>CM045738.1:3845000-3920000 GCA_024760905.1 Plotosus lineatus | reverse complement strand
GTACTTCCTTAGTACCTTGGCAAAGCAATAGGCCACAGCAACACAGTCTTCTACACTGGAAAACTTTAGAGGTGCCTCATGTTCATCCAAACAACGCTCTTCTATTATTTTGTCTACTTTTTCATAGGACAGCTGTTTGTTACATTTGATTTGGGAAAAAGTAAATTCACTGGACTCGATCATGTTGGTGTTTTTGTTAATCATTAGGACCAAGGAAATTGCGTTTCTGTTCTTATTTGGGAGTAAGCTTAAATATTCTTTGCTTGCCTCTCTAGAAAACATAAAAGCTGGCTTTGCTTTGTCTTTGTCGGGAAAATAAAATGTCCTACCCTGCATCTTTGCAAATAAATCCTCCTGACTGTCTTTACTGATGTAACTTGCCACATCAGTAATGTGAATTGCAAGCATATATTGTTCTCCTTTATCATCCAAAGTAAAGGCATCATCCAAGTCTTTTGCTCCACTGGAATCTATGGTGAAGGTAGTGTCACTGCTGAATTTTGTTCTTCCGTATTCCTTTTGGTCATTTCTTGGGTGGAAATGTGGAGGAGGGTCTTTGATACCATATTTTAGTTTCAGAATTTCATGAAGATACTCCTCCTGTGAGATAACTTTTGTAATCACTCCAAGAGGATATTTGTTCTTCTTTTCCCATTTCAACACTTTGACAACTAATAACTGATCCTCAACAATGTCTATACATTTCTCTGTGAAATAGTATCCACTCTGAGGATTGCGCTTCCGGATTTCTAATTTGTTTGGCTGTTTTTGAAGAATGTATATTCTGGTCATGTTGTTTTTGATTGGATTAACTATTTGGTTCTGTCCTTCCATCCTACAGATAATGGTACAACATTCCTCAGATCTTTCCAACAATCCTACTACCCTGCCATTCAGTGATTCACCCAGATGTGGCTCAAGTTCTCGGTTCAAGATCTGAACACAAACCACATCACCAGGAAAAGATCTGCCCATGTTATCTATTCCTCTTATGCAGATGGAAGGTGTTGAATCATCCAGAGGTTTTGCATATGCTAGATCATGTTTCTCCATTGTAAGCTGACAGCGTTTGTACTCATGGGGTTTAGTGATCAACATTTTCTCCAGTTCTCCTTGATCATGTTCTTGGTAAAACTGAGTCTGTTGTGATTGCTCTGAGTGGTGAAAAATCATCTGTCGGATTTTTGAGGCTTCCTCTGAACTTGTTCTGGTACCAACAGACATCATTTTTTTAATTGTCTTTTTAGATTTTGAGGACTTTGTTTTTTTTTCCTGGAAAGACAAAAGAAAATTGAAGGTATTTGAGTCCTGTACCAAATGTATACCATTTAAAAAGCATAATGCAATTAAACTATGAAATGTACAAAAATTAAGCTTATTTTATTAAAGTTAAAATTGGTCTGGAAGTATATATGGCACCAAAAAAAAAAAAAAAAGACTTTGGGCCAGTAATTTGCAAATTGCCTCAACCTTATTTATTTTAACCTCTTCTCACTTTCTCTTTGAAGTTATGGTGAACACAATGTAACTGAAGCATGATTTCAGTTTGAATTGTAATTCTTGGTTAAATGTGGAACAAATATTATTTGAGTACAGCTTTGCTAATGGAACCGTAAGTGAGTTTCAGTGCCTGTACAAAACCCCCTTCTAAATTGCTCCCTTTGGACATGGGATTTCAGATTATGTAGATGTTACAGAATTGCAGATGCTACAAAAACTTGTGGTCCAAGAAAAAAAAGCACTCCTCAACCAACCATCCATCCATCTCTCTCTCTCTCTCTCTCTCTCTCTCTCTCTCTCTCTCTATATATATATATATATATATATATATATATATATATATATATATATATATATATATATATATATATATATGGCAGTACAACTGGTAAATGAATAACACTTGTTTTTCTGCATGATGCAAGGAAAGCCCAGCATTCCCATTGATGCCATCATAGCCAGCCAATCACAGCACAATCTCTATGAAATTATGCATGAGTAGGCTACTTGATAGAGAGTGTAGCCGAGTGTACAGTGCACTGACAAAACTGCTTCATCGATCAAAGGCACGAGGACAGGTATGCATGCAAATTCACAACGTGTCTGTCTCCAACGAAACTATCATCACTGGGCAGAATTTCAGTAATTGAAAGCTTATCGTGGCCCCCATCTGCTTCCCCCTGTTCTTTTGATTTTGGGATTAATGCCCAGTTCATGGACCGGCAAACCTGTCGTCATGCTTCCACTGAGAAACGATGAAGAAAAATGCTTCTTCCTTTCCTGAAGTGCTGTCATTCACCATCATTGTTGTGCTCACACAATAGTTGTGGGTCTAGTACAGGTGTGACCAACATGCAGCTTCCGAGCCGCATGCGGCTCTTTGCCTAGTTTGATGCGTCTCTTATGTTCATGTTGAAGTTTGTGTTTTTTAATGTAAGTGTTCGCTTCGCTTGAGTTCAATAAGCTTATGTGTATGAGATGAAAATACTGCAGAGCTTCCTAGTATGGGTGAGATCATTTCAGTGAACAATGTGTGTCAAATTTGCTGTTAAAATGGCAAAAAACATGCATTGCAAAATGAAAATATGAAGATGAACACTGCGTTTTTAACAGAGTGGGAGAGGTGTTTTACCAATGGAAATGGCCAACATGTTTATGATCATTTCCTGGGTCTTCAGCAGTGTTCTGCTCAATCTTTCGTGATGTCCGGAGTTGATTTCGGAGGCGAGCAAAATTCAATATACAGTACGTTTGGTGAGAGGGCTGATTTTTTTGCGCACCTTTTTCAGATTTTAGGCGCCGTATGAGGCGCATGCACTTTAGCGCGCCTTAAACAGTAAGGCCTGTTCTAGCAGACTGAACAAATTTCTACATTCATGTCCTAAAATTATGTGGTTTCCAAAACTTTTATACAGTTGGACACCATGAAACTCATGATTTAATCCTGGAAGTTTTAATGAGCACAAATTTAGGCCACATTCAGGGATGGTTTTGATTCTAATGGCACAATTTACACTTGCTTACACCTTGGAATTTTAGGTTTGGTGTACCAATTTCACAAAGCACCAAGCAATGAGTATTCGTGTATGAGGAAATAACTACTGTACACTCTAAAGTACCATACAGTAATCTTATATATCCATAATACTTCCTTCATACTGTAAATCTCTACAACAGCAAATGACTAAAAGAACCCGAACGCATGAATTATTAACCCCGTATTATCAATTGTGTGTGTGTGTGTGTGTGTGTGTGTGTGTGTGTGTGTGTGTGTGTGTGTGTGTGGGGTGGATAAAGTACACTCATGCCTCGGTTTTACGGACTTCGCTTTAACGGATTTCGGATGCAACGGACAAAATCTGTAGCTTCCAACTAGTCCGGATCGTCCGGACACAGGTGTTGTCTCCGAAAGTGACCGCCAGATGACCAGACTTGCTTAAAGAAATCTCACGGATTTAAACCTATTCATCTATTTTCAATGCCACGTCGCTGTGGCGCAAAGCAGAGAGGCAATCCTTTCTGTATGCGGTCAGGTCCGATACCTTGAAACTCGAATTTTATTGGACTCAAATGCTGCAATGTTTATGTGACAGGCAGCGCGTCCCAAGTTTTGGCAATCAGCTGGTCTGCGGGTTGAAGTTTTTCCATGACTGTCCACTTGCATTTGCTTGCCAGCAAACTTGGCTTCGTGAAAATGAGCTGATCAAAACAAGGGAAATTTACCTCTTTACTCAAAAACAACATGCGCAGTCCGTGGCTGTTGTTATAATCCAATAAACTTAGAGTTTCAAGGTATCGGACTCACCAGCATACTGGAGTACAGAAAGGATTGGCTCTCTGCTGTGCACCACAGTGACGTGGCATTGAAAATAGATGTATAGATTTAAATGCACGAGAATTATTCATCTGTTTTTGTTTTGTTTGGCTTTTTTATACTTTTATTTAAATGACAATGAAATTATGTATCCTTTATTCTGTTAAGAAAGGCCACCTGATTTATCTGAGAGCCAGATACAGTCATAAAAACAGCCACATCTGGCTCGCGAGCCATAGGTTCCCAACCCTTGATATATATAGGAGTAGTGGTGGTCTAGTGGTAGGGTGCAGGATCGCTGATCCTAAAGTTGGGGAATATATATATATATATATATATATATATATATATATATATATATATTTTTTTTTTTTTTTCTTCTTCTTCTTTTCCTTTCAGCTGTTCCCTTCAGGGGTCACCACAGCCTCCATCTCACCATATCCTCTGTATCTTCTTCTCTTACACCAACTACCTTCATGTCCTCCTTCACCACGTCCACAAATCGTCTCTTTGGTCTTCCTCTCGGCCTGCTGCCTGGTAGTTCCAACCTCAGCATCCTACTACCAATATACTCACTATCCCTCCTCTGTACATGTACAAACCATCTCAATCTAGCCTCTCTGACTTTGTCTCCAAAACCGCGAACATGTGCTATCCCTCTGATGTACTCATTCCTGATCCTATCCATCCTCGTTACTCCCAAAAAGAACCTCAACATTTTGATCTCTGCTACCTCCAGCTCAGCCTCGTGTGTTTTCCCCAGGTCCACTATTTTTAAACCATACAACATCGCTGGCCTCAACACCGTCTTGTACACTTTTCCTTTCATTCTTGCCGATACCCTTCTATCACACATCACACCGGATACTTTTCTCCAACCATTCCAACCTGCCTGCACACGCTTCTTCACCTCTTTTCCACACGCTCTACTGCTCTGGACTGTTGAGCCTAAGTACTTAAAATCCTCCACCTTCTTTATTTCTGCTCCCTGTAACCTCACCGTTCCTCTTGGGTCCTTGTCATTCATACACATGTATTCTGTCTTACTGAGGCTAACCTTCATTCCTCTCCTTTCCAGGGCATACCTCCACCTCTCTAGATTTTCCTGCACTTGTTCTCTGCTCTCATTACAGATCACAATGTCATCTGCAAGCATCATAATCCATGGGGAATCTTGTCTAACCTTGTCTGTCAGCCTGTCCATCACCATCGCAAACAAGAAGGGGCTCAAAGCTGAACCTTGATGAAGTCCTACCTCCACCTTGAACTCTTCCGTCACACCGACAGCACACCTCACCACCGTCTTACATCTCTCATACATGTCCTGCACCACTCTAACATACTTCTCTGCCACTCCAGAACCTGCACCACTCGAACATACTTCTCTGCCACTCCAGACTTTCTCATGCAATACCACAGTTCCTCTCTCGGCACCCTGCATATGCTTTCTCCAGATCCACAAAGACACAATGCGGCTCCGCATGACCTTCTCTGTAATTCTCTATTAACATCCTCAAGGCAAACACTGCATCTGTGGTGCTCTTTCTTGGCATGAAACCAAACTGTTGTTCACAAATGCTGACCTCTGCCCTTAGACTACATTCCACTATTCTTTCCCATAATTTCATCGTATGGCTCATCAACTTTATCCCTCTGTAGTTGCCACAACTCTGCACGTCTCCCTTGTTCTTAAAAAGGGGCACCATCACACTTCACCTCCATTCCTATGGCATCCTCTCACTCTCTAAGACCTTGTTGAATGTTCTTGTCAGGAAATCTACTGCGACCTCTCCTAGACACTTCTATACCTCCACTGGTATGTCATCAAGGCCAACTGCCTCTCCATTCTTCATCCTCTTCAATGCCGTCCTCACGTCACCCTTACTAATCTTTCCTACTTCCTGGTCCTCAACAGTCACCTCTTCTACTCTTTTTTTTGTCTCTCATTTTCCTCATTCATCTGCTCTTTTTCTTTCTTTCCTCATTCCTCTTTCCATCTTCCAAGCACACTTCTGTCATCAGTCAATACATTTCCCTCTCTGTCTTTAATCACTCTAACTTGCTGCACGTCCTTCCCATTTCTATTTCTCTGCTGTGCCAACCTGTATAAATAATTTTCTCCCTTTTTACTTTCCAACCTAGCATACAAGTCATCATACGCCCTCGGTTTGGCCTTTAACACCGCTACTTTTGCCTTACACTGTGTCTCCCTGTACTCCTGTTTGCTCTCTTCGGTCCTCTCAATGTCCCACTTCTTCTTAGCTCACCTCTTTCTTTGTACACGCACTTCCTCATTCGACCACCAAGTCTCCTTATCTACTGCCTTCCAGATGACACACCAAGTATTCTCCTACCTGTCTCCCTGATCACATTTGCTGTAGTTGTCCAGTCATCTGGAAGCACTTCCAGACCACCCAAAGTTTGTTTCAACTCCTCCTTGAAGACAACCCAACACTCTTCCTTTTTCAGCTTCCACCACTTTGTCTTCTGCTCTGCCTTTGCCTTCTTCCCCTTCCCCATCATCAGCATCATCCTGCACACCACCATCCTATGCTGTTTGGCAACACTCTCACCCACTACTACTTTGCAGTCACTGACTTCCTTTAAATTACATCACCTGCACAAGATGTAATCTACTTGTGTGTTCCTACCTTTGCTTTTATAAGTCACCCTATGCTCCTGTCTCTTCTGGAAGAAAGTATTTACCACAGCCATTTCCATCCTTTTTGCAAAATCTATCAACATCTGTCCTTCTGCGTTCCTGTCCTGGATACCAAACCTGCCCATCACTTCCTCGTCCCCTCTGTTTCCTGCACCAACATGTCCATTGAAGTCTGCATCAATGACCACTCCTTCACCTCTGGGGGTACTCTGCATCACTTCATCTAACTCACTCCAGAATCTCTCCTTCTCTTCTAGCTCACATCCTGTCTGTGGGGCATAAGCACTAACAACATTGAACATCACACGTTCAATTTCTAACTTGAGACTCATCACTCTGTCTGACACTCTTTTCACTTCTAGAACATTCCTGACAAACTCCTCCTTCAAGATGACTCCTACTCCATTTCTCTTCCCATCCACACCATGATAAAACAGTTTAAACCTGCTCCTAAGCTTCTAGCCTTGCTACCTTTCCACCTGGTCTCCTGAACACACAGTATGTCCACCTTCCTCCTGTGCATCATGTCAGCCAGCTCTCTACCTTTTTTTTCATAGTTCCAACATTCAAAGTCCCTATTTCCAGTCCTCGACACATGCCTTTCCTCTTCTCTCTCTGCCTACAGACATGCCTCCCGCCTCTCCTACTTTGACGTCTTCGACCAACAGTAGTCCAATTTCCACCATCACCCTGTTGGTTAACAGCACTGATGGCGGTTGTTGTTAACCCGGGCCTCAACCGATCCGGTATGACATTCTTTCTTGTGATTTTCATATTTTATTTGGCATTTGTTTTATGCCGGATGCCCTTCCTGACGCAACCCTCTGCATTTATCCGGGCTTGGGACCGGCATGAGGGAGAGACACTGGTTTGTGCCCCCACCCCCTCCTCAGGGCTGCATTTTATATATATATATATATATATATATATATATATATATATATATATATATATATATATATATATATATATATATATATATATATATGGCTCTCAGAAGATTAGATTTTAAAATATGTCTTTTTTTTTTTTTTGGCTCTCTTAGTCAAAAAGGTTCTCGACCCCTGATCTTATGGTGTACATTTACAGAGTATAAGTACAGTATTTACATTTGCAGATTACATAGTGTGCTTAAGTAAAAGTTTTTCGTAACAAAATCGTTGAAATATATGGAATAAGAAACATCTGACAATCAGGTAATTTGACCAGTGTTCCCCGCTATTAGTCCATTAAACTGAGGCATGAGTGTATGATAAAACCTTTATTCATGACAGTGTAATGATTAAGAGAAAAGCTTTCCTCACCTCACTGAATATTTGTCTTCAGGGTACTGTTGGCTCAGTGGTTAAGGCTCTGGGTTACTGATCAGAATGTCAGTGCTTCAGGCCCCAGTACCACCAAGTTGCTCCTGTTGGGTCCTTGAGCAAGGCCCTTCCCTCAATTTCTCAGCTGTATGAATGACATAGAAATGTCATTTTGGATAAGGATGTCTCCAAATTGCTGTAAATGTCTCATAGGGAGGATGAGAAGTCTTTATATAACATCAATCCTCCCCTGAAAAGGTGTGTTCTGGGTGGAGGTAATTTTACTAACATTTCCAGAGAGTTTCATTTTCGATGTGGGTTTACTCACCAGGCGGATGTAAATCATGTTTCTGAAGTTGCCAGATATTTGTTGAGTATGAATATAAAATAAAGACAGTGGTTTTTAAAGATGTGTGTGCGCGTGTGTGTGTGTGTGTGTGTGTGTGTGTGTGTGTGTGTGTGTGTGTGTGTGTGTGTGTGTGTGTCGCCCACAGATAAATATGCATAAGAACCTTTTTGACCAAGAGAGCCAAAAAAGACATATTTTAAAATCTAATCCTCTGAGAGCCATATATATATATATATATATATATATATATATATATATATATATATATATATATATATATATATATATATATATATATATATATATATATATATATATAGATAGATAGATAGATAGATAGATAGATAGATAGATAGATAGATAGAGAGCGAGAGAAAGAGAGAGAGAGAATTTTCTGTGTAGATCCTTCCGTAAGAGAGTGCTCAATACTATTTCGTAGAGCAAATAAAAATAAAAGGACAGGGCAAAGACTTTCTATTGAAACTTCATTTATCACTACAGATTTGTTTCGAGGGATGGTGAAACCATCCTCTCTCTTCAGGTGATTACAGAGGAATGTAATGTTGTACAGAAGAATGTAATGTTCCTCTATAATCACCTGAAGAGAGAGGATGGTTTCACCACCCCTCGAAACAGATCTGTAGTGATAAATGAAGTTTCAATAGAAAGTATTTGTCCTGTCCTTTTATTTTTATTATATATATATATATATATATATATACACAGTAAAACCTCCACTGACGAACGCTTAAGATCACGAACTTTTCGCCTCAAGAACATTAAATTTGCGAGCGTATAGTCTCTGCTGACGAACTAGTTTTCGGCGGACGAACCAAACCACGCGGTCGAACAGCGCCACGGTGGCGGCCACGAGAAGCTGACGCACGCTCACGGCGTCACAGTTCGTCACCCCCTTTCTTTGAGTGCGGAAGTGGTTTGTGTTTGATAGACATTTTGGACCATATTGAGTGTACTTTTGCTATTATGGGACTGAAAAAGACCCCAACACAGGCGGAGATCATTGAAAAACACGAACGAGGTGTGCGTTTGTGTGACTCAGCGTCCCAGTACCAGTACAAGGAACAAGGAAGCTATTAAGGGTGCATGTGTGGCTAAGGGTGTTTCCAAACACTCCTTCCAACAGTAAGTCCCTCCCTCCCTCCTCCTCCCACTCCATTCCATCAAGCCATCAACTACCATCACAAAGGTAAATAAAACCACTTTATTATACAGTACAGTTTATTTCTTTAATTACAACACAATAGACATTATACATAAAATAAGGTATATTTTTGTGTAGTTTTAAGGCTTATTTAGTAGAAAATTATGTTTTATGGGGACCTGGGAACGGATTATTCTCATTTTAATGGTTTCTTATGGGAAATAAATGTTCGGAAGACAAACTTTTCGCCTCACACACTTTCTGGGAACCAATTATGTTCGTGAGCAGAGGTATCACTGTATATATATATATATATATATATATATATATATATATATATATATATATATATATATATATATATATATATATATATATGTATATACACTGAATACAACTAAATTGAAAAAGAAGACCAACAATTTGAGAGTATAAGAATCTGAATTTATTTTAAACGACATTGTCATAATGAGGTTATTTATTAATAAGAAAAGTACGTCTTACTATTAATGCGACTTCTGGCGCTGCATGGTTTTTCTGATAGCTTTGTAGTCTGGCTGATACATGCTGAGGTTCATCTTCATGTAGGTGTTTAGGCTTCCATCTGTGGCTCTTGACTGCATGTTGGTCTTGATGTTTTTCAGGTGAGAAGAACTGCTTGCATGCAGATGTAGAGCCAAACATGATCAATACGATGGGACTCGCACGCTGCAGGGTTTGGTATGTAACAAGAAGCACGTTCCAAGTTTTGGCTGTTGTTTCCGAAAGTGACCGCCAGATGATCAAACTGGCTTAAAGAAATCTCGCGCATTTAAACCTATTCATCTATTTTCAATGCCACGTCACTGTGGCACAAAGCAGAGAGGCAATCCTTTCTGTATGCGGTCAGGTCTGATACCTTGAAACTCCAATTTTATTGGACTCACACGCTGCAGTGTTTATGTGACAGGAAGCGCGTCCCAAGTTTTGGCAATCAGCTGGTCTGCGGGTTGAACTTTTTCCATGTCTGTCCATTTGCCTTTGCTTGCCAGCTGTGCTTGGCTTCGTGCAAATGAGCTGATCAAAAACGAGGAAATGTACCTCTTTAACCGAAAACAACACACGCAGTCTGTGGCTGTTGTTATAACCCAATAAAATTAGAGTTTCAAGATATCAGACCAGCCCGCATACTGGCATACAGAAAGGATTGGATCTCTGCTGCGCCCCACAGTGACATGGCATTGAAAATAGATGTGTAGATTTAAATGTGTGAGATTTATTCATCTGTTTTTGTTTTATTTGATGGCTTTTTTTGTATTTTATTTAAATTACTATGAAATTATGCATTCGTTACTCTGTTAAGAAAGGCCACCTGATTTCTGTGAGAGTCAGATACCGTCATCAAAAGAGCCACATCTGACTCACGAGCCATAGGTTCCCGACCCCTAGGTTAGAAAATGTGGACTGTAGAAATTTTAATTTGCTTTTGCTTGTTGTATAACAAATGGTTATAGTGAAGGATGAAGATTATGAGATGTGTTATGATTAAATATTTACATCCAGAGTTTAGATCATGCAACACCTGGATAAGCCTCTTCAGGACCATAGAGTTTCAGAAAGATTAAAATGAGACTTAGATGTAAGTTGTTCTGGATAAGCATGTCTCTGAAATACTGTGAATGAACCCGGTTATAATGGAACTGTAGGTGTGTTCATATGTTACACTCGTTAATAATCTTTGTGATTATAATTGTTAACTGTCATTATAGCAACTCATTCACTAGTTTTATAAGAACAGAAACCAGTCCAAGCAAAGTGCTCATAAATAATGAACTGACCTGACTACAGCTGCTCGTCTACCTCAATTTCATATCACTTATATATGAGGAGGGGCTGTAGTAAATTCCTCTCTTTATCTGATAATAGAGAATGTAAAAAAGCAAGACTGCTTGGGTAAGATCTTGGCCCTACCAGGAATCAACTGGAAGATAAGAACCCTGTATCCACTTCCTGTTATGTATATTCGTCTCTGTTGGGGGGGGGGGGGGGGGGGGCAGGGGCGCACGCGTGCACGCACACACACACACACACACACACACACACACACAAATGATTAGCCCAAGTAACACATTTACTGTACTGTAATACTGTAATTCTATCAATATATTCACAGACACTATATATGTATTTATATGCATCTAAAAAATTTCCTGAGATTTGTCATATATAAAAGACAACAATCCTCAGCCAAACCACTACACGACCACACCCCAAATGTGTGGGTACAAAAGGGCATTTTAAAATCTTGCATATTTCAATTATTCTCTCAAACCAACACACTATGTCTATTCTTCTGGGCTTTTATGAAACTCTTACTTGAACACAGATGAAGCACTGCGTGATGAGTTGGGAGCTGAAGTTCTATAAGTGATTATAATTAATAAAATTAAAATCATGAAGAGAATATACAATAAATGTGTTTTTTTCTGTTAATACTTAGTGTGTGTGTGCGTGCGTACGTGCTTGTCTATTTTGTGTGTGTGTGTGTGTGTGTGTGTGTGTGTGTGTGTGTGTGTGTGTGTGCGTGCGTGTGTATAAACAATTACAATTCTTAAGCCTGCTTCTAAATGGCACAAAGAAACAATACGCCACCCTGTAAAAACAAACAAATGACCTTAAAGCATTTATCTTTTTCTACTTAAGTTTTACGCTCCTGACATGACTCAGACCTCACCCAAATAGCTTTGGTTTGTTTTAATAATTACCTTCTCTTATTTTCCATGATCACATTGTTTAGTCATTATACATCATGCAAAACATACCAGAAAAACATTCCACTAACTGGTGTTTCAGTCGTGAACTTGAAGATTTATTTATATGTTAATTCATTCATTTGTTTGTGTGGCTTCGTGATTTTTTTTTTTTTAATATATGTACACATTTTATGAACTAATTAATCGCATTAGAGGTCCACACACACATAGGGCCAACATATCATAGGGCCAACACACACACACACACACACACACACAGACCTAGGGGTAATTTGGAATTAGCCAAAGGTGAATGTCTTGGAACTGCGGTAGGAAACCAGAGAACCAAGAGGAAGCCTGTGTACACACAAGAAGAACATGAAGACTATTCACAGAAATGCTGTCGTTGAACCCGGAAATCAAACCCAAGCTCTTCTTTGCAACATATATGATTATTGCCTGCCTTGCTCTCTCTATTTTTTATTTATTTATTTTTTGGATTACATCTGCTGAACCGTTTGTCTGATCATTTGACTTCTGTCTACTTACATTTACGTGCTTGAGCTTAGTTTTCTTTCACTCCTCTAAAGCTGTGTTGAACTCTTTGCTATGAAGCTGTGTGATTGAATGCTTTACTGCTAACCGCCAACCACGAGAAGGGAGGGTAGGCACCACCAACACCTCCAGGCACTCAAAGTGCACCCCCCAACAGCTAACTAGGAACACATCTGCTTGATTTATACTGTTTCTGGCCAGTGTTTCACCTTCGCTGCACCACACATCAACACTCCAACCAGTGGCCCAGCCTGAGAACTATGATACAGGTACCTGTATAGGCCACCAAGACTTTCTGCTTCAGCGTTCATCTGATCTCAGGTGTGTGATTTGTGAATTTCCACACCGGAAGAGCAATTCTCTGGGAAGTCTGGCAGCATGAGCACTGATTGCACTTTCAAGAGCTTTATGGTCCTCTTCCATCAAATATTACATCATTTTCCAAGATAAAGGGGGGAAAAAACAGGCAAAAGCTTCTCATACTCAGACAAGGCTCACCCGAGCTATGAGACATGCCTCTTAATTCTGTATCATTGTAGCTAGCAGTGGCTGGAGCAACACTGTCCTGAGAGTCGTATCTAAGCAAGGACAGTGACCAGATGTACTCACCAAACTTGCCTGACATGATGAGTAGTCCCCTCTGGACTTATATATCAAACTCATGATCAAGTTCTATGGCTGGTTGCAGTGGAACCAACACTCAAGAACCATTTCAGACTCATCACCCTATGTGACTTGAATGCACCCAGTTCACCTTGACAGAGAGGCTCTGTTTCCACTGCATATTCCAGTGTCTGAAGGTTAAATTCCATGAGCAGAAAGGTGGAGCTCCATTTTTCGCTTCATTCGCTTGAGTGAATTCCGTTTCTCCTATTATGTTTAGAACTTTTCAGTTGCAAGTAACTAACAATACAAGAAAAAATAAGGCTTAGAATAAAAGAAGGCCGGGGTTTGATTCCCAGCTCGGGTATTACTGTGTGGAGTTTCTCTGGGGGCCTTCAAAGGTTTCCTCCGGGTGCTCCAGTTTCCTCCAACAATCCAAAAACATGCACAGTATGCTAATTGACTGTTCCAAATCAATCATAGGTGTGAGTGTTAGCCCTGCGATGGCCTGGCGAGCTGTCCAGGGTGTACCCTTCCCTCTCCCAGAGTCGGCTGAGATGTGCACCAGCCTCCCTGTGACCCTAAATTAGGATTAAACTGCTTGGAAAATGAAGGAATGTATATCTGGAATTCCATCATCTGCCTGCACTGGAGCCTCATGGTTGGATCCTTGATGGGATTTCTAGTGGTAATTGTATCTGTGAAGTAGGCTTTTATGTGATTAATTAGGGTAAACATTATTTAATATTGAGCAGCATTACAGACACCTTCCTTCACCCTTCTAAGTTTCATTTTGATTTTCTGATCTTTAAAAAGGGAGTTTCATGGAAATACTTGGCAACCCTGCACTTGATCCATATCAGCGTCAGTTTTAAACGTGAAGGCTTAATGTTTTCTAAGGTGAGTAAATGTCTTGTGTAAAACAAATATAGAATAATTCATCATTCGAGTTTGTTTAATTTAGTCTAGTTTAGTCTTATGTATAAATACTTTAAATGTTTGTGGCTGAAAACACAGGACTGAGTGTGTTTCACTGCTCTTCGTTAGCAGGCCGAACGCGACCCCGGTGTTTCTTGATGAGTTCCACTGAACTCGGTGCCTCACACATCGGTCTCGTGATGAGCTACCTGCCGGCTAGTTAGGGAGAGTTGCAAGGTGCACCAAAGTGTAAATCTAAAATACTGTTATTCTCTCTTAATAAACGTATAATATATGAGGAGTTTCATAAAGTTGTTAAAGTGCAAGTTGTTTGTGGAAATAGTTCAATAATCGGTGTAGTTTGTCCTGGTAGTGAAGTGAACAGATGAGTTATTTTCTAATAACAATAAATCCTGTGTTCACACTAATGACGAACATGGCCCTCTTCAAATTTTACTTTTTTCATCAAACATATGCAAACTGATATTTTCCCCATTCTACAAGGTCTAAATTAACTAAATATTCCAGTTACTTTGATCTTGGACCTTGGCTATGCCTGCCTCAAGAGCCAAGTAGTTTTATTGTTGACGTTTTTCAAAAATGCTGCAAAATTCTATTTAAATATTAATACATTACAGTATTTTACATATGCATATAACTGTGTAACATTTAATATACACTTCTTGATATTGTATAGATGTGAAAACATGTAGAAATGAGAGGGCCGTTCCTATTTCGCGGTTTTTCGAATATCGCGGCAGGTCTGGTCTACATTATCCGCAACATTCAAGGGATGACTCTTTGTTTTCATTGTAGCTTCCCAGAGGCTGATGCTAAAATTTTCTTGCATATGGTAGTGGACACAGGTAGGAGAGTACTTGGTGTGTCCTCTGGAAGGAAAGTAGATAAGGAGACTTAGTGGTGGACTGAGGAAGTGCAAGAGTGTGTACAAAGGAAGAGGTTAGCTAAGAAGAAGTGGGACATTGAGAGGACCGAAGAGAGTAAACAGGAGTACAGGGAGACACAGCGTAAGGTGAAAGTAGCAGTGGCTAAGGCCAAATAGAGGGCGTATGATGACTTGTATGATAGGTTGGACAGTAAGGAGGGAGAAAATGATCTATACAGGTTGGCACAGCAGAGAGCTAGAGATGGGAAGGACTTGTATGTATTGTATTGACTGATGACAGAAGTGTGCTGGGAAGATGGAAAGAGTACTTTGAAGAGCTGATGAATGAGGAAAATGAGAGAGAAAAAGAGTAGAAGAGGTGACCATTGAGGAGCAGGATGTAGCAAAGATCAGTAAGGGTGAGGTGAGGAGGGCATTGAAGAGGATGAAGAATGGAAAGGCAGTTGGTCCTGATGATATACCTGTGGAGGTATGTAAGTGTCTAGGAGAGGTAGCAGTACATTTTCTGACAAGAACATTCAACAAGGTCCTAGAGAGTGAGCAGAAGGTCAGAGGGATCTGCATTGTGTCTTTGTGGATCTGGAGAAAGCATATGACAGTGTGCCGAGAGAAGAACTGTGGTATTGCATGAGGAAGTCTGGAGTGGCAGAGAAGTATGTTAGAGTGGTGCAGGACATGTATGAGAGATGTAAGACAGTGGTGAGGTGTGCTGTCGGCATGACCGACGAATTCAAGGTGGAGGTGGGACTGCATTAAGGGTCAGTTCTGAGCCCCTTCTTGTTTGCTATGGTGATGGACAGGCTGACAGACGAGGTTAGGCAAGAATCTCCATGGACTATGATGTTTGCAGATGACATTGTGATCTGTAGTGAGAGCAGAGAACAACTGGAGGAAAATCTAGAGAGGTGGAGGTATGCCCTGGAAAGGAGACGAATTAAGGTTAGCCTCAAAAAATCAGAATACATGTGTGTGAATGAGAGGGACCCAGGAGGAACGGTGATGTTACAGGGAGCAGAGATAACGAAGGTGGAGGATTTTAAGTACTTAGGCTCAACAATCCAGAGCAATGGAGAGTGTGGAAAAGAGGTGAAGAAGCGTGTGCAGGCAGGCTGGAATGGTTGGAGAAAAGTGACCGGTGTGATGTGCGATAGGAGAGTGTCAGCAAGAATGAAAGGAAAAGTGTACAAGACGGTGGTGAGGCCAGCGATGTTGTATGGCTTAGAAACAGTGGCGCTGAGGAAAAGGCAGGAGGCAGAGCTGGAGGTAGCAGAGATGAAAATGTTGAGGTTCTCTCTGGGAGTAACGAGGATGGATAGGATCAGGAATAAGATAAGATAAGATACAGCTTTATTAATCTCACAATGGAGAAATTCACTGTTACAGGCTCTTGAGGTATCATCAGTAGGGGGTGCAAAAATAGATACAAACGTACACACATACATATATATTATATAAGTAAATAAATAAATAGATACATAAATAGTATAAATTAATAAACAATAAAAGAAAAGAAGGGAATGACTTTGTAGCCTGGCCTATATTAAAGTGCATATGTATCTGAGGGCAGAGTAGATGGGTTGATATGGTTCAGTCAGTGGGGTAGATGTGGTTGCTTAAAGTGCTCGGGGTTTTTATTGCACATAACCGGTATTTTCACAGACAGTTACAAAGTGGCGTACAGTCTGACAGCGGTGGGAATGAACGACCTGCGGTAGCGCACATCAGAGGGACAGCACATGTAAGATGTTTTGGAGACAAAGTCAGAGAGGCCAGATTGAGATGGTTTGGACATGTACAGAGGAGGGATAGTGAGTATATTGGCTATTGGATGCTGAGGTTGGAACTACCAGGCAGAAGGCCTAGAGGAAGACCAAAGAAGAGATTTATGGATGTGGTGAAGGAAGAAATGAAGGTCGTTGGAGTCAGAAAAGAAGATGCAGAGGACAGGGTGAGATGGAGGTGGATGATTTGCTGTGGCGACCCCTGAAGGGAGCAACCGAAAGGAAAAGAAGAAGATGGTAGTAAACACATGAACACCTGGATGGATGACATGGATGCTTCTATAGCGCATTATTCATACAAGCGTATGCTCAATGCGCATGAGAAGCGGAAAAAGGTACATGTCAGAGTCACAGATGGAAAACATCATTGCTATAGTTGAAATAGGTACGTTTTGAGTTAATGTTTAAACTGAGTCACCCATGGTAGAAGTTTTAGTTTAGCTGGAAGGGCATTCCACAGTTTTTTCGATACATTTGTGAACGTTCCACATCCAAAGGTCTTCAGGCTTGTCCGAGGAACAGCAAGAGAGTGTTGTGAACTCGATCTTAAGTGTTCTGGCTGGTTGATACACCTTGAAGAGCTCACCGAGATAGCATGGTGCTGTTCTGTTAACACATTGGTAGGTGAGTGTCAAAACCTTAAACTGGATTCTCATTTGAACTGGGAGCAAGTGCAAGGACTTGAGGATTGGTGTGATGTGACGGTGCTTTGGAGATCTTGTTACAATTCTGGCTGCCATATTGGGAGAGTATGAACAATTTCATAAGAGCTGCTGTGGATGAGTCACTGAGAAGGTTGCGGATACTGCTGATGTTTCTCAGGTAGTAGTAGCTTTTCTTGATGATAGCTGTGACCTGTTTTTCCATGGTGAGAGACGAGTCCAGGTAAACACCCAGGTTCTTCAAGCATGATGAGAAGGGGATGTCTGATCCATTTACTATTAGGTGATCGTGCTCAAGTTTCCTGAGGCGAGATGGAGGACCAATAACCATAGCCTCTGTTTTGTCTACATTCAACATGAGCTTGTTACTTGTCATCCAGGACTGCACGTTGTGGATGCAAGTTTCCATATTCCTGATGTAGTGGCTTTGTGACAGAGGGTCGACACCACATTTGTCATACAACTGGGTGTCATCTGCATAGAGGTGGTAGGGGACAATGGAGGAGGATATAACACTGCTCACTGGTCAGTGGTCTTGTGTACAGGATGAACAAGATGGGACCAAGTACAGGCCTTGGGGGACTCCACAGTCCAGCTCTCTTGTGTCTGAGTTTGAAACATTGACTGATACATATTGGAAACAATCTGTCAGGTATGATTGAAACCATCTCAGGACAACTCCGTTAAAAGGATATCACGTTGTAGGTGTGTGGTTAGTGTCTCGTGATCAATGGTGTCGAATTCTGATGACAAATCTAGCAGTACCAGCATTGCAAGATCACCATTGTCTACAGTGGTTCGTAAATCATTGATAACTTTGTTCAGAGCAGTCAGTCTCAGTGCTATGTGAGCTATGTGACCTTCTGTAGGCTGACTGGAACTCGTCAAAGTGGCCATGGGCATTAAGGTAGTCTAAAATTCTGGATTTGACAGCTTTTTCCAAGATCTTGGAAAGGAAAGCCAGGTTTGAGACAGGCCGATAATTTTTCAAGTTTTGAGAGTCAAGTGATGTTTTCTTGATGTGAGGTTTAACAATGGCAGTTTTCAAAGCTCTTGGCACAGTACCAGATTCAAGACTCAAGTTGATGATCTTCATGACTTCAACACGCTGTCAGCTCCAGGAGTAGGTTGGTAGGAACAGGATCCAGAGAACATGACGTTGGTTTTGAACTCTGAATGAGTTTCAACGTGTCATCTTCATTCAACGGAACAAAGCTGTTGATAATTGAGCTGCACACAGTAGGAAACTCTGCCTCAAAAGATCGGTTTCCCAAAGTTGTACGGATGTTTGCTATCTTGTCATGAAAGAACTGAGCGAACTTCTTGGCGATGTCAACATCATCAGTACCATGATCTGGAAGGATGACGTCTGTTGATTTACCCATAAGTGTAGACATGGTGCTAAACAAGGCCCTTGGGTTGTTGGTTTGTGAAAGAATAAGATCATTGAAGTACTTTGATCTTGTTTGCCGAACTATCCTATTGAAGTTATTTCTAGCTTTGTTATATAATTGTCTGTGAATCTCAAGCTTTGTTTTTCGCCATTGGCGCTCTGCTCGTCGACGTTCGATTTTGAAGAAATGTATGTCTTCTGAGTACCAGGGAGAGCTTTTCTTGTCATGCACTTTCCTGGACTTCAGGGGGGCATGCTTGTCTAATATGACCAAGAGAGTTTTGTTGTACAGGTCAACTAGTTCATCAACATCAGATGGAGGGTCAGTGTAGATACGTGATGACATGATGTTCTGTTTGAACTCTTCTCTTGATATGGACTTGATATTATGGCTGGTAATGGTTCTAAGGTTTGGCTCTAAGCTTCTGATATGTAGGTCAACATGTATCCAAAAATGATCGGAGATTTGCATATCAGTAACATTTGTGTCCTCAATGACGTCATGGTATTTACTTGTGATGATCCAGTCAATCACATGACCATGGATGTGAGTTGCTTTCTGGATGTGCTGAACAAGATCATGTGTCTTGAGCAGTTTATCCATTTTCACTTTGAGAGGGTTATTTCCATCTTCAAAGTGAATGTTAAAATCACCTAGAATGATGAAAGGTGTTTTCTTGGTGATGATAGTTTCACAGAGAGTTATGAAATCAGTGAGAAAGTTGGAGTCTGTGAGACCGTTCTTACGCAAGGATGGAGGTCTGTAGATGCAGATAAATGTCAATGGGGATCCATTTTAAAAAGAAAACTCACTCTATAATTTCCATAGTGTCATACTTGCTGGTCTTACAGACGTTAACTTTGAGAAACTTTCTGAAGATGACAGCTAGAACCCCTCCCAGTCTATCAGTACGAGGGAAATGTTTACTAAATAACCTGGAGGGCACAGTTCAACAAGATTCGCTTCATCACCGGAATGTTTAAGCCAGGTTTCTGTGATGAAAATAATGTCTAAGTCATGATCTGTGATATAGTCACAAGTTTCAGTAGTTTTATTTCGCACAATGCAATTTTTCTATTTTGGTTTTGAAAGTGAGTTTGGGTTAAAGGAGTCTGAGTTTTTGTATTGTTCGTGTCTCTGGTTTCTGCATTTTCTTTAGATTGGATAACTCTCCATATAAAAAAAAAAAAAAATATATATATATATATATATATATATATATATATATATAATATAAATTCCTCTCGTTTTGATTGGCTCATTTCCACGAAGCCAAGCACAATCGAGATGTTACATTTCCACCTTACCAAATATTGATACACATTTAAAAAAATCATGACTGTTTTATCAGTTTACAAACTATATAGATTGTAAAATTTATGTATAAAGTATTTAAAACTGTTAATGCACAGCCGTAATTCAAAGATCATCTTGAAATACTTCATCAAGGTGGAGAGGCCAGTAGAACTTGTACAGAGGTTTGGGGTAAAAATCCGACTTCTGCAGAATTCCATGTTACGACGCATCATAGGATCGAGACTTGTTCATAACTAGAGGACCACATGTATATTTTTTGGCTCATCCTATTTGAACATGAGTTCTGGAATTCAATGACCATGAACACCTCAATGACTCATTTCCAGTAGCAGTACTCACCACCATGCTTCACTGAGCTTCAGCTCTGGATCAAGACTCTTTTACAGCTCCAAGTTAGTTTGGGGTCTCAGTAATAAAGTGGGTGCATTTAACGAGTAGTCATCTCACCTAAAGCTCAGTATAAATGCATAGCACTCTGCAGTGGAATCTGGACCTTGCCTCGACTGTCACCTGATCATTGAAGATGATCCTCTGCAGCAGCACCTTTTAATGTCCTTTCCTGGCCTGGGTATTCAAATGATTGGTTATCCATGAAACCCTTGTGGGATCAGCTCGGACACAGAGTACCAGCACCATAGAACAGGCAGGTACCGATTGTAGCATTGCAGGAGGAGTGGAGAAACATTCCAAAAGGAGACCTACGGCGGCTCCTTGGATCTGTGCACAGACGAATTACAGCCTGCGTTCACATGAATGAATGTCTTATTCCATACTGAACTCTGATTTTTAAACATTTTGTTGTAATTTAGGAAAGAGGGGGAGCCTCGGTTTTGTTTATGGTTGCAGTATTTTGACAAAGATTTTCACTTGTTATTAATTAATATTCCAATGTTCAGTTCAGTTCCTTTTCTGTAACTGCTTAATCCTAATTAGGGTCACAGGGAGGCTGGCGCCCATCCCAGCCGACTCCGGGCGAGGGCAGAGTACAGCCTGGACAGCTCGCCAGGCCATCGCAGGGCAGAAACATGCTGACGGCTTTGCAGCTGCTCCTGTCGAAAGTCAGCAATGGTTCTTTTGCAGCCTCACACCATAGACGGTGAGAGACATGACAGGCCTTTGATAACCCAGTTACCTGCGGGGGGGGGGGGTAGTGACAACCTTGTGGAGAGTGGGAATCGAACCCCCAACCTTAGGATCAGCGATCCAACGCCCTATACCACTAGGCTACCACTGCCATTTAATACTCCAATTATGTATGAAATTGGTTTTAATTTAATTTACCATTTCAAAACAAAATATTACACGTACAGTGATCCCTCGCTACTCTGTGCTTCAGTTTCTATGGCTTCAGTGCATTACGGGGTTTTCAAAAGTATTCATCGAAAAACAAAAAAATTATGGAAAAATAGGAAAAACGTTAAGGAAAGTTCTGCAAAACAAGGCCGATTATGCAAAAAAAAAAAAAAAAAAAAAAAAACATAACAAACACACAAAAAAACAACCCAAAACCACCCAACAAAACTAATTACATTTTTATGTGAGATGTGCATAAAATTGCCACACAGTGCGTGTGCATGTTCCCCTGTGAATATGTGTTTGTATTTATATTTACATTTTATGCATTATTTTTGAATGTTTAATTATTATAAGCATTTATAGCATTGAATATGCATTTATTGATATTACTAGTACTTCTCAAAAAATTAGCATATTGTGATAAAGTTCAATATTTTCTGTAATGTACTGATAAAAATTAAACTTTCATATATTTTAGATTCATTGCACACCAACTGAAATATTTCAGGTATTTTATTGTTTTAATACTGATGATTTTATCATACAGCTCATGAAAACCAAAAATTCCTATCTCAAAAAATTAGCATATCATGAAAAGGTAGTCTAAACGAGCTATTAACCTAATCATCTGAATCAACCAATTAACTCTAAACACCTGCAAAAGATTCCTGAGGTTTTTAAAAACTCCCAGCCTGGTTCATTACTCAAAACCGCAATCATGGGTAAGACTGCCGACCTGACCTCTGTCCAGAAGGCCATCATTGAGATCCTCAAGCAAGAGGGTAAGACACAGAAAGAAATCTCTGAGCGAATAGGCTGTTCCCAGAGTGCTCTATCAAGCCACCTCAGTGGGACGTCTGTGTGAAGGAAAAAGTGTGGCAGAAAACGCTGCACAACCAGAAGAGGTGACCGGACTCTGAGGAAGTTTGTGGAGAAGGGCCAATTCCAGACCTTGGGGGACCTGTGGAAGCAGTGGACTGGGCTACAGGTGGCCGCATTCCCCAGGTCAAGCCACTTTTGAACCAGAAACAGTGGCAGAAGCGGCTGACCTGGGCTACAGAGAAGCAGCACTGGACTGTTGCTCAGTGGTCCAAAGTACTTTTTTTTGGATGAAAGCAAATTTTGCATGCCATTCGGAAATCAACGTGCCAGAGTCTGGAGGAAGACTGGGGAGAAGGAAATGCCAAAATGCCTAAAGTCCAGTGTCAAGTACCCACAGTCAGTGATGGTCTGGGGTGCCATGTCAGCTGCTGGTGTTGGTCCACTGTGTTTTATCAAGGGCAGGATCAATGCAGCTCGCTATCAGGAGATTTTGGAGCACTTCATGCTTCCATCTGCTGAAAAGCTTTATGGAGATGAAGATTTCATTTTTCAGCACGACCTGCTCACAGTGCCAAAACCACTGCTAAATGGTTTACTGACCATGATATTACTGTGCTCAATTGGCCTGCCAACTCTCCTGACCTGAAGCCCATAGAGAATCTGTGGGATATTGTGAAGAGAAAGTTGAGAGACACCAGACCCAACACTGTGGATGAGCTTAAGGCCGCTATCGAAGCATCCTGGGCCTCCGTAACCCCTCAGCAGTGCCACAGGCTGATTGCCTCCATGCCACGCCGCATTGAAGCAGTCATTTCTGCAAAAGGATTCCCGACCAAGTATTGAGTGCAGAACTGAACATAATTATTTGAAGGTTGACTTTTTTTTTTGTATTAAAAACACTTTTTTTTTTTATTGGTCTGGTGAAATATGCTAATTTTTTGAGATGGGCATTTTGTTTTTTCTTTACTTTTTTGCCAAAATTATCAATATTAAAACAATAAAAGCTTGAACTACTTCAGTTGTGTGTAATGAATCTAAAATATATGAAAGTCTAAGGTTTATCAGTACATTACAGAAAATAATGAACTTTATCACAATATGCTAATTTTTTGAGAATTACTAGTATATATACGTTAGTCAGGGGATCGATCCTACGTTGCGGAAATTGGTGGTCGGGGTGTCTCGGTCCTCATTGACCACGGAAAGTTAGGGATCAATGTATATAATTATCTGTGTTGTATTCTCCTTGGCAGTGCATATAATATTCACTGTAAGAAAATGCACTGCAGTGGCATAGTATGAAGAATGAGATCCTTCATTGGGGAGAATGTTTATCTGATCAAGTAGTGGCAGTGGTGGCTTGGTGATAAAAGGTGCTGGATCACTGATTCTAAGGTTGGTGGTTTGAGTCCCACTATCCATATGGTTGTCCATGAACCCTTCAGTGCACTAACTGGGTTATCAAAAGCCGGCCATGTCTCTCACTGTATATGGTGAGAGGTTCATGTAAAAGAACCATTGCTCACTTTCGTCAAGAGGAGCTGCATTGCAGTCAGCGTATTTCTGCCCCTTGCTAAAGCAGGAAGGGCATCCAACATTTAAAAAAAAAACAAACCTATGCCAAGTCGAATATGTGAATCATTAACATGACTTCCAAGAAGATGGAGGCAGATGATTCGCTGTCGCGACCCCTGATAAAAAGTGAACAGAAGAAAAGACGTTTTCTGACCAAGTAATTCATTTTTATTTGATCTGTTACAGGACTGGAGGATGAGCAGGGGACGTGGCCCAAAAAAAACACTTTCTCCAGACAAGCCAGACCTTCTCAAGTCTTTTGATGGGGTGATTCTGGGAGAGGTAAAACAGCTTTTTAGTAAGGTGAGAAGCTACAGAGCTCCACCTGGACAAGAATGGTGCTTGCCAGATCCCAGCGTGGCACTCCGTGACCAGCCATGGAATCACCCGCCTCTGCAGGCTCTAAAGAGCTCCTTAAATGAAGTGAAAAATCAGCTGAGTGATAAAGATCTGGCCGTGTGGCACCAGCACACCTGCTCGACCAACCGTGCAGGGACCATTACATCCCACCTCCGTGAGACCACCAATGCAGAACTTTGCACACAGGCTTGGGCAAAATTCTACGAGATCCAAGGAACATTTGACATCGTTTCAGAAACAGCACTGCAGAACGGTGAACTGAACTCGGTTCATTTGTGCGAAGCTCCTGGTGCATTTATTTCTGCACTTAATCACTTCCTTCAAACCAGCAGGCTGTATTGCGACTGGACCTGGGCTGCTAACACACTGAACCCATATCACGAAGGTAATGAACGGGGTTGCATGATTGCGGATGACAAACTGATCGCTCACACTCTCCCGTGGTGGTTTTTTGGCTCGGACAACACCGGTGACATCATGCTTCAGAAACATTTGCTGGAGCTGCAGGTGTTTGTTAGTAACATGCGCAGTGTGGATTTGGTGACCGCGGACGGAAGCTTTGACTGTCAGGGGGACCCAGGGGAGCAGGAGAGTTTAGTGGCTCCGTTGCAGTACTGTGAAACTGTGTGTGCTTTATTATTACTCAGCTCTGGAGGCTCGTTTGTCCTGAAGATGTTCACCCTTTTTGAACATTCGTCTATCTGCCTGCTTTACTTGCTTGTGTGCTGCTTTCGCTCTGTTTCTGTTTTCAAACCCGCAACCAGTAAATCAGGGAATTCTGAGGTCTACATTGTGTGTTTGGACTTCCAAGCTAAAGATGACATTCGGCTGCTGCTGTCAAAGCTGATTCGTAACTATGGTCCAGATATGGTCTCCACGGTAGCACTGTTTCCAAAAAACTGTATTCCCAACTCTTTTCTCCGGCAGCATGAGGAAATCTGTGCGTTCTTCCACATGCTCCAGATCAACACCATCCAAGAGAACCTGCAGCTATTTAGCAGTATGACGTCTGAGCATCGTAAACATCTTGATCAGGTCCGCGAGTGTGCCGTGCAGTTCTATGACCAGCATTTTCATGTGAAGTTCTTACCACGCAAATGGCGGCTGTGTCGAGCTGGGTCAATGGCTTGGGGGAAGCCATGCCAGAGAAAGCAGGTAGGCTCTTTTATCCAGCGTAAGGAGATGCAGTTTAAGGAGTGGAGGGAGCGTCTTGCACATGGACCTTACCGAATGTGGCTGGAAGAGCATTTTAAGGGTAAGGAAGAGCAGAACTTTGTCCTCAGTGGTCCTGTGGCTGAGTGTGAGCTGGACACGTGGTATAGTGATGTGGGAGCATCACTTTCGAAAGTACGTAGCTCTGTGTTCTGTGATCCGGAGTTATTGGATCTGCTTAATGAAGCTTTAGAGGAGCAAATGCCGACCAAAAACGTGCCAGAATGCAGATCTTGCTCTGTCAGGACTTCATCTCCTGCATCCATATTAAACAAAATCTGCAACCAGCCAAATGTTGTTTCTTGTGTTGTGATGGTTAGTAATTCATCATGGCAGGATATACCACTTGCAGGAAACGAGCTACGGTTGCAGTTCTGTCCTGGCCCGTCCAACCCTGAGGTTTCCACTTTGCATGACGGAGATCAGCATTATCAGTTCCAGCTGCTGAGCGGTGTGTATTCCGCCTTGCATAGACTTTCTGAAGGCTCGGCGCTGGTGGTTCCTCTGTGCTCAGCCCTAACTCGTTTCACCGCATCTCTGGTCCTCGTGCTACATATGTGCTTCCAGTCTATCAGTTTTCGTTGTCCTGTATGTGGCCCCCCCATTGTGCTGCTGTGTGAGGGATTCTCCTCAGTACCTCAGACCAACAGCCTCCTCAAGGAGGTATTGGACCAGATGAGAGCACTCAAACCGGACCGACAGCTTTTGCAGTTTGTCCCAATGAAAGAATTGAACAGGGGTTCAGTGTCTCACTTTCTGTCCAACCTCAATAACACTGTTTTGAGGCAGCAGCTCCATTTACGTTTCCAGCAACAGCAGAAGACGTAACACACTGTGCCCGCCCCTTACAGATTCCTGAGTCTCATTAAGGCAATAAATTCCAGCTTGTGACGATGATTACAATCATATACACCTGCTGGATGGTTCCCCATTCCTCCCCAAAGCACTGTGTGTGGGTGTGGGTGTGTGGGTGTGGGTGTGTGGGTGTGGGTGGGTGGGTGTTGTCTCTGATTAGCTGGCATATGTGTAGTAGTCCCAGGTGAACAAAGGGGTTTAAGTCAATGTACTGGTTGTTGTTTCTATAGCAATAGTGAAATCGTAGCAATTTGTACAACAGACAGGTTACATAATTTAAAATGAATTATAAATGGATTTATAAAGCAGAGGAAATATATTTGATGACTAGATAGGAAACAAATTGTACCGTAATTTATTAATGAACGAAACCTTGTAATGGTTTATATAGTAATGAAACACCACTGTAGTTTATACAGAGTGAAATCCTCCAGAGTGTGTGATTATCAGCTTGGCGTGGGGTCACCTTACACTGACACTCTCTCTCTCTCTCTCTCTCTCTCTGTGTGTGTGTGTGTGTGTGTGTGTGTGTGTGTGTGTATGTGTATTTTCATGCAGTGATGGCTGCGTGTGTCTCCTTACTTATGAGAACACTGTCTTGGGTCCTGTTCTGCTGCGATACCACTTTTTTGATGTACTGTATGGAATTAATTCTTCCTTTGTTATGACTGCGTGAGCACTTTGTCCTCTGGGACCTATATTTTTCTTTTCCATGAACTTTAACCGAAAGCTTGATTTGAGTTTCATGTGCTATATGTATAGAATACAAGTATCTACACAGAAGAGATTTGTTTGATATGAAGAACTGACGCACTAATGCAGAGAATGCCTTCTTTCTTGAGAATTGCCTTTGTGTGTGTGTGTGTGTGTGTGTGTGTGTGTGTGTGTGTGTGTGTGTGTGTGTGTGTGTGTGTGCGCATGCAATCTGTAAGAACTTGTGTATATATATTTCATTTGTGGTGCCAACATCTGTGTCCTGTATTCAGAAAGTGTTCCTGTACATGAACAGGAATAAATACTTTTTGTTGTGTATGTAAAATTATTTTCTTAGTAAAAATAAAATTATTTTTCTCTTGTTAAAAAAAATGTATTCACTTGTAATATCGCATTCATGTGTACACTCTTCTATACCTCCAAACTACAGTCCAGTGCATAAAACTCCTTACACTTTACGTTAAATTTTATTAAAGAAGAAATAAAACTGTCCACTAATATATAAAAACTCAGATAAGGTTTTAGTATTACTATTTAAAATGCAAAAAAACCTTAAACATAAGAACTTATATATTTTATAGACTGTAGCGAAATGAAGCAATGATTTGAGGGTGTTTTAAATTGTTCAGATGTGAGAAAATCAAATTTATTTCCAGAATGTAAATTTGAAATAAGCACGGTGGTGCCATGGTTCAGATGCCCCCCTCTCTCTCAAAAGCAGGTCCGGGGTTCAAGGCTCAAGCGTTTCTTTGTGAAGTTTGCGTGTTGTGTGTGTGTGTGTGTGTGTGTGTGTGTTTCCTCCGGGTACATGCATGCAGTATGTTAATTGGATGTTCCAAATTGCGCTGTGGGTGTGCGCTTGTGCGTGCAATATTCCACCAAGCTGTTCAGGGTGTACCATGCCTCCCCCAAGTGTCTGGCGAAATGAATCAGATTAAAAGATTTAGCAGATGACTAAGTGGAATTGGAATAACTACAATAATTTATTTCAAAATTTATCGCACACTTATTAAAATTTTATTACATTAAAACAAAGACTTTCAATTTTGTTTTATCAAATGTTTAATTTTTATTTCCAAGATTTTTAAATTAGTAAAGCATGATGGTTAATTAAGCTTTTAAAGTAGGGATGTCCAATCTTACTCTCAAAGGGTTGGTGTGGGTGTAACGTTTATTTCAACCATTCCGTAGCAACACCTGTGTCAGCCACTGATTTAAAAAAAAAAAAAATACAAGATTGTACCTTATTGTGATCCCCACGCGACCATCGAAATCTGCAAAGTAGGATCACAACCCCGACTGACGTATACATGTTTCTGTGTGTATAATATCAGTAAATACATATTCAATGCTATAAATCCTTATAATAACAATTAAACATAAAAAAACCCATAAGATATAAATAAAATATAAATACAGAAACATACGGATGGTATTGCATGAGAAGATGACACACATACATCCGCATGCACGTGCGTAGATGCAACACTGTAAGTAGTGTCGTTTCGATGGGAGATTTTGGGTTGTTTTTTGTTTTGTGCTTGTTTAGGGGGTTTCTTTGCATAATTGGCCTAACTGGCATTTTCCTGAACTTTTCCTCTATTCGTCCTTAATTTCCTTATTTATTAATTTGATTAATATTTATTTATTTATTTATTTATTTTAAATTGCGATGCACTGAAGCCCCACGAATTGAAGTGCGAAGTAGCGATGGATCCCTGTATGTATGTATGTATGTGTATGTATATATGTGTGTGTGTGTGTGTGTGTGTGTGTGTGTGTGTGTATGTACACCTCACTTTCTGTGGTTAATTGGTACCAAGACAACCCCCCCCAAACTGGCGTATACTGTACGTACATGTATATGTGTATATAATATCAATAAATACATATTCAATGCTATAAATGCTGCTTATTACAATTAAACATTCAAAAATAATGCATAAGATGTAAATAAAATATAAATACACAAACATAGGCACAGATGCACATGCATGCACTCATATGTGCACCTCACAAAAATGTTAGTAGTTTTGATGGGAGGTTTTGGGTTGTCTTTTGTTGTGTTTGTTTAGGTTTTTTTTTTTGGGGGGGTTTTTTGGGTTTTTTTTGCATAATTGTCCTTGTTTTTGTGGCATTTTCCTTAACTTTTGCCCCTATTCTGCCTTAATTTCCTTATTTTTTTTAATTCGATGAATATTTTAAAAAAACAAAAACAAAAAAAACGGATGCACTGAAGCCGCATGAATTGAAGCGCAAAGTAACAAGGGATCACTGTATATATTTATTGTTGGCAAATTTAAATGATGCAGAGCTTTTACTTTACAAATCATTTCACTATTTTCACTAATTAAAAAAAAAAAAAAAAAAGTAAAGTTAAATGAATTTAAGGTATTGTCAGCACTAAAATGTTTAGGGTCTCTGTTGGCTTTCAATGGCTCCATCTTGATTTGAAAGAAAGATAGTCTCACCAAGATGGCGGCAACTGGCTTCAAAATGAAAACACCGTCATGTATTTTTTATTTTTTTAAGATGTAGGTATGTATTTATTTATTTTAGATCAGTGATTGAAACAGGTAAAACTTGCACCCACAAAGGGTTGGTGTAGGTGCACGATTGGACATCCCTGCTTTAAAAGGTAAAGCACATTTCACTTCTTGTTGCATGAACACTCTGGAATGTCATGTGATCACCTGATATGTGTCCTGTGCCTGCGTGCTATGCAGCGTGTAGGTCAACAGGATTTCATGCTCTGTTCCATTTCATGTAGGGATTTTGTGAAATAATTTTTTTAAATAATTTATTTAACGAAAAGTCTTGATTTTAAATGGTGAGTGGGTTGAAACCTTACCTGTGTTATCTGTGGCAATTCTCTGGAGATTCTCGTACTGAACTGAGGCCTATTTGTTGCTTTCCTTTCTCGCATTTCTTTTTAATGATGTGAGGGTCCATTAACTCCATCTGATAATCAAACACAGTGATATGACCTCATTTGTCAGGTTTATCTGACTGAGTCAACCAATCAAATATAAAACTGCCATGTCAGGTCATTACAGATGGAACACAATGTTGTTTTTGCTCAGGGCACATTTTCAGAATTTTTCACGCATCAAGGAATGGAGTGTGTCATTGAAAACAAGATGTTCCTGTCATCGTTTCAACGTGTTACTCATAGTTGTCAAGTGAGATGTGTAATATGAAGACATTAATTATAGTAACTTTTTTTTTATTTATTTTTTTTATAAGCTTTCACCGAAACTTAATTTGGAAATTAAATAACTTTTTGTGCCATTTCATTGAAGGGCTGTTAATAAACATAAAGCTGCTGATGACACAAAGATTCATCACAAATGCAGCCATGAGGCGAAGGGGGCACTAATCAGTGTCACTCCCCCTTACGCCGGTCCCAAGCCTGGAGAAATGCAGCAGGTTGCGACAGGAAGGGCATCCGGTGTAAAACTTTTGCCAAAATACAAAATGCAAACTAGAAAGTCTAAACTCCTACCGGATCGGTCGAGGCCCGGGTTAACAACGACCGCCATCAGTGCTGTCAACCAACAGGGTGCTGATGGAAATTGGACTACTGTTGGTCGAAGAAGGAGAGGCGGGAGGCATGTCCGTAGGCAGAGAAAGAAGAGGAAAAGCACGAGCCTAGGACTGAGAGTAGGGACTTTGAATGTTGGAACTGTACAAGGAAAAGGTAGAGAGCTGGCTGACATGATGCAGAGGAGGAAGGTGAACATACTGTGTGTTCAGGAGACCAGGTGGAAAGGTAGCAAAGCTAAAATCTTAGGAGCAGGGTTCAAGCTGTTTGATCATGGTGTGGATGGGGGGAGAAATGGAGTAGGAGTAATCAGGAAGAGATGTCTCTGTTGTCAAGAAAACTTTCCTCAGATGACAGCATTACACAACAGAACAGTTTGTAGTGTACCGGGAAAGCTATTAAAATGTTCAGAAGGTGTAAATGTATAATTTAGTGTATAATTTGGTGCTTGTAAGGTAATTTATTATTAAATGAATCCTGTTTGAAAGCCTGACATGTACAATTATGTTTGTAAAATAAGTGGAGAGTTCACCAAGGTGAGTGAGGAAGCCAACAAATAATATCATTAAGCTAGCTACACTGTTACATAGTGAAATTTAGAAGAGAAAAAGTGCCCCATGCAACCAGCAAAACAAGACAAACAACATATACAATTTAATAATATTAACAAAGTCTTCTTCTTTTCCTTTCAGCTTTTCACTTCAGGGGTCGCCACAGCGAATCATCTGCCTCCATCTTACCCTATTCTCCGCATATTCTTCTCTGACACCAACTATCTTCATGTCCTCTTTCACCACGTCCATGAATCGTCTCTTTGGTCTTTCTCTGGGCCTTCTGCCTGGTAGTTCCAACCTCAGCATCGTACAATATATTCACTATCCCTCCTCTGTACATGTCCAAACCATCTCAATCTTGCCTCTCTGACTGTCTCCAAAACCTCTTACATGTGCTGTCCCTCTGATGAACATGTATTTAAAATCCTCCACCCTCTTTATCTCTGCTCCCTGTAACCTCACCTGTCCTCTTGGGTTCTTGTCGTGCACACACATGTATTCTGTCTTACTGAGACTAACCTTCATTCCTCTCCTTTCCAGGGCATACCTCCACCTCTCTAGATTTCCCTGCACTTATTCTCTGCTCTCACGACAGATCACAATGTCATCTGCAAACATCATAGTCCATGGGGCATCTCTCGCACCTCGTCTGCCAGCCTGTCCATCACCATAGCAAACAAGAAGGGGCTCAGAGCTCATCCTTGATGCAGTCCCACCTCTACCTTGAACTCTTCTGTAACACCGACAGCACACCTCACCACTGTCTTACATTTCTCATCCATGTCCTGCACCACTCTAACATACTTTTCTGCCACTCCAGACTTCCTCATGCAATAACACAGCTTCTCTCTCAATACCCTGTCATGTGCTTTCTCCAGATCCACAAAGGCACAATGCAGCTCCTTCTAACTTTCTCTGTACTTCTCTTTTAACATCCTCAAAGCAAACACTGCATCTGTGGTGCTCTTTCTTGGCATGAAACCTGAAAACTGTTGTCCACAAATGCTGACCTCTGCCCTTAGTCTAGCTTCCACTATTCTTTCCCATAACTTCATCGTACGGCTCATCAACTTCATCCCTCTGAATCTGTTACACCTCTGCATGTCTCCCTTGTTCTTAAAAATGGGCACCATCACACTTCTTCTCCATTCCTCTGTATCCTCTCACTCTCCAAGACCTTGTTGAATGTTCTTGTCAGAAAATCTACTGTTACCTCTCCTAGTCACTTCCATACCTCCACCGGTATGTCATCAGGACCAACTGCCTTTCCATTCTTCATCCAATGCCCTCCTCACTTCACCCCTACTACTCTTTGCTACTTTCTGCTCCTCAACGGTCACCTCTTCGACTCTTTTTTTCTCTCTTATTTTCCTCATTCATCAGCTTTTCAAAGTACTCTTTCCATCTTCTGTCATCAGTCAATACGTTTCCCTTTCTGCCCTTAATGACTCTAACTTGCTGCACATCCTTCCCATCTCTATTTCTCTGCTGTGCCAACCTGTATAAATCATTTTATCCCTCTTTACTGTCCAACCTATCATACAAGTCATCATATCCCTTCTGTTTGGGCTTTGACACCGCTACCTTTGCCTTACACTGTGTCTCCCTGTACTCCTGTTTACTCTCTTCGGTCCTCTCAATGTCCCACTTCTTCTTAGCTAACCTCGTCCTTTGTACCCACTCCTGCACTTACGCATTCCACCACCAAGTCTCCTTATCTACTTTCCTTCCAGATTACACACCAAGTATTCTCCTATCTGTCTCCCTGATTACATTAACTGTAGTTGTCCAGTTATCTGGAAGCACTTCCTGACCACCCAAAGCCTGTTTCACCTCCTCTTTGAAGACAACCCGACGCTCTTCCTTTTTCAGCTTCCACCACTTTGTCTTCTGCTCTACCTCTGCCTTCTTCACCTTCCTCACCATCAGCATCATCCTACACATCACCATCCTATGCTGTTTGACAACACTATCACCCACTACCACTTTGCAGTCACTGACTTCCTTCAAAGTACATTGTCTACACAAGATGTAGTCTACCTGTGTGCTCCTACCTCCACTTTTATAAGTCACTCTAGGCTCCTCTCTTTTCTGGAAGAAAGTATTCACCACAGCCATTTCCACCCTTTTTGCAAAATCTACCAACATCTGTCCTTCTGCGTTCCTGTCCTGGATACCAAACCTGCCCATCTCTTCCTTGTCCCCTCTGTTTCCTGTACCAACATGTCCATTGAAGTCTGCCCCAATGATTACTCCTTCATCTTTGGGGGTATTCTGTATCACTTCATCTAACTCACTCCAGAATCTCTCCTTCTCTTCTAGCTCACATCCTGTCTGTGGGGCATAAGCACTAACAACATTGAACATCACACCTTCAATTTCTAACTTGAGACTCATCACTCTGTCTGACACTCTTTTCACTTTTAGAACATTCCTGACAAACCCCTCCTTCAAGATGACTCCTACTCCATTTCTCTTTCCATCCACACCATGATAGAACAGCTTAAACCCTGCTCCTAAGCTTCTAGCCTTGCTACCTTTCCACCTGGTTTTTGCATATTCTTTGTTTTGCATATTTCTTTTGGCATTGGTTTTTATGCCAGATGCCCTTCCTGACACAACCCTCTGCATTTATCCGGGCTTGGGACCGGCATGAGGGTGGACACTAGCTTAATAATATTAACAGAGTAAAGCAAAATAATAACTTACAGCTTAGAGCAAAACAAAATACAAATAGAACAAGGGTCACAAAATAAAGATAGTCACCAAGCAGCTGCAGTATGGTAAATTTAGAGACCGCACAATAGCTGGCGATCAAAAGGTTGGAATCCTGCGTACCAAAAGAAACGAATGAAGATAATCCTCATGTGGGCTGTGGATAAACACGGATGATGGACTTGGGTGATGAAGTCTTGATTGATGAAACTTGGATGCTCCGCCTTGGATGATCTGCCTTAGATTATTCGCCCGGGCCGGTTGACAACTGGTCCTTATATAGATTCTCTAAAGTTTGGGAATGTTCCTTTTCTTGGATGTTTTAATCACTTGACCTGTCACAGGGTGCATGCACAACTAGGTCAATTTCGAAGTTTCTAATATGCTAATAAAGTTCTAATATGCTGGAACGTTCCAGACCCAAATAGAACATGAAGGCAAAAAACTGTGGCCCAAAAACAGCTGAGCAATACCATGCACCACCATCCACAGCACACCAACTGAATATAATTACATACTCACAATGTTTATACATTCATTATATTTATGTTTATACATTTATTATTTACACCCCCCCCCGAATCACCACCTTATCGTGGTGGAGGAGTTTGCGTGACCTAATGATCCTAGGAGCTATGTTGTCGGGGCAAATGCCCCTGGTAGGGTCACCCAAGGCAAACAGGTCCGGGGTGAATGTCCAGACGAAGTGCAATTCAAAAAACCCCTATGACACATGAGAGAGCACAGAAAGCAGTCTCCCTTGCCTGGACACGGGTCACCGGGGTTCCCTCCTGGAGCCAGGCCCAGGGGAGGGGCTCGAAGGCGAGCGCCTGGTAGTCGGGCTTATGCCCATGGAGACTGGCCAGGCCTAGCCCGAAAAGGACACGAGTCCGCCCTCCCATGGACCCACCACCCGTGGGAGGAGTTTTAGGGGTCGGGTGCAGTGTGAGTTGGGTGGCAGCCAAAGGCATGGGTTCTGTCGGACCAATCCTCGACTACTTACTCTGACCCTCGGGACATGGAATGTCACCTCTCTGGCGGGAAAGGAGCCTGATTTGGTGTGTGAAGTGGAGAGATACCGACTAGATATAGTCGGGCTCACCTCAATGCATAAGCTTGGGCTCTGGAACCATCCATCTCGAAAGAGGCTGGACCTTCTTCTATTCTGGAGTTGCTCATGGGGAGCCGGTGTGGGTATTCTTGTTGCCCCCCGTCTCGGTGCCCAAATGTTGGGGTTCTCCCCAGTTGACGAAATGGTAGCTTCCCTCCGTCTTCGGGTGGGGTGACGGGCCCTGACTGTTATTTGTGCTTATGCACCAAATGACAGTTCAGAGTACCCACCCTTTTTGGAGTCTTTGGGGGGTGGGGTTGGAGAACGCTCCCTCGGGAGACTCGCTCGTTGTCTTGGGGGACTTCAACGCCCATGTGGGCAACGATAGTGTGACCTGGAAGGGTGTGATCGGTAGGTACGGCCTCTCTAGTCTGAATCCGAATGGTGTTTCATTGTTGGACTTCTGTGCTCGTCATAATTTGTCTATCACGAACACCATGTTCGAACATAAGGGTGTCCATAAGTGCACTTGGCACCAGGACACCCTCGGTCACAGTTCGATGATTGACTTTGTAGTCATGTCATCAGACTTGCGACCATATGTTCTGGACACTCGGGTGAAGAGAGGAGCTGAGCTGACTACCGATCACTACCTGGTGGTGAGTTGGCTTCGGTGGTGTGGGAGGTTGCTTTCCAGACCTGGCAGGCCCAAGCGTGTAATCAGGGTCTGCTGGGAACGTTTAGCGGAGTCCCCTGTCCGGGAGGCCTTTAACTCCCACCTCTGGCAGAGCTACAACCACATTCTGGAGGAGGCGGGGGACATGGAATCCGAATGGGCCATGTTTCGTGCCTCCATTGCTGAGGCGGCAGCCCATAGCTGTGGCCATAAGGTCGTCGGTGCTTGTCATGGCGGTAATCCCCGAACCCGGTGGTGGACACCTGTGGTGAAGGGGGCCGTCCAGCTGAAGAAGGAGGCCTATTGGGTTTTGTTAGCCTGTGGGACTCCTGAGGCAGCAAACGGGTACTGGCAGGCCAAACGTGCTGCAGCCAAGGCTGTCGCAGATGCAAAATCTCAGGCGTGGGAGGAGTTCGGTGAGGGCCTGGAGAGTGATTATCGGTTGGCCTCAAAAAGGTTTTGGGCCACCATCTGACGCCTCAGGAGGGGGAAGCAGTTTAGAGTGGAGGTGGCGAGCTGCTTACCTTGACTGGGGATGTTGTTGAGAGGTGGAGGGAATACTTTGAGGACCTCCTCAATCCCACCAACACGCCCTCCGTGGAGGAGGAAGACCCTGGGGGTTCGGGTGAGGGTCCGCCCATCACTGGAGTGGAGGTCACTAACGTTGTCAAAAAGCTCCTCGGTGGTCGAGCTCCGGGGTTGGACGAGATCCGCCCGGAATATTTCAGGGCTCTGGATGTTGTAGGACTGTCTTGGTTGACACGTCTCTGCAACATCGCGTGGTCATCAGAGGCTGTACCTCTGGATTGGTATACTGGGATGGTGGTCCCAATTTTTAAGAAGGGGGACCGGAGGGTGTGTTCCAATTATCGGGGAATTACACTCCTCAGCCTACCTGGGAAAGTCTATGCAGGGGTACTCAAGAGGAGGATCCAACCGATAGTCGAACCTCGGATTCAGGAGGAACAATGTGGTTTTCGTCCTGGCCGCAGCACTCTTGACCAACTCTATACGCTCCACAGGATTCTGGAGGGGACATGGGAGTTGGCCCAATCTGTCCACATGTGCTTTGTGGATTTGGAGAAGGCTTTCAACCGTGTCCCTCGAACGATCTTGTGGGGCGTGCTCCGAGAGTACGGCGTTCCGGACCCGTTGCTTCGAGCTATTCGGTCGCTGTATCACCGAAGCCAGAGTTTGGTGCGTATTGGTAACAGCAGGTCGGATTCGTTTCCAGTGGGAGTTGGAGTCCGCCAAGGCTGTGCTTTGTCACCGATTCTGTTCATAATTTTTATGGACAGAATTTCTAGGCGCAGTCGAGGCGATGAGGGGGTCTTGTTTGGTGGCGATCAGATATCGTCTCTGCTTTTTTCGGATGATGTTGTCCTTTTGGCTTCATCAAGTCGGGCCCTCCAGCTCTCATTGGAGCGATTCGCAGCTGAGTGCAAAGCAGCCGGGATTAAGATCAGTACCTCCAAGTCCGAGGCCATGGTTCTCAGTCGGACAATGGTTGAATGCCCCATCTGGTTCGGGAATGAGGTCCTTCCCCAAGTGGAGGAGTTTAAGTATTTTGGGGTCTTGTTTACAAGTGAGGGAAGGATGGAGCGAGAGATCGACAGACGGATCACTGCAGCCTCTGCTGTTAAGCGGTGCCTGTACTGGTCCGTCGTGGTTAGAAGGAGCTGAGCCGCAAGGCAAAGCTCTCAATTTACCAGTCGATCTACGTTCCAACCCTCACCAATGGTCACGAGCTTTTGGTAATGACCGAAAGAACAAGATCTGAAATGAGCTTCCTTCGCCGGGTGGCGGGGTTCTCCCTTAGAGATAAGGTGAGAAGCTCCGCCATCCGGGGAGAGCTCGGAGTAGATCCACTGCTCCTCCGCACTGAGAGGGGCCAGTTGAGGTGGCTCAGGCATCTGGTTAGAATGCCCCCCGGACGCCTCCCTGGTGTGGTGTTTCGGGCATGTCCAACCCGGAAGAGACCCCGGGGTCGACATAGAACACGCTGGAGGGACTGTCTCTCGGCTTGTCTGGGACCGCCTCGGTGTCCCCCCGGTAGAGTTGGAGGAAGTGGCTCAGGAGAGGGACGTCTGGACCTCTTTGCTTAGGTTTCTGCCCCCGCGACCCGACCCTGGACTAAGCGGAAGATGATGATGATGATGATATTTACATACCCATAACAACACATTAAGATTAGCACAAATGCATTAATTGGTGGGGTTGATGATATTGTAGGACTGCTCTCCACTGGCAAATTATCATGTTTACGAGTACCACCAGGCATCTGCCTGTCAGGCAGCGGCGCCCATGCCCTAGAGGCGCCTCGGGGGGGGGGGGTTGCACCCCCACCCTCTTAAAAACGGCAACAAAACACACAACTAAATGCTGGAGCCCGCTCCGGGGGAGTAACCCCAACGCCCGCCTCTGGCAGCGTTGTATGAGGGGGTGGGGCAAAGCCTCTGGGACCCCCACTCCATGATGGGGGGAAATCCTGGAGCAACCAGGTCGGGTGTGATAGAGTGAGCGACCCGGGCGGTGCAAAGTTGTCGGACGACAGCTGCTTTCGGTCGCCTCTGTTCAATCTGAGGCGGTCGGTCCGGGTTGGCGTGTGGAACGTGACTTCTCTGCGGGGCGACTCTCACCTGCCTCTGGTATCAAGGGAGCTTAGTCTGCTTGGCGTCGGTGTTGCGGCCCTCTCTGAGGTGCGGTGGACTGGGTCCGGCGAGACAGGTGTCAGTGGGTACACCTACTACTGGTCTGGCCGGGCCAACGGTCTTCACACTCAGGGAGTGGCCGTCGCTGATCGATTGGCTTCCTTGGTATCGGAGGTGGTCCCGGTCAACGAGCGTATTGTGCGCCTGAGGGTGACTCACACAGTGGGGATGCTCTATATCGTCACAGTGTATGCTCCGACCGGGGTGAGTGATCGAGCCATGAAGGAAACCTTCTACAACCAGCTCAACTCGGTGGTGTTGGGATTTCCGAGAAGGCACACCCTGATCGTACTAGGGGACTTCAATCCGACCACTGGCACTAACCGGGATGGCTATGAAGCATGTGTCGGTCTTCACGGCTCTGGACGCCGCGATGAAAGTGCTTTAATGCTTCTTGACTTCGCAAAAAGTCGGGACTTAAGGACTGCTGGCTCGTGGTTCATGAGATCGGATCCGCGACGCTGGACTTGGTACTCCAACGACGGCGTCACTAGGATGGAGTTCTACCATATTCTCGTAGGTAGTCACTGGTAGCCCCATCTCGTCAAATGAGACTTGACGTGAGCCGACTCGGGGACCCTGATGTAGCTTCGGAGTTCGCCAATAGGCTTAGGGAATCCCTGGAGGATCTGAATCTGGTGCAGACACGGAGGAGCTCTGGGTTGCCTTCAGAGACCGCATCCTGGAGGTGTCCCGTGGCTGCATACTGGGGTCGCCCAGACGACCGGGAACAGCCATCTCTTCTGAGATCATCGACATCATTGAGAGAGCGAGACAGGCTTGACTCGACGGCAGAGCTGGACTGGCCAGGGACCTGAGGCGTGAAGCCGTCAAGGTGGTGCGAAGAGATTGGGAGGCTGCAGTCCACAATCTGTGAGACGGTCGAGGGCCACTTGAATTCGAGTGACTCTTGCCCGGCTTACAGGGTGTTGCGGCGCCCTGTTCCTCAGCAATGCCAGATGGTGAAAGCTGCAGATGGTAGTGTCCTTACTGAAAAATCTGAAGTGAGGACTCGTTGTGCCGAGTACTTTGAGGAGTTGTATGGTGCTGACCCTCCCGCCCAGAGCCTGGCCGTCGGGGATGCTGTAACTCTTGTTGCCGACCCTCCCCCAGGCTGCAACCCGCCAACTCTCGAGGAAACTCGGAGGGCGGTGTGGTGCTTGGCGGATGGCAAATCTGCGGGAGTTTGTGGTATCCTCAGGTGGCTGCTCGCTCTTGTGTGCTCCGTGTGGAGCACTGGTGTCATCCCAAATGACTGGAAACGGAGCATCGTTGTTCCGATCTTGAAGGGGAAGGGTGACACTCGAGAATGCAACAGCTACCAGGGGGTTGCCCGGAACTTAGAGGAGAGAAGATTCTACTGGACAGGATCAGCAGCAGCTTCTGGCATACCAGTGCCCTGAACAGTCCGGGTTCACACCAAAGAGGTCTACCGTTGACTGCATCCTGGCGCTCCCCGTCCTATCTGAGCGCTTGCAGGAGTTTGAAAGGGGGTTCCTTGCTGCCTATATTGACTTTCGCAAGTTGTTTAACTCGGTGGATAGGAAAGCCCTCTGGGGCATACTTCGTCTATGTGGGATCCCATCGGCTCTGGTCCGGCTGATATCGTCACTGTATTCTGGGACAAAGAGTGCTGTGAGGTGTGGGGGCTCAACCTCTTCTTTTCGGTCGAGACCGGAGTGAGGCAGGGGTGTGTTCTGGCCCCCACTCTCTTCAGTACTGCAATGGACTGGATCATGGCAGCGGTATCGGGTGGATTGGCCTGCGGTGGGTTGTTCGGTGAGGTTTGGATTACTGATCTGGACTTTTCTGATGACGCAGTGATCTTTGCGAAGACAGTGGATATCCTGATGGAGACGCTCTGTTTGCTGGGTGAGGAGGCAGAACCGCTTGGTTTGCGAGTCTCCTGGATCAAAACCATAATCCAGGCTTTCGGCAACCTCTTGGATGCTGCTGTTGACTCGATCGCTGTGGGTCGTGAAAGAGTAGAGATCGTGGAGTCTTTCACTTATTTGGCAGTGTGGTTCATCATTCCACTGATTGCAGGGCCGAGATCAATCATCGACTTGGCCTAGCCAACGGGGCGATGAATTCACTGGACAGGACTGTGTGGCTGTTGAGGTATCTGAGCAGGTGGACGAAAGCTCGAGTCTTTCGCTCTCTTGTGCTCCCTGTCTTGCTCTACGGTGGACGCTCACGGTTGAGCTTGGACGACGACTGGACTCCTTCGTTACGACTTCCCTTCGCCGCAATTTCGGATACCGCTGGCGGGACTTTGTTACCAGCAGGAAGGTGCTCGAGGATGCGGGGATGGTAAGAGTAACCTGCTTGATCCGCAACCACTAGCTGCGCTACTACAGGCACTTGGCGCATTTCCCGCCTTCGGACCCAGCACACCGGATCCTGTCTGTTCGGGATCCTAGGGACTGGAGCCAATCGCAGGGACTTCCACGTGCAATGTGGTATTGTAGGACTGCTCCCCACTGGCAAATTAGCATGTTTACTTTTTTCATGGGTTTGTTTCCATTTCGTTCAAGTTTCTATAATTAGTCTGAGTAATTTTCAAATGGAAAAGCTGAACATGCATCCATTTAACCATTACTTTAAAATAATACTAGTTTTGCCATTTGATACAAGCAAGGAATTCGAAAATTCTTTGATACCAATGAACGTGATCAATACAGGACAGGCAGGACGCCAGAACATTTTAAGACGGTGAATTCAAAGCGCATTCCCTGCTTGACAGATCAGAGGTCCAAACTCAACTTTAACTTGTATCCTTGAGAGATTGGATGTCCGGATGAGCTGCGTTTTGCTCCTATTTGGCGGAGCGTGCCACAGTTATTAAACATTTACCGAATTAAACAACTTAAAAGATAGTAAATTAAAAAACTCAAACGAGAGTAAAGAACGCCTCCTTTCATATCTGAAAGACTGCGCACACAGTCTCTCTCTCGTTCTGTCTCTCACACGCACACACACATGCACTGTCTCTTTCTATCTCTCTCTCTCTCTCTCTCTCACACACACACACACACACACACACACTGTCTCTCTCTATCTCTCTCTCTCTCTCTCTCTCTCTCTGTCTCTCTCACACACTCACACACACACACACACACACTGTCTCTCTCTATCTGTCTCTGTCTGTCTGTCTCTCTATCACTCTCTCTCTCTCTCTCTCTCTCTCTCTCCTCTCCGTCTCTCTCACACACTCACACACACACACACACACACACACACACACACACAAAACTCTCTGGTTTGTTTTGCCGAATGCGGGCTCCGCCCACACGCGGCCCGGAGCTGACGGAGAAATTGTATTTAAATGTTTAAATGGACGGGATGTTGTATTTAAAGCAGAATTACAGTACCTGTTTGGAAATTCAGAGGTTCTGATTCAATATTAACTTGCTTCCTTGCGTGATCGGAGGTCTTGTCCCACGGAGCACTCTGTTTCCATGCTCCTTCTGCTTCAAAATCATTCCGAAATAATCGCCTCAGTCATTGTATTTCCGCTTTTCAGTATTTTCCGGGTATTTCAGTATTTTCAGTATTTTCAATGATTGATAACGAAATATAACACTGCAATGATCTCTCAAAAAGAACTCACGAGCCAACATTCCTGTTCAACTCTCCTCTCTCACGTGTGTGACAAACAGGAAGTATGGGTACAGGAAGTATGGGTACAGTTCAGCTGCCTTCTGGCCAATGGGAGGCCAGTGGGGTGGGATGTTGGGAGACAGCCAATGAGAGAGCAACTTGCGCATGGTTTGAATTTTGAATGCCGCGTTTGGCGCTTTTTGTAAGAGGAGGCTGTTTTCGTATACAGAGGATGAAGACTTAGGAAAATGTTTTTTGTAACCTGAAGTTTTCGTACCCAGAGGGTTTTGTAACTAAGGGGCCGACTGTATGTATGTATATGTGTATATATATATATATATATATATATATATATATATATATATATATATATATATGATGGCTGTTTCTTCTCCAGACAAAGTCCTTCTGACGGTGTCTTTTTTCTCTTGCTTCTCCACTCATCTGGATACCATGCAGTGAACAGGGCAAAACACTGCCACATAGTGTTTAAAACGTACAATATTATTACTGTATTTTACTGTAAAACTACAATGTTACATAGAGGATATGACTGAGATACAGAAATATAGAATAGATCTTCACTGTCTGTCTGTATGTCTTCCTTTCTGCTTTTTTCCCTTTTACTCGGGAGTCGCCACAGCGAATCATCTGATTCGCACGTTTGATTTGGCAGAGGTTTTTACGTCGGATGCCCTTCCTGTCACAACCCTTTTAGCAAGGGACAGAAACACGCTGACGACTTTGCAGCCTACTCTTTACGAAAGTCAGCAATGGTTCTTTTACATGCCTCTCATAGACAGTGAGAGACATGGCCCGACTTTGATAACCCAGTTAGCCGCACTGGGGGGGACAGTGACAACCTTGTGGCGAGTGGGACTTGAACCCCCAACCTTTGGATCAGCGATCCAGCGCCCTAGACCACCACTGCCCCTCTAGAATAGATCTTCACTATGCTACTAAAATTTACTACAGTATTACACTGCCAAAACTGCAGTAAAAGGGAACAGTGTAGAGATCATGCCTAAAATAGAATGATGGATGTAAACTCCACATCTGTACCAGAGTGATGGATATAGACTCCACTCCAAAACCAGAGTGATGGATGTAGAAACCACACCTATACCAGAGTGATGGATGAAAACACCACGCCTATACCAGAGTGATGGTTGTAGAGGCCACACCTATACCTGGGTGATGGTTGTAGAGGCCACGCCTATACCAGACTGATGGTTGTCGCAGCCACGCCTACACCAGAGTGATGGTTCTCGAGGCCACGCCTATACCAGAGTGATGGTTGTCGCAGCCACGCCTATATCAGAGTTATGGTTGTTGAGGCCATGCCTATACCAGAATGATGGTTGTCGAGGCCAAACCCACACCAGAGTGATGGTTGTCGAGGCCACGCCTTAGGTGAGTAAATGATTACGTTAAAACTTAAACCCGTAAGCTTGTATTTATTGCAGAGCTGCTGTCCAGATTAAACTTGTTCCTTATCCTTAAAAAAAGTATAATCTAGATGTTAGAGTAGTTATTTCATATTCCTGGCAATTCCATGTGTTGTACATGTTTGCGGGTTGAGAGGATGGAGTGTGGGGTGTTCCCAGCGTGAGGGAGGTGGAGTAATAGGAGGAAGAGAAGGAGGAGGTGTGGGGGTTATAAGCCACTGTCCCAGTTGGAGTAGTACATAAACACACAGCACTGTCCTGAAGACTGAGGCTGAAGGAAAAAAGAAAAAAGAAAAAGAGGAAATATTTCATCTTAAGGAAGAAGAGAAAGTTAAAGTGATGGCTGTAAATCCTCAGCACCTGCACCTGGCTGAAGTCACTGCAACGCACTTCCTCACGGTGTGGGAACAGTTCGACTGCCACGGTGAGTCAGACAGTCCACGAGTCCTCCACGCTTCCTAAATCTATAAGTAAAGCAATTATGGCACTAACAGGAACTTATAGGAACCGTATATTAAAAGTATACTGGAAAAACAAAGTAATTTTTAAAAATAAATATTAAACTGGTGAAATACAAGAAAAGCATCTTCATAAATGTATTAAATTTAAAAATATATATATATATTTCATAGGTTAATAAACACATTCATAAATAAATACATTAATTCATTTACTTACCAAACTTAATCCGACCTCTCAGAGAGGCGAGAGTTTATCTCAGCTGACTTAGTGTGAGGGGTTGTTACACTATGAAGAGCTTGTCAGTCCATTGCATGGACAACATTCACACATTCACAACCATTTACACTCACACTTGCACCTAGGGGCAATCTGGAACAAACATTTAGCCTAATATACATGTCCGGACTGTGAGAGGAAACCAGAGTCTTGGAAAAAAACATGAAAACTCCACACAGCAACGTCCTTTCCAATCCTGACACTCGCTATGAAGCGGGTGTACTAACCGCTATCCCACCATGCTGCCCAAATAGATAAATTACGAGGCAAAATTATTTATTTTTCTTTTTAGCAACTCTTATATTTAATTACTAAAAGTTTTAATACAAGCTGAGCATATTTTCTTTCATATGGAGCTGACCATCATATTAAATAAAATATAAGCAATTGTAATAGATGATAGTTTGAATAAAAGAAAGGGAAATAGTTTTAGTAGGAATTGTTTATTGGCTGTTTATCTGCTGTGTGCTGAGTTTGTGGTGCTCAGTACAAATTCCTATCTTCTCTGGCGATGTCTGAAAGACAAAGTCTGAGATGAAATATTCATCTATGATACATCTGCCTATGTGTTCTTGGTACATTATTCATCATCCATGTCTATCAGTGGCGTGAATCACTGCTTATGTTACAGGGTGCCCTCATGTCTTCCTTCTGGTTCTCTCTGCTCTCACAGTGAGCATGAAGGTGTGTTTGCAGATATTGGAAAAATTATGTAAAGGGAAAATTAGACCCAAGTGAATCCAGAGCGGTGTTGTGTCCTTATTTTCTTTTTAATAAATCATTCATTCATTTTCTGATCGGCTTAATCCTAAATCTGATCGTGGGAATGCGGGCACCCATCTCAGTCAACTCTGGGTGAGGGCATAGTACACCCTGGACAGGCCATCATAGAGCGTTACTAAATTATTAATTTAATAAATTATTAATTAAAACTTAAGTATTGTAGATATTAGTAATTACAAATAATTGTGGTGGTGCAATGGTTAGCATGTCTGCCTCGTAACAAGAAGGTCCTGGGTTCGATTCCTAAGCTCCAGCATTCCTAAAGGGAGTTTGCATGCTCTCTCCGTGGTTGTGTGGGTTTCCCTTTGGGTTCTTCAATTTCCTCACACAGTCCAAAAACATGCACAGAAGGCTGATTGGCAGTTTCACATCGCCCCTAGGTGTGAAGACTTCTGTGTATGATGGCCCTGCAATGGTCTGCTGAGCTGTCCAAGCTGTACCTTGACCTCATCCAGCGACAACTGAGATGGCCATCGGCCTCTGCATGACCCTAATTAGGATTAAGCGGCTTAGAAAATGGACGACTGAATGAAAGTATATCTCTGTTTTCTAGGAAATGGTTATATTGAAGGAAAGGACCTGAAAAAATTTTTCAGGGAGTTGGAGGCAGCACTCAGTGGAACAAACTCAGTGAGTTTTGATAACAGCACATATTACACACATAAACAAACAAACAACCAAATCTATAATATTCTCTTTACTCTGAACTTCTGAAGTTTCATGGTATTACACACCGCGCACGAAGTGTACACATGCACACCTGCGCTAAAGATTTTTTTTTTTCAGTTAGAACTGTAGCCCAGTGTTCCAGATTTGATCGGTCAATTTATACAACATGGAAGCAGCCGTGAAGATGTAAAGTATTTGTTATTGTAAAGGAAACAAGAAATGGTTCAAATCACCCCCTCCCAGAAAACTTAATAAAATGTAATTATTTGATATAACACACCTACATGCTGTTGTTGTTGTTATTATTATTATTATTACTACTATTATTATTATTATTATTATTATTATTATTACTATGCATTGGAGGCCTGGTGGATGGATGTTAGCTTATTGATCACAACATCAGGATTTAAGTCTTACTATCATCAGTGATGTGCCATGCATTTGGTACTTGGGCCTTCAATGGGACTTAACAGACTTAATCGACCTTATTATCACCGCTGTCATGCAACACTTATACAAACCATCAATAATATACAAAAACACAATACAGTAACACATGGCACTGCAGAGAGAGCGAGATGGAGAGAGATATTTGGCTGAGATAGGTGCCAGCCTGTCCACGACTGTAAGTAGGCGTGTTTCAGAAAATTAATGAATTATTATTATTATTATTATTATTATTATTATTATTATTATATGTGATCGGAAAAATTGTTTGGATTTGAGAATACAAGGCTTGTAATGTGCATGATGTTGCTCACAATTTCTTTTGGTGTAATTCTTCATATATGTTTGGTACTTAAGGATTCGGTGAGCGGTGCTTTAAAAGAGAAGATACAGGAGTTTCTGAAGAAATTTGAAAGGAATGCTGACAGGAAGATTGAGATGTCAGAGGTACATCATCAATGTTAAAATTTCCTCAGAAAGACTCTAAATCTTGAAAGGTGTGAAATGTGAGGCCCAAATCTTGCAACACCCCCTAATGTTTCATTCATGAATGCAATGACAACACAGCAATGAAATATACACCAATAAACACAAGTGAATGTTTTATATCAGATGTTCATCATTAATGTTTCTTTATTTATTGTCTTTTGGAACAGATTCATGGGAACTAAAACTTATAAAATTATCTGGCGTATAGAATATATAATATATTTACACCCCTGCACTCTACTTTCCCTTTTAAATTTCAACAAGAAATCAAGTACCTTTCCTATATACCTCGGGCTAAAGGGATGAGCCTGGTGTGATTTAAAGGCTAACCCTGGGTTTACACTGGGGCATGATGTATGCATCGCTATAATTTGAGAGAACTGTGATGAGTGTGTGTGTGTGTGTGTGGTGGGGGTTGTGGGATTGAATTGTGGTGATCTTGAAGGGACTTTGTAGAACCATGGTGATTTTGAGGAAATTTCGTGGATTTGTGAAGTATTGCATGACAAAGTCTACCGGTATTGCATGAGGAAGTCTGGAGTGGCAGAGAAGTATGTTAGAGTGGTGCAGGACATGTTTGAGAGATGTAAGACAGTGATGAGGTGTACTGTCGATGCAACAGAAGAGTTAAAGGTGGAGGTGGGACTGCATCAAGGATCAGCTCTGAACCACTTCTTGTTTGTCATGGTGATGGACAGGCTGACAGACGAGGTTAGGCAAGAGTCCTGGTGGACTATGATGTTTGCAGATGACATTGTGATCTGTAGTGAGAGCAGAGAACTAGTTGAGGAAATTCTGGAGAGGTGGCGGTATGCCCTGGAAAGGAGAGGAATGAAGATTAGCCTCAGTAAAACAGAATACATGTGTGTGAATGAGAAGGACCCAAGAGGAACGGTGAGGTTACAGGGAGCAGAGATAACGAAAGTGGAGGATTTTAAGTACTTAGGCTCAAAAGTCCAGAGCAATGGAGAGTGTGGAAAAGAGGTGAAGAAGCGTGTTCAGGCAGGTTGGAGAAAAGTGTCCGGAGTGATGTGTGATAGGAGAGTATCGGCAAGAATGAAAGGAAAAGTGTACAACACGGGGTTGAGGCCAGCGATGTTGTATGGTTTAGAAACAGTGGCCCTGGGGAAAAGACAGGAGGCAGAGCTGGAGGTAGCAGAGATGAAAATGTTGAGGTTCTCTTTGGGAGTAACGAGGATGGATACAATCAGGAATGAGTACATCAGCGGGACAGCACATGTAAGATGTTTTGAAGACAAAATCAGAGAGGCTAGATTGAGATGGTTTGGCCATGTACAGAGGAGGGATAGTGAATATATTGGTAGTGAGATGCTAAGGTTAGAACTGCCAGGCAGAAGGCCTAGAGAAGACCAAAGAGAAGATTTATGGATGTGGTGAAGGACATGAAGGTAGTTGGTGTAAGAGAAGAAGACGCAGAGAATAGGGTGAGATGGAGGCAGTTGATTTGCCCGGGTGACCCCTGAAGGTAACAGCCGAAAGGAAAAGAAGAAGTGAAGATCTTGAGGGAACTTGGTCTATTTGTAATGACCATGCTGATCATGGCAAAATTTTTGACCATCGCAATTATTTTTTCTCAATCACCCCAATCATAATAGAATGTGGAAAGCATAATAGAGCCAAGTAGAGCTTAACGGATCTTAACACAGCATAAAAGACCTGATAAACCATTGTAGGTTCTTCAACTTTCAATTTCCTGCATGCACTTTGCCTCCTTATTATACCCCAGTCGTGTTTCAAGCATGCTCATGAATCATGGAGCTCCACACTTTTTTTGAATTGTGGAGATTGCGTTCATTGTTGCCAGGTATAAACGTAGTGTCCAACTCAAGTTTTTTCCAGAATTGAGAATAATTGTGTGAATTCCTGAGACACAGTAACAGAGACTTTTTCTCTCTTGGTCATCACTTGTCACTCAAAACACACCACTGAATCCAATCATAAAACCATCTGAACTGAGATGAGCGCCAGCCTCCCCATGACCCCAATTAGAATTAAGTGGTTCAGAAAATGAATTAATAAATGGATTCTGATTATTAATACGAAAAGAAACAGCTAATTTTTTTTTTTTAATTAAGCGTCTTTATCACTCGTTTTTGGAATTTTGATTCGTATAGCCATTTCACAATTTCTACCCTTGCAACATTAAGAGATTTTTTTTGTTCTTATTCACATGTTGGAAACTGTGCTTAATTAACACCACCCAGCTCTTTTGACCAATCAGAGGTAACCCACCCACAACTCGTTAATAATCACTAGTATTTGTCCCACCCTCAAACCTTTTTTGTCTGCGCTTAGATTTTTTGGAAATATTACATTTTTTAAGTATTAAACATGAGTTGTTATTATTATTATTATTATTATTATTATTATTATTATTATTGTTGTTATTATCATCATTATCATTTCTGTTATCATCAATTTCAAATCAAATCAGGGTACTGATCTGACAGGAGATCTCAGAGTTGCCAATTCCATAAGGAGTCCTTTGCATAGTATGAACTTTGAGGCCAACATAAACAATTATTATTTTTTTATTATTATTATTTTTTATGCTTTAGTAAAGCTCATCAATGCACTTATAATTATTGGACTATGACCAACTTTCTTCATGCACCAGAATGTCTTTATATCGTACACTACGTCTCAATATTTGTTCTTTTTTTTTTTGTGATCCTACAGTCTCAGGGTATGCAAACCCCAATTATCTTGCAGGTCTTGTTGGTCTTATCAAAAACTATGTCAGGATTATTCTGTGGTATCATGTTGTGAGTCTTGAGAATGAAATCCAACAAAATTATTTGCGGTGGCACGGTGGTGTACTGGTTAACAAGTCTGCCTCACAAAAGGAAAGCCTGGGTTTGATTCCTAGCTCAGGCGTTTCTCTGTGGAGTCTGCGTGTTCTCCTTATGCTTGCATGGGTTTCCTCATTTTTTTCCTGAGAAATCTTTGTACCTCTTATGGAAGTTAAGAAGACTCTTTCATTGTTTTTATCTACATAATCAATTACTTTAAAGCCTTTCCCATTATTCGTCCTGGAAAGTAAATTCTGGCTGTGCTCTCTTTGGGGTGGAGGCACCGTACATAGTGAGGTACTTGTTTTTCTGTCCATTTCCATTAGTTCCACCCTAATTCAGTCAATAAAGCTTGGCAAGTGTCTCATGCATTTATTCCCCAAACGGCATTACAATTGATATTTAATTTAGGCAGTTTCCTTACATTCCAACAATATTCATTCATTTATTCATCATTCATTTTCCAAGCCACTTAATCCTAATTAGGGTTGTAGGGAGGCTGGCGCCCATCTCAGCCGACTGTGACTGAGGGCAGGGTACACCCTGGCCCGCCAGGCCATCGCAATATTCCTTCATTAATTCCCATCCCTTATTTATCTAATCATGTTCATCTGATTCTATTATGTCAAGGTGCTTGTAAATTTCTCCCTTTTCAGGATTCTTGAGTTCTGTGGTTTCTGACAACACAATTTTATCTGCAGTCACAACTTTTTCTCTTCTCACAACTAGCTTTACACATTTGGTGACTTCGATTCCAATCTCAGCTATCTGAATGGTTTGAAATCACCATCTTCTATAAACTTTCGTTCGATGTTGACCTGGTTCTGTCTGCTCTATTCCCTCCCCCATACTGGGCAAGACACCCAGTCCAGCTGAATCTCTTTCATGATATTATCTTCATTTATAGTTTCATCTGACATTATTACTACGATTACTAACACTGTGATTGGGGTTTGATGTTGGTAGGCCCCAGAGAGCCGCCACTATTCTGGAGGAAACAGCGAGGGCACTGGGAGCCACTGTGGATCTTGTTTGCCGTTTGAGAGACTGATGGAGTGGCCACTTGCTGGTATATAGGCCATATATTGCACATAACATGACACTGGATGCAGCGATATCAGAAGCCTTTTTCATGGCCATTCAGGAAGGTTAATTATAATTAAAAAACTAGTCAATTACTGTCACAGATCATAACCATGCACCACTGAGACTCATAAGCTGTAATCATATCAGTAGGTCCCAAGCTCTTTTGCTTCCTTACTTTCCCCCATGCCTGGATTAACAGTGCTTTATTCCAGTATGGAAATCGGGGTCACTGCTTAATGCTCACTGAGATTTCAAATTGAAATGGGACAGATGAGGCTGCTGATGCTCATCAACAAAACCCACTAATCCAGAAAATGATTGCATATCTTGCTCCACTTCCTTTTCTTCTCAGAGTTCCACATGGATGTGTTTCCTCCTGCACATTTCTGAACTCAGCTCCGTGGAGTGTATACGTCTCACATGTTAATGTGTTATACATACCGTATATGTCCAGAGGGCTTTGTAGATGATACAGGCCAAGCATGGGATGTATAATACAGACAGATTAAAAACAAAAAACATACTGAAATAATGTTATAAAATTTATTGAGGAACGTGTAGGAAGGACAATAGAGAATAAATTAGTTCTGCTAAAATGACTGACATGAAACATAACAGGAAGTCTGTTGAGTGAATAAACGTGTATACTACTACTTCTACCACTACTGCTACCACTACTACTACTACTACTACTACTACTACTACTATTACTACCACCACTACTACTACTACTACTACTACCACTATTACTACTACTACTACTACTACCAGTACTACTACTACTACCACTATTACTACTACTACTACCACTATTACTACTACTACTACTACTACCACCACTGCTACTACTACTACTCCTACTACCACGAGTACTACTAATACTACTACCACTACTACTACTACTACTACTACTACTACTACTATTACCACTACTACTACTATTACTACTAGTAGTAGTACTCCTAGTACCACTACTACTACTACTACTACTACTAACCATTGCTGATGTTCGTAAAGAATAGACTGCAAAGCTGTCAGCGTGTTTTTGTCCCTTGCTAAAGCGTTGTGTCAGGAAGGAAATCAAACGAATCGTTCACTGTGACGACCCCTGATAAAGGGAAAAAGCTGAAAGGAAATATATCTCTCTCTCATATAACAATAAACATTTCACAATAATAACATATCTAAAGTAACATTAATTATACTGTAATTAACAATAAGTAATAATAAAACAACAATAAACTATCAGTCAATAAACAATACAGTAAGTGCGTCTGAACTTAAGAATAGCACTTAACATTAACTTACATTCCTAATTTTTAAATTACTTTTTATTTATTTATTTGTGTAATTTGATTTTTTTTTAACTGTTTTATTTCACTTCACTAATTTTGATCGCTTGGCTTCTGCTGTTTAGCCGCACTCCCATCACCATTGTTCTATTTCGACTTGATCCACAATAGGAGAAGCCTCTCCATTTCATCACTGAGTCCTCATCTTTCCTCAAATAAAATACTTGCCCTCATTGCTTGTTTAACACTCTTCAACATGGCCGTTTGAGAATTGTACAGATGATTGATGCATTCTTCCCATACTCCTCACACAGATCGACCACGTGGACAAAGAAAAATTTTGTGCGCGCATGCTACTAGCCGGCGGGGAAAGGAGAGCAGAGGAATACTGTAGGCCCTCATTATTCGCAGGGGTTTGGTTCCGGCCCTTCCAGCGAACGAAGATAGTCCACAAGTTCTGTACCCGGAAATAAAACCCCATGTGTCATATTACATGCGCTATTACATGCTTTTTAAACACATTCTATAGAAAGTCTTACTCATTAATACAGTATTAATGTAGTAAAATGTAGTAATGATTAAGAAAAATGTAGTTTTTTACTGTGATATTTATTGATAATAAAATATAAACATTATATATATATATATATATATATATATATATATATATATATATATATTTATATATATATATATATATATATATATATTTATATATGGGGCCGGTGGCGTAGTGGTTAGGATGCTGCGCTCATGACGTGAGGTTGTGAGTTCGAATCCCACTGAGACCCTCACTGTGATAAGACCCCTGGGCAAGGTCTCAACCACAAGTGTGCCTCTGTTCACCAAGCAGTATAAATGAGTACCAGTAAAAATATACTGGGAAGGTAACCTGCGATGGACTAGCGTCCCATCCAGGAGGAGTTGAACTCCTGGTCACTTCACGCTATGGAAACTGGGGATAAGCACCGGCCTGATGAGCCATGCAGATTGGGTGTAAAAACCAACAGACATATATATATATATATATATATATATATATATATATATATATATATATATATGAACACTAACTGAGTATATTTCATTAAACATACAGCACTGTATTTTCAAAAATGCAGGGGGAGGTATTGCATTATATTTACTTTGCATTGCATTATATCACAGGTCATATATCACAGCAACCTGCAGCTCAACTTCTTTTTTCCTTTCAGCTTTTCCCTTTCTCATCTTTTCCCTTTCATCTGATTTGGCATAGGTTTTTATGTCGGATGCCCTTCCTGTCACCACCCTTTTAGCAAGGGACAGAAACACACTAACGGCTTTGCGGCCTACTCTTTACGAAAGTCAGCAATGGTTCTTTTACTTGCCTCTCACCATAGACAGTGAGAGTCATGGCCCACCTTTGATAACCCAGTTAGCTGCACTGGGGGGACAGTGACAACCCTGTGTTGGACTCAAACCCCCAACCTTCGGATCAGCGATCCTGCGCCCTCTCCACTAGACCACCACTGGTATATCACAGGTCATATATCACAGCAACCCGTAGCTCAACTGCAAAAAGAAAATGCTGCTTATTTACTCACATCGGAAGCACTTCGGGCTTCCAGGGGTAGTTAAACCAGCTTTCACCTGAATGATGGGAGAATCTGCCTAAGGCAGAGTCCTGCATTGGCCGGGTACCCACAGGTACCCAGTGGGTACCCTTTCAAAAATGCTCTTTTATGGTTGAAGATTACATAGATGAAAATTAACAGTCACAAGTGTCGGCAGATATTTATTAGGTGTGGGCGGGATGATGTGTGTGTGTTCTTGGGGACATGCCTGTTATTATATTAATCAGCTACATTGAGAGCCTCAATGTTTTTGATCTGCTGTGTTGGTGGATTTCCAAATTCTTGTGCTCATGACAAGGAGTGCTCTCACCATCAGCCAGTAGCAGAGAGCAAGCGAAGGAGTTTTTCTGCCGCCGGGGTTTGTAATCCAGGAACAGAAATCACAGCTGAAGTAAGAAACGGTGGAAGAGAATATAACAGTAATCTCTGAATTAAATAACTCTCCTCCCAGTGACAAAATAAAAGACTGGGTGTGATTCAGTCTCCACTCTGAGAATAGGTCGGTCAGTGAAGTATTAAGCATTAATATTATTTAAAAGAATGTTGAGCAGGCTCCTTCTAAAAATAAGTCTTCACACTTTTCTGTGTTTCTGTAGTTTTTGTAAATTAAAATGATAACGCAACAACATTAATATAATGAATAACGATAAAGAAGATCCCACGAAGGACAAGGACAGTGGTGGTCTAGTGGTATAGGGCACTGGATCACTGATCCAAAGGTTGGGGGTTCGAGTCCCACTCTCCACAAGGTTGTCACTGCCCCCCCCCCCCACAGTTAACTGGGTTATCAAAGGCTGGCCATGTCTCTCACTGTCTATGGTGAGAGTCATGTAAAACAAAAGCTAATCGACGCTTTCAGCTCGATGAGCAAATCTCCTTCTACTGTACACTCTCAAAATAAAATCCCACTGTTAAAAGTTTGTCTATGGAATGCAAGATCTGTCCAAAACAAAACTGACGAAATCTCAGAATTGATAACAGAACATGAGATTGACATTCTCGTTTTGACTGAGACCTGGTTATATGACAGTGGTGACGAAGCAGTAGTTCGGTTCATGTTACCTCCTGGCTACACGTGTAAGACAAGATCATGTGACATATGTGGTGGTGGCCTGGCTATCATACACAGAGACTATTTCAACGTTATGACCCCTCTGTCAGTTTTTCCGCCTGCCCAGTCCTACGAGTTTTTGGAGATTCTCATCATACACAGTAAGACAACAACTCAGATTATTAGTCTCTACCGCCCTCCCCATCGGTGAAAAACAAGCTTAGCACCTCTCTCTACTTCGAAGACTTTCAGTGTTTGCTTGAGCATGCATGTCAGAGAAAGGAACGACTTGTAATTCTTGGAGATTTCAATCTCTATTTTGACAACAGTCAGAGTACTTACATGAAGAAAATGAGTAAGCTGCTTGAAACTCATTTCTCGTCTGGATTATTGTAACAGTCTTCTTGCCAACTCTACAAATATAAATCTCTACAGACTCCAAAGAAAAGCTGCTCGCCTTGTCACTCTTTCACCCAAATCAAGCCATATTATACCCATCCTTCAGGAACTTCACTGGCTTCCTCTGAAACAGCGGATTGACTACAAGCTCCTCTGTCTAGCACACCATTGTTACTCTCACACTGCCCCACAGTACTTGTGTGATCGACTTCTACTGTACTGTCCCAGCAGATCACTTCGATCTGAAAGCAAACACCTGTTCACTGTGTGAAATGTGAAGCCGTTGCCTGACTTGTGAATGTCGACACACACCTACCTTACTTGAGTGGTGAGTTCCTTTGTCTTTCCCATGTTGAAGAGTGGATAGGAGAAATGGCTTCTATGTCACTTCGTATTTAAACGGCAGTAAAACAGGAAATGATGACTTACTAATTAAATGTTCCCAGATACTCTGATCAATTTTGTAAACCACTGTAGAAATTACACAAAAAAGTCAATTGTATTTATTTTCTAGGAATTGTTAGGGGTGCCAATAATTGTGGAACACATGATTTTATGAAAAATAATTATTTCATAGTCAGGGATTTTTTTCCAGTTTTAAATTCACTTGAGTTTAAGGTGAATTTCTTTCTACAATTTTTAGCCTGAGAGAAGCTTCTGTAATAAAAAAGTAATTTATTTTAAAGTTTTTAACACATTCTAACCAATGGTGCCAATAATTATGGAGTGCTATCTATCTATCTATCTATCTATCTATCTATCCATCCATCCATCCATCCATCCATTCATCCTGAGGGAATTATGCTGCCAAGTTCAGCAGGATCCATTATAATTGTGCTCTGCTCAATTCTAATAAGTTCCGCTATGATTCCCACATTCGATCTCGTGATTGTTGTCAATATCTTCTAATAATGGGAACAAAATTTGACAGTTAAAAGTTTAGAGCTGCAACTAATGATTATTTTAATAATCAATGAAATGGTAGATTATTTTTTCGATTGATCAATTACTCAGAAAGAGCACAAACAGTTTTTTATTTCCGTTTCTTTATTCAAAAATAGACCATTTGTTTTCAAATTGCCAGTCCATATACTGAGTGGATATCTAGTCATTTGTTAATTCTGTGATAGGTTGTTAATCATAGTTCAAAATATTTATGTAAATAACCGGTGTATATATAAAATAATAAAATAATATATATTTGTTTTATGTGGTGTGTGTGTGTGTGTGTGTGTGTGTGTGTGTGTGTATACAGTTATTATTTATTAATATATATACATGCTATAGCTTATAAATACATGCTGTTTGGTTCTCAAATGATGACTTAATTTTGTATAAAGCTTAAATTTAATTTTATAAATAAAAATTCATATATTTCAACTTTCATTCAATTAATATTTAAACTAGTTTCTCGGGGGGCAGGGAGGTCAGAAGGTGTTGTGGATAGGGATATGCAAACTGCCCTGATGGAAGCTGACAAGGCCACATGTAATGGTGATGTAACTTTTTTAGAGAATAAAAGAATAGTGGAAGGCTCGGAGCAGCAGGCAGATGTAATCCAAATTGGTAAGTGTAGTCTAAATAGGCTGAAATGTTTTTATTTAAATGCTAGAAGCATAAAAAAATAAATTTCAGGAACTAGAAACTGTTGTTATTGGTGGGGGCTATGACTTAGTTGGAATTACAGAGACCTGGCTTAGTGAAGAGGACGGAGATGAATATAATATAGAAGGTTATAAGCTTTTTAGGAGAGATAGACTCAATAGGAGGGAGGGGCGTGGCACTCTATGTAAGGAAAACCTGGATGTGCATGAAATTACTGAGATGGGGCATGTCTTGCCCTGTGAGGATATTTGGGTTAGACTCATTGGCAAACAAGAGACTGGTTTAAACATAGGAGTGTGTTATCGACCGCCAGCTTCAGACAACACTTTGAATGAACTACTTTTCACAAGGATTAGGCAGTCTTGTAGTGGAGATAAAACTTTAGTTATGGGAGACTTCAATTATCCTGCTATAGATTGGGATTTGGTGAAAGCGCAGGGTAAGGAGGAGGAAGCATTTTTAGATGCTATAAATGATAGTTTTCTGCTGCAGTATGTCAATAATCCTACAAGAGGGAATGCAGTTTTAGATTTGGTTCTCTGTAATGACCCTGATAGAATTCGCAATGTAGAGGTAAAGGAGCCACTTGGGACTAGTGATCATTATACTATTAGTTTTGATGTGTTATGGCAAGTTACAAACTTATCTTTGAAAAGCAAAATTTTCAATTTCAGAAGCGAGCCAAGTTTGACAGGATAAGTTCGTATTTAAGCAAAATAAACTGGACATTGCTCCTAGATTGGACAACTGTAAATGAAATGTGGGGTAGAGTCAAGGGAGTTTTACTAGATGCTCAGAGCAAATTCATTCCAAAAGTGTGCAAGAGTAAGTTTAAAAGCGTAATCTCCAGTGGATGACCTCTGATATTAAGTAGGAGCTTAAGGAAAAAAAGAATCTTTATAAGGCATACATGAGGGACAGAAATAGAAAACACTAAGGCTGAATACTGTAATATGCGAGCTAAGGTCAAAAAAGAACTGAGGAATGCTAGGAGGCAGTGCGAAGAAAAATTGCAGAAGGAGCGAAATGTAATCCTAAGCGCTTTTTTTCAGTACTGTAACAGGAAAAGAGAAGGTAAAGTTGAAATCCAGTGCATAAAGAATGAAGATGGATCACTGCTGTATGAGAACAAGGACATAGTTGATACTCTTAATGGTTACTTTGTTGACAATTTCACTGGGGACTTTTATTTGGCCGGAGGAAATTGTCAATTCTCAAGCTCATTTGGCAGAAATTGAATTTGGAGAAAATGAAGTATTGGACAAGCTGCGTAAACTTAAGACAAATAAGGCAGCAGGCCCAGATGGGTTATACCCTAGGGTGCTCAGGAGGTTTGTGAGATCATCTCTAAACCACTGTTGGTTATTTTTAGGCAGTCATTAGTGACTGGAGAAATTCAAATGATTGGAAACAGGGTATCATTATACCAATATATAAGAAAGGGGATCGTGCAGAGCCAGGCAATTACAGGCCTGTCAGTCTTACTTGCATAGCATGCAAAATACTGGAATCTATCATAAAGACAAGCTTGAGTCATTTCTTGAGCATAATAACATCTTGAAGGATAGCCAACATGGTTTTCGCAAGGGTAGGTCATGCCTGACAAACCTTTTGGAATTCTTTGAGGAGGCCACAAATACTTATGATCAGAGCAGGGCCTATGACATTATTTATTTGGACTTTCAAAAAGCATTTGATACAGTACCACATGAGAGACTAATTTTTAAAACGAGGTCAGTTGGAATTGTAGGAGGTATTCTGGAGTGGATTAAGAACTGGTTACAGGATAGAACACAGAGAGTTGTGGTTGGAGGGATTTCATCTGAGCAAGGAATTGTGGGAAGTGGAGTCCCTCAGGGATCTGTGTTGGGACCCTTGCTCTTCCTCATCTACATTAATGACCTTGATAGGGACATTGAGAGCACATTGGTGAAATTTGCTGACGATACTAAACTGGGCGGTTTGGCAAATAGTCTGAGTCTACTAAGGTTATTCAGGACGATTTGGATAGACTTCTAATTTGGGCAGATACATGGCAAATGAAATTCAATGTCGCTAAATGTAAAGTTCTACATGTAGGAATAAAAACATTAGACAGGAGTATTTCATGGAGGTTTAAAACTAGAATGTTCCTCTCAGGAAAAAGGATCTGGGTGTGATGGTTGACCAGTCCCTCACTGGTACTAGCCACTGTCGTTAGCAGTAAAGGCAAATAGGATGGTGGGTTACATAGCCAGGGAGTATTGAGTATAGATCTAAAGATGTTGTCCTTCTCTTGTATAACACATTGGTTAGACCACATTTAGAAGTATTGTGTACAGTTCTGGGGACCATACTTGAAAAAAGACATCGAGACTCTCGAAAAAGTTCAGAGAAGAGCAACAAAGCTAATTCGGGTATAAAAAGGAATCCTATGAGGAGAGGCTGAGGATCCTAAACCTTTTCAGTCTTCAAAAAGGAGAATTAGAGGTGATCTGATTGAGGTCTTTAAGTATCTTAAGGGATTAATAAAGTCAACTATGCCCGATTACTTAGGCTAAGTTCTGTAAGTAGAACTAGGGGTCATAAATGGAAGTTATTCAGGGTAAATTTAGCACAAATATTAGGAAATATTTTTTCTCAGAGGAGTAATTTCAGTGTGGAATAGATTGCTAACCACGTTGTCGAAGCAGAAACCTTACAAGTCTTCAAAAGCAGACTTGATCTAGTGCTGGATACCATCTAGTCATGGTGCGTCTTTAAGGTTAGAGTCACTTTAGAATAGGACAATGGTGAGCTTAGTTGGGCTGAATGGCCTGTTCTCACCACTCATGTTATGTTATGTTATGTTATGTTAGTGTATTCTAAATAATCAGTAGAGATGTTTTGTTCTACACTCTATTTGCATGGCTACATTGCTGATCATGAAAGAGGTCTATTGCTTCTATAAATAATACAGGAATTTCTCAGCACTCAACATGAGTTTCTAATGCTAACATAAACAATTCTTAAATGCTAATGAAGAGAGCATGACAAACAACTTTAACATTTCAAATAGTTTAATGAACTTACGCAATTGTACAACATTTCATCCGTGTGTTTTGATAAAGGTTGACCAACCTTGGTAGGAACGTTATGGCTGCCATCTTAACTTGCTGGACGTACTTTAGATCACGTGACAAGCAAACACGCTTGTGTATTACTACTCTTAGCTCATTAACCGCCCAGGCCTGGTGCCGAGGTTATTTCTCAATGAACGGAAATGCCGGAATGAGGCGATTCATTGCATTGTGGGCTTTCATAATAAACTATCATATATATCCCCATTGTAATGCAGCCATGAGGTGGGGGGGGCACTAACCAGTGTCTCTCCCCCTCATGCCGGTCCCAAGCCCGGAGAAATGGTTGTGTCAGGAAGGGCATCCGACGTAAAACCAATGCCAATTATTTATGATGCAAATCAAAAGTATTACCTCCATACTGGATCGGTCGAGGCCCGGGTAAACAACGACCGCCATCAGTGCTGTCAATCAACAGGGTGCTGATGGAAATTGGACTACTGTTGGTCGAAGACGTCGAAGAAGGAGAGGTGGGAGGCGTGTCCGTAGGCAGAGAGAGAAGAGGAAAGGCATGAGTCTAGGACTGAGAGTGGGGACTTTGAATGTTGGAACTATGCACAGAAAAGGTAGAGAGCTGGTTGACATGATGCAGAGGAGGAAGGTGGACATACTGTGTGTTCAGGAGACCAGGTGGAAAGGGAGCAAAGCTAAAAGCTTAGGAGCAGGGTTTAAGCTATTTTATCACGGTGTGGATGGGAAGAGAAATGGAGTCGGAGTCATCTTGAAGGAGGAGTTTGTCAGGAATGTTCTAAAAGTGAAAAGAGTGTCAGACAGAGTGATGAGTCTCAAGTTAGAAATTGAAGGTGTAATGCTCAATGTTTTTAGTGCTTATGCCCCACAGGCAGGATGTGAGCTAGAAGAGAAGGAGAGATTCTGGAGTGACTTAGATGAAGTGATGCAGAGTACCACCAGAGGTGAAAGAGTGGTCATTGGTGCAGACTTCAATGGACATGTTGGTGCAGGCAACAGAGGGGATGAGGAAGTGAAGGGCAGGTTTGGTATCCAGGACAGGAACGCAGAAGGACAGATGTTGATAGATTTTGCAAAAAGGATGGAAATGGCTGTGGTGAATACTTTCTTTGAGAAGAAACAGGAGCATAGGGTGACTTATAAAAGCGGAGGTAGGAGCACACAGGTAGACTACATCTTGTGTAAACGATGTAATTTGAAGGAAGTCAGTGACTGTAAAGTCATCGTGGGTGAGAGTGTTGCCAAACAGCATAGGATGGTGGTGTGCAGGATGACTCTGATGGTGAGAAAGGTGAAAAAGGCAAAGGCAGAGCAGAAGACAAAGTGGTGGAAGCTGACAAAGGAAGAGTGTCGTGTTGTCTTCAAGGAGGAGTTGAAACAGGCTTTGGGTGGCCAGGAAGTGCTAGCAGATGACTGGACAACTACAGCTAATGTGATCAGGGACACAGGTAGGAGAGTACTTGGTGTGTCCTCAGGAAGGAAAGTAGATAAGGAGACTTGGTGGTGGAATGAGGAAGTGCAGGAGTGTGTACAAAGGAAGAGGTTAGCTAAGAAAAAGTGGGACATAGAGAGGACCGAAGAGAGTAAACAGGAGTACAGGGAGACACAGCGTAAGGCAAAGTAGCAGTGGCTAAGGCCAAACCAGTGGGCATATGAAGACTTGTATGCTAGGTTGGACAATAAGGAGGGAGAAAATACAGGTTGGCACAGCAGAGAAATAGTGATAAAGTTAGATTGTTTAAAGTTAGATTGTTAAAGGACAGAGAGGGAACTGTATTGACTAATGACAGAAGTGTGCTGGGAAGATGGAAAGAGTACTTTGAAGAGCTGATGAATGAGGAAAATGAGAGAGAAAAAAGAGTAGAAGAGGTAACCATTGAGGAGCAGGATGTAGCAAAGATCAGTAAGGGTGAAGTGAGAAGGGCATTGAAGAGGATGAAGAATGGAAAGGCAGTTGGTCCTGATGATATACCTGTGGAGGTATGGAAGTGTCTAGGAGAGGTAGCAGAAGATTTTCTGACAAGAACATTCAACAAGGTACTAGAGAGTGAGCAGATGCCGGAGGAGTGGAGGAGAAGTGTGCTGGTGCCCATTTTTAAGAACAAGGGAGACGTGCAGAGTTGCAGCAACTACAGAGGGATAAAGTTGATGAGCCATACGATGAAGTTATGGGAAAGAATAGTGGAAGCTAGACTAAGGGCAGAGGTCAGCATTTGTGAACAACAGTTTGGTTTCATGCCAAGAAAGAGCACCACAGATGCAATGTTTGCCTTGAGGATGTTAACAGAGAAGTACAGAGAAGGTCAGAGGGAGCTACATTGTGCCTTTGTGGATCTGGAAAAAGCATATGACAGGGTGCCAAGAGAAGAACTGTGGTATTGCATGAGGAAGTCTGGAGTGGCAGAGAAGTATGTTAGAGTGGTGCAGGACATGTATGAGAGATGTAAGACAGTGGTGAGGTGTGCTGTCGGTGTGACCGACGAATTCAAGGTGGAGGTGGGACTGCATCAAGGGTCAGCTCTGAGCCCCTTCTTGTTTGCTATGGTGATGGACAGGCTGACAGATGAGGTGAGACAAGAATCTCCATGGACTATGATGTTTGCAGATGACATCGTGATCTGTAGTGAGAGCAGAGAACAAGTGCAGGAAAATCTAGAGAGGTGGAGGTATGCCCTGGAAAGGAGAGGAATGAAGGTTAGCCTCAGAAAATCAGAATACATGTGTGTGAATGAGAAGGACCCAGGAGGAACGGTGATGTTACAGGGAGCAGAGATAACGAAGGTGGAGGATTTTAAGTACTTAGGCTCAACAATCCAGAGCAATGGAGAGTGTGGAAAAGAGGTGAAGAAGCGTGTGCAGGCAGGCTGGAATGGTTGGAGAAAAGTATCCGGTGTGATGTGCGATAGGAGAGTGTCAGCAAGAATGAAAGGAAAAGTGTACAAGATGGTGGTGAGGCCAGCGATGTTGTATGGTTTAGAAACAGTGGCGCTGAGGAAAAGGCAGGAGGCAGAGCTGGAGGTAGCGGAGATGAAAATGTTGAGATTCTCCCTGGGAGTAAGGAGGATGGATAGGATCAGAAATGAGTATATCAGAGGGACAGCCCACGTAAGATGTTTTGGAGACAAAGTCAGAGAGGCTAGATTGAGATGGTTTGGACATGTACAGAGGAGGGATAGTGAGTATATTGGCAGTAGGATGCTGAGGTTGGAACTACCAGGCAGAAGGCCTCGAGGAAGACCGAAGAAGAGATTTATGGATGTGGTGAAGGAAGACATGAAGGTCGTTGGAGTCAGAAAAGAAGATGCGGAGGACAGGGTGAGGTGGAGGCGGATGATTTGCTGTGGCGACCCCTGAAGGGAGCAGCCAAAAGTAAAAGAAGAAGAAGAAGATATATCCCCATTGTATAGGGAGCTGGATTGCTGATCCTAAGGTTGGGGGTTTGAGTTACACTCTCATCAAGGTTGTCACTGTCCCCCCAGTGCGGCTAACTGGGTGATCAAAGGCGGGCCATGTCTCTCACTGTCTATGGTGAGAGGTTCATGTAAAAGAACCATTGCTGACTTTTGTAAAGAGGAGTTGCAAAGCCGTCAGCGTGTTTCTGTCCCTTGCTAAAAAGGGTTGTGTCAGGATGGGCATCCGATGTAAAAACCTATCCCTAACTAAACGTGCTAAAAGGGGGAAAACAGAAAGGGAATCTCTCATATATATATATATATCTCCTTCAAAACAGTGTACATTTAGGATTTTGTAGTCACTTAACCTGCTGATGGGCCGCCTTCCTCATCAATAATAATTGCAACGTGCTTTCTTTTAAGATGCTCCCGTGTCACTGTAGTGCTCCCAAGCTGAGCCATCTCACTTTTACAAAGCCTGCATTCAAAATATTTTCAAGAAGGATTGAGACTAAAATGCTCCCAAACTTTTGAACATTTCAGTCAAACACTTTTTGCCATCCCTGTGCCACTGGCAGTCGACTGAGCCATGTTTTGTAATGTTTTGAAGATGAAAAAATGCGAGGCACACATGACACGTTCATTCAACTCCATACTGAGTGACACTCATCTGTAGTGGTTGATTACGCAATAATTGTGAGACTTATCGATCAAGAGATTTCTTGCCCACACTCTTAATAATCGATTAAGATTAGATTTTTATCGGCTCGTTGGTGCAGCACTACAGAAGTTTCCACAAGATCATCATAATCCCATCAAGTTCCCTCAAGGCTATCATGAATCCACAAAGTTCCCTTAGGATCATCACAATCCACCTAGTCCCATGTTTGAACGCCACCCTTTTCTTCAGGACACATTTTTGTATCAGAGCTTTCAGTATTGGTTCTTCACTGTGTCTTGGTAGAATTTTTCGGTCTCTGCATACACCAAATCTTCCTCACGTAGTTGCTCTTTGCCGCTCACCCTTCCAGGAATGTAAAGTCTATTTATATCTGTTTGAGGGTGAAGGGAGCAGTCGCTCGACAACAGCTTGCATGTCTTCCTGTCCATGTATCAAAGCTCGTATTGTGGCTCGTGCAACCCTAATCACCAAGAATGCCCATAGAGAATTGATTGCTGTGATCGTGTTTTCGCCATTCAACTTTGACTTTAGGATTTTCCTGACCCTGCAAAAATACTCTTTCTGTCACAACATCCTCACCTCAGAGTGTCATCTACCATTAGGATACCTTCTCTATTTTTACTCACGATCCCATCTTTCTTACCCAAATGATGATAGGTTTCCCTTTTGGGCCTGGTCCCGTTCAAGGTTTCTTCCTTGTATCAGCTGAGGTTATTTTTCCTTGCCAATGTCGCCACAGGCTTGTTGATTAGGGATGTGTAAGGGGTTGCATAAACGGTGTTAACCCTTTTATACTCTGTAAACTCCTAATTTTACTGTGTAAGGCTGCTTTGCGACAATATCAACTGTAAAACGCGCTAAACAAATAAAACTGAATTGAAATTGAATTTCTTTTTAATGGTAGTTTTATGCCCTCTGTGCACATGATTTAGCCTCCATTCATAGTAAGCTTGGCATATTTGTATACAAAAACCGAAGATACTTTTTCTTGCTATAGTGTGATGGCTGGAAGCAGTGGTGGCTCAGTGGTAGATTACTGGGTAGTGAAAGTCCGGCCATGTCTCTCACTGTGCTGAGAGACATGCAAAAAACATTGATGACTTTTGAAAAGAGTAGGCTGCATTACCGTCAGCATGTTTCTGCCCTGCAATGGCCTGTTGATCTGTCAAGGGTGTACTCATCAAACATAGGCTGCATGTGGTAGGGCATAATTACCCAGACCCATAAGATGAGTGCTGTAATCTGCTTGACTTTTTATTATTAATTTTGTTAATATTATGATTATTATTATGAGCTTTACAGTGCTGTAGTAGTTAGCACATCCACCTCAAAGCAAGAAGGTCTTGGGTTAAGTCCTTGGATTGGTGGGGGGAAGGGGGGGGGGGTCTCTGAGTAGAGTTTGCGTGTCATCCTGAAATTTGAGTGGGTTTTCTCTTGGTACTCGTTTTTTTTTCCTTAAGGTGCAACATGAAGCAAATTGAGTGATTGATTCCAAAATTGCCCCTAACTGTGATGGTGAATAGTTGAGTTTTTGTCTGATTCTGGTTAGCTGTACAGGATGTACCCCTTCCATGGCTAGAGTCAGCTGAGATAGACTCCTGCCTTGCCACAATCCTGAAAAGATTTGGCAGTATGTGAAAATATTAACAAGAAGTGATATTATTATTATTATTATTATTATTATTACTACTTGTGATGCCAGGAACATTCAGTCGGACCCAAAGATGCAGGAGACAGAGTATGATGAAACAGATGAGCAGCGCACTGAGGATTCAAGGGTCTGATTCATTTGCTCCGCCTACCCATTAGATTGGGGGTGGTAGCCGGAGTCCAGACTGCAAGAAATTCCCAGAGTGTTACAGAACGCTTTCCAAACTCTAGATGCGAACTGGGGCCCCCCGGTCTGAAACAACATCCTGGGGAATTCCATGGAGGTGGAACACATGTTGGATCAGCAGGCCAGCTGTTTCCATTGCCGAGAGGAACTTTGGTAGAGGGGCAAAATGGACCACGTTAGAGAAGCAGTCTACAACAGTTAGAATGACTGTGTTGCAATCACACGAAGGTAAACCAGTGTTGAAGTCCACGGCAATGCATGACCAGGTGCAATGTAGTATGGGTAAGGTTTGGAGGAGGCCCGAGAGTGCACTGTGGGAGGAGTTGTACGTGAGCGGCTGCTGACTGAATACCAGTGTGCACTGATGGAGGAACTGAGGCACATGTGCCGATCGTGCCTGAATACCTTGCTGGCGTGGGACTCAGTGGCTCTTGGCCCTTGGTGAACAAGGCTGGCGGTGCTGCCGGTGTGGAGAGTAAAGGGTTGGTGGGCAGGGTCACGGTGGTGAGTTGGGTGGTGATGGCGTCCATCTTTCCACCAAGCTGCACTATGCTGGTGGTCAATCTCTGGAGGCTGTCCACAATTTGGTGCAGAGTGGAATCATGCTGTCCCAACATGGGACAACACCTGGTGGAGTTGGGCGGTCTTTGCTGGGTCCATTTTATTGGTTAGAAGATTCTGCGATGCTATTGCATAATATATATATATATATATATATATATATATATATATATATATATATATATATATATATATATATATATATATATATATATATATATATGTTATATATTGAGTATAATGAAACGGATGAGGTTTATTGTACACAGGGAAGGCACTAGAGTATGGGATAATTATGGTCACCATAGCGATGAGGGGAAACATGAGAACCAAAAACTACTAAGGGAAACTTCAGAGCGAGAACTGGTCGAGCACGGAGCTGAGAACCAGGAGCCAGAGAGATCACGGGGAAATGGGATCGCGTAGAGGGATAATCTTCTAGCGCCATGAGGAGCGCGTCGCTAATCTTTATAGCTAGGTGATGGTTGAGAGGAATTAGGTGTATGCTCCGGACTTCGCCTGAGTGTGATAGCCATGCCCCTCATTAGTGCCTGCGGTACATAAAGAAAGGGAGAGAGAGTTCAAATTCAGAGCTTCTCCCAACACAGACCATAACAATTATTATTATTATTATTATTATTATTATTATTATTATGTATGGCTTCATTCACTCATTTGTCAAACTGCTTATGCTCATTAGGGTTTTGGGGGTTGATGTTTTTTCTCAGAATCAGCTGAAATAGCCAAGGTACACTCTGAACAGATCACCAGTTCATCACAGGGTCACCACACACAATCATTCATACTCACAATTCATATTACAGTCTCACCTAAAGGCAATTTGAAACAGCCAATGTGCATGTCTTTGGACTGTGAGAGGAAAACAGAGTAACAGGAGAAAACTCATTCAAACACAGGGAGAACATAAAAACACAGAAATGCCTGAGCCTGGCAATCGAACCCAGAAACTCGTGGCTGTAAGGTGGATGTGGAAACCACCATGCCACTCTATGATGATGATGATGATTATTATTATTATCATTATTGTTATTATTATTATTATTATTATTATTAATGCAGCCGTGAGGGGGGGGCACAAACCAGTGTCTCTCCCTCATGCCGGTCCCAAGCCCGGATAAATGCAGAGGGTTGCGTCAGGAAGGGCATCCGGCGTAAAACAAATGCCAAATAAACTATGCGAATCACAAGAAAGAATGACATACCAGATCGGTCGAGGCCCGGGTTAACAATGACCGCCATCAGTGCCGTCAACCAACAGGGTGCTGATGGAAATTGGACTACTGTTGGTCGAAGACGTCGAAGAATGAGAGGCGGGAGGCGTGTCCGTTGCCAAAGAGAGAAGAGGAAAGGCATGAGTCTAGGACTGAAAGTAGGGACTTTGAACATTGGAACTACGGCAGGAAAAGGTAGCGAGCTGGCTGACATGATGCGGAGGAGGAAGGTGGACATACTGTGTGTTCAGGAGACCAGGTGGAAAGGTAGCAAGGCTAGAAGCATAGGAGCAGGGTTTAAGCTATTTTATCATGGTGTGGATGGGAAGAAAGAACTACCAGGCAAAAGGCCTAGAGGAAGACCAAAGAGACGATTCATGGATGTGGTGAAGGAGGACATGAAGGTCGTTGGTGTAAGAGAAGAAGATGCAAAGGATAGGGTGAGATGGAGGCAGATGATTCGCTGTGGCGACCCCTGAAGGGAAAAGCTGAAAGGAAAAGATTATTATTATTATTATTATTATTATTATTATTAGTCATAGTAGTATTAGTAATAATAATAATAATAATAATAATAATCATCATCATCATCATCAGAGACTAAGAATGTTCTGAAGCATACAAACATATAAAGCATGAGAAGCGCTGTAAAGTCTCCCGTCAGCATTTGGGGATTAGTGTGGTTAGATGAACACTCGCCCTGATTTCCAGCCCGCGGATCCTCATGGTTTGTATTTTGTGAAGATTACTATACCTAGACATCATTTGGGATTATTAATGTGATTGTGTAGAGGAATCCCGGGTTGGCTGTTGAAAGCCTGAACTTTCGGTGTGATCTCTGGTTTATCTGAGCATTACACTGCAACAAAAGTGGCTAGATGGAAGAAGAACAGAGCTGGTAACAGTAAGGGAACATAAAGCAGATTTCAAAGGCTGCATCAGTAAGATCATGTAAAGAATGATTTGAGTGTATTGATACGAGTGTGTAATTAAAACTTCATCTTCACTTCTCTGTACTGTAGCATGTTGTGTATCCTCAGAGTCGTGGAGATGCACGACAGACTGATCAGAAATGTTCACATTAAAGTACTACAGACTATAATTGTGGAAACACAGGACATTTATTTATTTAATCTAAGGGTTAAGTTAAATAAACCTTTAAAGGAGCGGCGCTGCTCTTATAACGCCAGCCTTGGACACCTATTAGTAGCACTAATCAGTTATCAGGAGCTCCGGCTTCATGCACAGCTGAAATTTATGTATTAGTTACCAAAGGGCTGCAGAAAACGAAATATATAGGATGACTGCGACAAGACCTTTAGCATACACTTCACAAACAAATCTGTTTTGTTTCAAATTGCTGGGAAAATGAATCTCTTTCAGCTGGAAGATTTTATTGCGCAATGGACCATTAGATTTTTAATTTTTTTTTAATTTTTTAGTATTATTATTTTGTTGAGATTTGAGAGAGATTTCCTTTCGGCTTTTTCCCTTTATCAGGGGTCGCCACAGCGAATGATTCACATGATTGATTTGGCAGAGGTTTTTACGTCGGATGGCCTTCCTGACACAACCGTTTTTTATCAAGGGACAGAAACACGCTGACGGCTTTGCAGCTCCTCTTTATGAAAGTCAGCGATGGTTCTTTTACATGAACCTCTCACCATAGACAGTGACAGACATGGCCCGCCTTTGATAACCCAGTTAGCTGCACTTGGGGAACAGTGACAACCTTGTGGAGAGTGGGACTCGAACCCCCAACCTTAAAATTAGTGATCCAGCACTCTATGCTACTAGACCACCACTGCCCCAGTATTATTATTTTGTATACTATATTAATCCCACAAAGGAAATGATTGCCTCTGTATTTAACCCATCCAAAGTGAACACACACACACACACACACACACACACACACACACACACACACACGCATAAACAATGAGCACACACACACACACACTCAGAGCAGTGGGCTGTCACACACTCTGGGGTGCTCGAAGAGCAGCTGGGGGTTTGTTGTTTTCCTGGGGGGGGGGGCACTGCAGTCATGAAGGTGAAGGTGCAGCTCACACCTCCACCATATATTTTTCCTGGTGGTTTGGGGATCAAATCCAGCAACCTTTCAGTGCCAAAGCCACTCCTCTAACCATTTAGGGTACAGCTGACCCATATTAGCTGGACTCATGAGACTGTTTATTCCATGTGATAATAAACAAGAACAGAGTAAGTAAAGGATATTTTTTCATTGATTAATTCACTATTGTCAGTGACGTGCAGACCACTTCGCACTATGCCACTGTGAAATGGAATCCATGTTCCTCTGTCACATTGTTTCTATGGTGTGTCACATGACCAAGTAACCCTGTGATGATGTCACAGAGTAGGTGCATTTAAATCCTTAGGACATCCCACCCACTGGGCACTTGCACTTAATGCTTACTGTCAAAATTCTCAACATCATGACACTTACTCATTCAGTTTCATCTGGTTTGAAGCTCATGTCAGTAAACAGCACAGAAAACCCAGCCAGAAGGACAAATTTGATTGGCCTACAGACCATACATTACATAGCAGTGTAATAAATGCAATGGGCTAAGCATCATGACTGTATGATCTCTCTGTGGAATAAGCGGGAACTCTGAGCTCCACACACTTAAGAAGAAAAGTATTATTGTAAGTCTCTTTGGAGAAGAGCGTCTGTCAAATCCTGTAAATATAACAAATGTAGATTCTCCATGTTTGTCTCTTACAGCTGGCTCAGGTTCTGCCTGCAGAGGAAAACTTTCTGCTGTGTTTTAGAGCGTTCCTGGGATCCAGCGTCGAGTTCATGACGGTACTGCCCTTACCATGCATGCACACTGCGGTTAGAACTCGTTTCAGACTGAAAGGGATTTTCTGATATCTTACCTTCCATGCTCTCGTGATCATGTAACTGCAACCTATCAGAATAGTTATTTTACACCTGCTTTATAGTTTGTGATAATTTATGCATGTACAGTGATACCTCTGCTCACGAACATAATTGGTTCCCAGAAAGTGTGTGTGAGGCGAAAAGTTCGTCTTCTGAACATTTATTTCCCATAAGAAACCATTAAAATGAGAATAATCCGTTCCCAGGTCCCCATAAAACATAATTTTCTACTAAATAAGCCTTAAAACTACACAAAAATATACCTTATTTTATGTATAATAAATGTGCTATTGTATTGTAATTAAAGAAATAAACTGTACTGTATAATAAAGTGGTTTTATTTACCTTTGTGATGGTCGTTGATGGCTTGATGGAATGGAGTGGGAGGAGGAGGGAGGGAGGGACTTACTGTTTGGAAGGAGTGTTTGGAAACGCCTACTGTTTGGAAACGCCCTTAGCCACACACGCACCCTTAATAGCTTCCTTGTTCTTAAGGATGGGAGCAATGGTAGACTTAGCGTACTGGTACTGGGAGGCTGAGTCACACAAACGCACACCTCGTTCGTGTTTTTCAATGATCTCCGCCTGTGGTGGGGTCTTTTTCGGTCCCATTATAGCAAAAGTACACTCAATATGGTCCAAAATGTCTAGCAAACACAAACCACGTCCACACTCAAAGAAAGGGGGTGACGAACTGTGACGCCGTGAGCGTGCGTCAGCTTCTCGTGGCCGCCACCGTGGCGCTGTTCGACCGCGTGGTTTGGTTCATCCGCCGAAAACTAGTTTGTCAGCAGAGACTATATGCTCGCAAATTTAATGTTCTTGAGGCGAAAAGTTCGTGAGCTTAAGCGTTCGTCAGCGGAGGTTTTACTGTATTATGTATTCACTTATACTATACTCATGAGATCCTTCTTATTCCCATATCTATGTGTTTGTGCTTCGATGTTTTGAACATTCTGGGTTATTTGGGGTTCATAAAGGGGAAGAGAGACGAAGAGAGCCTTTTGCCTATTCTAAGGGCCACAAATGGCTCAGGTTAGAACTAGAATATTCCAGTTTTCCTTTTCACCTTCTTGTTTATCCTAATCGTGCCCATTGCATACTGTGTAGTCTCAGCTAGCATACAGTTAACCCAGACACGTTGTCTCTATGTTTGACAAGCCATGCGTCAACATGATGTAATTTCTTCATTTTCATGTATAAAAACCCCTGTACTGGTCATCAGACTTTGGCGATCGGGGAATAAACACTTGGCGGGTGTCTGTGCTTTCTTTGCCGCTCACCCCAGCGCACGCTGTTGCTGACACTCGGAAACTGATCTGCAGGAAGACTTGCTTAGGGCCATCGAAGACCCTAACATAGCCTTTTAAGCCGGTGGTTTGAAATGATGAATTTAAGTTAAAACTAACAAAGACAACGTTTTTTTTTTGTTCATACAGTGACAAAAACCTCCCGTATCTGAAGTAATTTACTATTTAAAAACGAAAAATGACGCCCTCAGATGCCACGAAGTCTCACATTGCTGGAACCACTAATTAGGTCATAGAATCATCTGTAAACCAAATATATTTTCAAAATGAACCAGTACATGGGCAAAAAGGTATGAATAGCACAGGGATCCCTCACTTTCTGCGGTTAATTGGGACCGAGATCCCCCTGCAACCACCGAATTCTGTGAAATAGGACTCAACCCCCCCCCTGACTGACGTATACGTACATGTAGCTAATGTGAAGGACGCTGACAGCTCCACCCCCCCTCCCCCCACTGGGACGCTCAGACCACAACCTGGTCTACCTGCTCCCCCAATACACACCCAGGGTGCGAAAGGAACCTGCACAGAAGAGGTCTGTGAAAGGGTGGACCGAGGAGACCAATGAGAGACTTAGGGACTGTTTCCAGACCACAGACTGGAGCATGCTCTGTGACTCCTTTGGTGATGACATCGATGGCCTCACACACTGCATCACCGACTATATGAACTTCTGCGTGGACAGCACTGTGCCAACACGGAGAGTACGGTGCTTCTCCAACAGCCACCCGTGGGTCACCCCTGAGCTTAAAGTCCTCCTGAACCAGAAAAAGAGGGCTTTCATCTCGGGGGATAGAGAGGAGCAGAAGAAGGTCCAGCGTGAGCTCCAGTGGAGGATCAGGAGGGCCAAGAAGGACTATGGGAAGAAGCTGGAGGAGAAGCTGGCTCAGAAAAACGTGCGGGACGTCTGGAGAGGACTAAAAACCATGTCTGGATTTGGGCAGAGTGTCAGAGGGACAGCTGATGGTGACCAGCGCTGGGCGGATGAACTAAACTGTTACTTCAACAGGTTTGATTCTCCCCCCTCCCGTCTGCCCCCTCCCGTTCCCTCCCCTCTTCACACGTCTCCAGACCATCTGACACCTCCCCCCTCCCCAGGCCAACTTCACTTGACTGCTACAGCCTGACAGACACATCCCCCTCCCTCTGCAGCTCACCCCAGCCCCCCCTCTCCCTCACGTCAGACCAGGTGAGCAGACAGCTGAGGCGACTAAATCAGAGGAAATCTGAAGGACCAGATGGCATCAGTCCCAGGCTGCTGAGGACCTGCACGGACCAGTTCTGTGAGGTACTATGCTACCTGTACAACCTGAGCCTCAGCCTGGAGAAGGTTCCCGTCCTGTGGAAGACCTCCTATGTGGTTCCGGTTCCCAAAACAGCTCAAGCGAAGGAACTGGCCCACTACAGACCTGTCGCCCTGACCTCCCACCTCATGAAGAGCATGGAAAGGCTCCTCCTCGAACACCTCCGCTCGATGGTGAGCGCCACCCTAGACCCGCTGCAGTTTGCCTACAGGCCCAACATCGGAGTAGAAGACGCCGTCATCTACCTTCTGCAGCGGGCACTAACCCACCTGGAGATCGCTGGCAGTGCTGTGAAGGTCATGTTCTTTGACTTCTCCAGCACCTTCAACACCATCAGGCCAGCGCTTCTGCGGGGGAAGCTGGAGGACGTGGGAGTGGACGGACATCTTGCTGCCTGGATGATCGACTACCTCACTAACCGTCCACAGTACGTGCGGCTGCGCGGCTGTAAGTCAAAGGTGGCAGTCTGCAGCACAGGGGCACCGCAGGGCACCGTCCTCTCACCCTTCCTTTTCAGCATCTATACCTCGGACTTCATCTATAGCACAGACAGCTGCCACCTCCAGAAGTTCTCGGACGACTCCGCCATCGTGGGCCGTGTGTCAGAGGGGAACGAGCTGGAGTACCGATTGGTCATCGTTGACTTCGTGGACTGGTGTGAGCACAACCACCTGTGCTTGAACACTAGGAAGACGAAGGTGATGGTGGTCGACTTCAGAAGAAGTACTCTAACACACACACACACACACACACACACACTCACTAGTGAACATCAAGGGACAGGATATTGAGACAGTGGACAGTTTCAAGTACCTGGGCGTTCACCTTAACAATAAACTGGACTGGTCCCACAACACCAACGCCCTGTACAAGAAGGGCCAGAGTCGCCTCCACCTTCTGAGGAGACTCAGGTCCTTCGGCGTATGCAGACCTCTGCTCAGGACATTTTATGACTCTGTGGTAGCCTCTGCAATCCTCTACGCTGCCATCTGCTGGGCCCCGGGCAGCACAGAGCGGGACAGAAAGAGACTGAACAAGCTGGTCAGGAGGGCCAGCTCTGTCCTCGGCTGCCCACTGGACTCTGTGGAGGAGGTGAGTGAGAGGAGGATGGTAGCAAAGCTCACATCCATCCTGTTCAACAGCTCTCACCCACTGCACCAGACTGTAGAGAAGCTGAGTAGCTCCTTCAGTGGACGACTGAGACATCCTCAGTGCAGAAAGGAGCGCTACCGCAGGTCGTTCATTCCCACCGCTGTCAGACTGTACAACGCCACTTTGTAACTGTCTGTGAAAATACCGGTTATGTGCAATAAAAACCCCCGTGTACTTTAATCAACCACATCTACCCCACTGACTGTCAACCATATCAACCCATCTACTCTGCACTCAGATACATTACACTTTAATATAGGCCAGTCTATAAAGTCGTTCCCTTCTTTTCTTTTATTGTTCATTAATTTATACTATTTATGTATCTATTTATTTATTTACTTATATAATATATGTATGTGTGTATGTTTGTACTTGTATCTATTTTTGCACCCCCTACTGATGGTACCTCAAGAGCCTGTAACAGTGAATTTCTCCATTGTGAGATTAATAAAGCTGTATCTTATCTTATCTTATATGTGTATATAATATCAATAAATACATATTCAATGCTATAAAGGCTTATAATAACAATTAAACATTCAAAAATAATGCATAAGATTTAAATAAAATATAAATACACACACAGATGTGCACCTTGCATAAAAATGTAAGTAGTTTTGCTGGGGGGGTTTGAGTTTTTGTTTGTTTGTTTATTGTCTTTGTTTTTGGGTGGTTTTTGGGGTTTTTATTATTTTTTTGCATAATTGTCCTTGTTTTGCGGCATTTTCCTTAACTTTTTCCCCCATTTCTTTCTTAATTTCCTTATTTTTTAATTCGATTAATATTTATTTTAAAAATGTGATGCACTGAAGCCACATGAATTGAAGCATGAAGTAGCGAGAGATCCCTGTATATTATTATTGAAGAGCTACAGCAAAAGGTGTTAAATTTCTGAATTAGTGTTGATAAATTTCCTATTCCGCCATTTGTCAGTTTTGCAAGGGGCGTGGTTCTGTTTTATCAGCTTTACACAGCACTCAGCCACTGTACACTAAGCCACGTTTCTGTAATGCAGGAGACTCTCCTTCCATTCGAATGGAAAACCAGTCATTTAGTTTGTCCTCATTTTTGTTTGTAGTTTATGTTTGTTCTGTTTTTAGTGGGCGTGTGTTTCATCATAACACCAGGGGGATCATTTTTCTCTCTGTTTTCTTTAAGAGGAGCTTCATTATCGACTCTAATTCTGGGAGATTATTATATAAAAGTAATATAGGAGTAAAAGTTCACCAAATACAACATCAGGAAAATCAGTGTGACTTTC
>CM045738.1:3742500-3837500 GCA_024760905.1 Plotosus lineatus | reverse complement strand
GAAGTACAGAGAAGGTCAGAAGGAGCTGCATTGTGCCTTTGTGGATCTGGAGAAAGCATATGACAGGGTGCCGAGAGAGGAACTGTGGTATTGCATGAGGAAGTCTGGTGTGGCAGAGAAGTATGTTACAGTACAATGTGTCGGACAGAAGAGGCATCAGTTTGCAGACGAAGCTGAAAGTGTATCACGCAGTGATTTTACCTTCTTTGCTATACGCACGTGAGACCTGGACGGTGTATAGTCGTCACTCCGAACTGCTGAACTCATTCCACATGTAAAGACTGAGGAAGCTGCTGCACATCAAATGGCAGGACAAAGTACCTGACACTGAAGTTTTTCAGAGGGCGACATGGAGAGTTTTCACACCATGCTGAAGCAGGCCCAACTCAGATGGGCTGGACATATGTGCCGTATGGACAATAATCGCCTTCCAAAATGTCTCATCTATGGTGAGCTGTGTGAGAGCAAACGTTCACAGGGTGCACCAAAGAAACACTTCAAGGACACCCTGAAAGACACTTTGAAGTCATGCAACATCAACCCAGACCCCTGGGAGTCAGCTGCACTTGACCACACTGCCTGGTGCATAATGATCTCTCGTGGTGTGTCAGAGTTCGAGGAATACAGCATGAAGCAGCAGCAGCAGAAACGCCAGCAGCAGAAGAGCAGAGCCAGCGTCAGCTCTCAGCTTGGCTCACCATATATATATATTTACGTCGGATGCCGTTCCTGACACAACCCTTTAGCAGGTGACAAAAAACACGCTGAAGGTTTTGCAGCCTACTCTTTACAAAAGTCAGCAATGGTTCTTTTACATGCCTCTCACCAGAGACAGTGAGAGACATGGCCCGCCTTTGATAACCCAGTTAGCTGCATTGGGGGGACAGTGACAACCTTGTGGAGAGTGGGACTCAAACCCCCAACCTTAGGAGCTCAAAAGATATAATAATATATTTATATTCTGAAAGTTTGGATGTGAAGGTGTGAGGTTTTTTTAACCTTCCAGTGTCACAGGATAGCTCTCAGCTGTCTGTCATCCTTTCGGCTTTTTCCCTTTTACTCGGGAGTTGCCACAGCGAATCATCTGATTCGCACGTTTGATTTGGCCCCCAACCTTTGGATCAGCGATCCAGTGCTCTATACCACTAGACCACCACTGCCCCTCAGGATGACTCTCAGCTATCTGTAGGATAAGGTGGGGTACACATCGAATAGCTGATGAAACCATCACACACACACACACACACACACACACACACACACACACACACACACACACATCCATTGACACGAATACCTAGGGTAAATCTGGAACAGCCAATTATCCTGATTTGTTAAGCCTGTGGACTGTGGAAGGAAACTAGAGTACCTAGAAGAAATCTACACAAGCACTGGAAGTGCATGCAAAAACTACACAGAAATGTCCTCGCCAACATGGCACCATGCCAGCCATTAAAATAGAGAACAAAATACATTTTTAAATAAAACTATCCAGGTCTTCAGTAGAAACGGTGAGTGTGTGTTTGGACACAGATTACATTGAACCCAATATTTTTACCACAATGTAGTATTATTTTGCCTCTCAGTCCATGCTTTCTAAAGTTTGAAAGCACAACTGTATGCAATTTTAAAGTGCTCAGGGAGATGAGCATGGGTGGAAAGTCTGGATCTACATAAAAACTTGACCTCAAAAGCTTTTTCGCCTTTCATATTTCATGCAGCTCCCTGCAATTTAGTGAAATATTAAACATAAGAAAGTATGCTACAGCTGTCTCATCCTTAAATGCAGATTTTCAAGGAGATGAAATTTCCTTTTTGTGTGGGTATATATACACACACACACACACACACACACACACACATACACACAGTAGGCCCTCGTTATTCACGGGGGTTTAGTTCCAGCCCCTCCTGTGAATGAAGATAATCCGGGAGTTCTGTACCCGGAAGTAAAACCCCATGTATCATATTATATGTGTGAATGATCAACTGGAAGTAAAATACTATGTATCTATTACATGCGCTAAAATATGCTTCTTAAACACATTCTATAGACAGTCTTACTCATAGTACAGTATTAATGTAGTAAAATATAGTAATGATTAAGAAAAACTTAATATTTTACTATGATATTTATTGATAAGAATCATCATCATCATATCTTATCCCCGTAGGGTAGTGTAGCAATTTGTCTCTTCCGAAGAAGATTAACCGGGACATGGGAACGCTTTTTACTTGTCCCCAGAAACACGTTGACGGCTTTGCAGCCTACTCTTTATGAAAGTCAGCAATGGTTCTTTTACATGCCTCTCAACATAGACAGTGAGAGACATGGCCCGCCTTTGATAACCCAGTTGGCTGCACTGGGGGGACAGTGACAACCCTGTGGAGACTCGAACCCCCAACCTTCGGATCAGCGCCCTATCCACTAGACCACCACTGCCCATATTGATAAGAAATTATATATAATACAGCATATATATTTGTGTGTGTGTGTGTGTGTGTGTGTGTGTGTGTGTGTGTGTGTATATATATATATATATATATATATATATATATATATATATATATATATATATATACATATATATATATATATATAAGAACCATTTTCCTTAAAACATACAGCACTGTAGTTTTCAAAAATGCCCACTAGAGGGATATATTGCATTATTTGTGATGCAGTGTGAAATGGCAGATTGGATTTATTATTCAAACACTTAAGCAGCATGCTTGAACTGAGGTAAGCGTGCGGTTTGTGTTTATAGGGAGTAGGACTGAATTCAGGTATGAACTGCATTCAGCCCGAGCAGCTCAGCCGCAGCAGGCATAACACAGAGTTTTAGAGTTGGAGAGTTAGAGCGTTACAGTACAAATAAGCAGGGACGACTTGTGAGTTAATCCTCTGGTGCAGAGGTGAGCATGCTTGTGTTTATTGAGAGTAGATGAGGAGAGTGAAATTCAGGTGTGAGCCATGGAGCAGCTCAGCCACGCCCCTCAGCTGGAGCAGACAGTTAGAGTTAGAGAACACAGCCATCAAAATCAAAGTCCCCCAAAAGCACAGACCATAACAAAACGAACATAAAAGAACATGAAATGTAATAAATTGAATAAACAAAACAAAATGATAAACATGCTACACCACAGTACATAAAATCACACACACAAACATTCTAAACATTAACTTAGGTACTGTACTGGAATAATGATTGAAAAATACTTTAATAGCATGCACACAATGATTATTCCTCTTCAGGCACCTCAGAGGAAACTGTCGAAACTCTGTCACACAGAGCCTTTTTGTGAGATGTGGCTTCATGTAGCATCATGCTGCAAAAGATGGCAAAGAATGTCGGAGCAAGGACACAGCCTTGCTTGACCCCATTGTCAATTGAGAATGGATTTGACAGATCACCATAAAGCTCTTGCAGGATCACACGAAGCTTTAATGGGCAACCCAGTCTTAAAAGGATTCTCCAAAGTCCATCTTGGTTGATCATATCGAAGGCTTTGGTCAGATCAATGAATACTGCATATAACCCCATGCAAAATGTTTCTTTAGACCACCTGTCTACCTTCATTTGGAGCAAGTAGCGCTATCTCTCAAGATTGTGGTTTGGTCCATTAGGGTGCTCAGATCAACAAAAAGAGACCAATACTTCTGAGCTGCCTACATGGGGAGTTGAGACTGTGACTGTGCCAGTACCGATTGTTTCATCTCTTCTCTATCACTGTAGGGCTTTCTTACCACCAGTGCTGAGAAAATATAAAGTTAAGGCCAGTGCACACAAACCAACCTCACTTTTTAGGCCAGGGTACATTCCACCTTGGTTCAGCAGGCTAAGATGGCTGTGGGGACTATAAAGCTGTAGATTTTAATTCAGACTGTCCTTGTCCTATCCTCTAGTACAAAATCCTTCCTTTGAGGCATGAGGCAAGTAACCTAGGCTGAGGCATGACTGCTAGATGCCCTAGATCCAGAGCACTTGAGGGTTTTATCTCTTGCACTGTCGCTAATTATTGGGGCAGTGGTGGTCTAGTGGTATAGGGCACTGGATCGCTGATCCAAAGGTTGGGGGTTCGAGTCCCACTCGCCACAAGGTTGTCACTGTCCCCGCCAGTGCAGCTAACTGGGTTATCAAAGGCGGGCCATGTCTGTCACTGTCTATGGTGAGAGGCATGTAAAAGAACCATTGCTGACATTCGTAAAGAGTAGGCTGCAAAGTCGTCAGCGTGTTTCTGTCCCTTGCTAAAAGGGTTGTGACAGGAAGGGCATCCGACGTAAAAACCTCTGCCAAAATCAAATGTGCGAATCAAATGATTCGCTATGGCGACTCCTGAGTAAAAAGGGAAAAAGCCGAAAGGCTGACAGACTGTCGATAATTATTATTCTGCTTTCTCCTTGGACAGAACTTCAAACTATCCTCGGATGAGTTTGATGATACCTTCATTTTCTATGATAAGGTGAGAAATTATCCACTTCTTCTGTGTGGTTGTATTTCAGAAAAGTCCCATGTCATCAATTCTAATCATAAGACTTCTGTGTATCAGTACAATATTATAACTTGGACACTTCATATAAAAAGATGTTTGAAATACCATTGAATCTTTTATCAAATGGTCTTCACACTTACCATGTTTTATTATTTATATTATTTCAGGATGGAAACGGATGCATTGATGAACACGAGTTGGATGCACTGCTGAGGGATCTGTACGAAAAACAGAAAATGGTATTAATTTGATTGATATTTTAATAACATAAAGTAAGATAGACTACACAGAGCCGACACAATCTGATTGGTCCACCATCTGGGGATTAAAAAGATTATTATTCACTCAAGAGTATTTTTTACATTTTCTGATTGGTAGAAAACCATCAAACAATTATTGATATTGCATTATTGCAGAAATGTATCTCCTCGTTAATATAATATCATACAGATAGGCCATGCACTGTAGCACACTATAGAAACACTGTGGCACTAATCTGTAAACTTCTCTCACTATTTAGGCTGTGGGATATGTGATAAATAACAGCCTAAATAGTGAGAGAAGTTTACAGATTAGTGCCACAGTGCCTTAAAGTGGCCTTAAAGCTTGGTGGATAAGACCACCTCCTACGTCCTACAAGTAATTTTCCATATAATTCTTCATTCAATAATTGCTAATTTGCTTTAAATGGAAATGCTTGAATCAAACTGTTTGATTGTGCAGTGTAGTTTGATGTGGTCATCTGTAGCGGGTTGTATAATGCAGCCGTGGGGGGGGGGCACAAAAAAGGATAGAACAATGCAATATTCTCATGCTTGTATGAATAATGCGCTATATAAGCATCCATAATAATAAAATTAATGGAGCTGTCAAACAACTTTTTGGAGCATTTAGGGGTGTGTTGGAGAATGCTCCCCCTGGGGACCTTGTTGTGCTGGGAGACTTTGATGCCCATGTGGGCAATGATAGTGTAACCTGAAACGGTGTGAGTGGTAGGTACAGCCTCTGTGAGTGGTAGGTATAGCCTCTCCAATCTAACCTACATGTCAAGGAGCTGAGCTGAGCTGAACCGATCACCACCTGGTGGTGAGCTGGCTCTGATGGCAGTGGAGGCTGCCCTCCAGATCTGGTAGGCCCGAGTGTGTAGTTAGAGTCTCCTGGGAACATTTGGTGGAGACTCCTGTCAGAAGGACCTTTATCACCCAACACCCCACTTCCCAAAGGAGACAGGGCACATGGAATCTGATAGGCCTTGTTTCATGCCTCCATGAAGGTGGCAGCCCATAGCTCTGGCTGGAAGGTCATCTGTGCCTTTGATGGCAGCAACCTCCAAACCTGGAGGTGGACTCCTGCAATGGGGGTTTCAGCTAAAAAAAAAAGGCTTATCAGGTCTTCCAAACCTTCGTCAAAGGTTCTCACCCCCATCCAATACCTCTGCAGGGGGAATCAGTTCTCAAAAAATACTGTTTACAGTGGAGGTGAGCACCTGCTCACCTCGAGTGGATAGTGAAAAAGCTTCTTGGTGGTCAGGCTCTGGGGGTAGGTGAGATCTGCCCTGAACATCTGGTTGTTGTAGAACTGTCTTGGTTGACACGTCTCTGCAACATCACTTGGTCATCGGGGAGGGCCACACCTCTGGATTGGCAAACCAGGGTGGTAGTCCCCCTTTATAAAAAGGGGGACCAGATGGTGTGTTCCAATTATCATGGAATCAGTTCTCAGTCTACCTGGGAAAGTCTATACAGAGGTTCTGGGAAGGAGGATTCGACCAATAGTTGAACCTCGGATTCAGGAGAAAGAATGTGGTTTTCATCCTGGCTGTGGCACTCGTGACCACTCTATACACTCTACAGGACTCGTGGGGGGGCAATAGGAGTTTGCCTAATCTTGTTCATATGTGTTTTCTCGATTTAGAGAATGCTTTCGACTGTGTCTCTTGAGCGATCTTGTGGTGTGTGCTCTGGGAGTACCTGTCCCATTGCTACTGGTCATTCGGTCTTTGTATCACAGGCACCAGAGTTTGGTCAAATTTATTTCTTGTGAGGGTTGGAGTCTGCCAAGGCTGTCATTTGTCACTGTTTCTGTTCATAATTTTTAAGGACAAAATTTCTAGGTGCTGCCAAGGCATTGAGTGGTTCTGTTTTGGTGGAATTTGGATTTTGCCTCTGCTTTTTGCGGATGATGTTGTACTTTTGACTTCATCATTCGAGAACCTCCAGCTCTCATTGAAGTGATGAAAACCGGCACCTTCAACCTCAAGGCCATGGTTTTCATCCAGAAAAGGTGGAATGCATTATTCTGGTCTGGAATGAAGTCCTGCCACAAGTGGAGGAGTTCAAGTACCTTGTGGTCTTGTTCTGCCTCTGTTGTAAGGTCTTGCTTGTACTGATCCATCTTTACGAAGAGGGAGCTGAGCTGCAAGTTAAAGCTCTCAATTTACCAAATGATCTATGTTCCAACCCTCACCATTGGTCACAAGCTTTGGGTAGTGACCAAAAGAACAAGATCGCGGATACAACCAGCTGATCCGTGTTCAAAGGAGCCAGCTAAGGCGGCTCAGGTAATGTTTCAGGCATGTCCAACCGGGCAGAGACCCTAGGGTCAACCCAGAATATACTGGAGGGACCATGTCTCTCGGTTGGTCTGGGAACACCTATGTGTCTCCCTGGAAGAGCTGGAGGAGGTAGCTGAGAAAAGAGACCTCTGGACCTCACTCCTTAAGCTGCTGCCCCCGTGACCCAACCCCAGATTAAGCAGAAGATGATAATGATGACATTTCAAAAACAAAACTGAACTTGGTAAAAATTGATTGTAAAAGGTTTGTATTACGAAGAAGACCAAGAAAGTATATTTCAATATAACCTTTCTTCTCCACACGCTGGTTGTGTGTGTGTGTGTAGGAGGCTGATTCTGACACACTGGCCAGTTTGAAGAAGAGCATCATGTCTCTGTCAGATGGAGGAAAGCTATTCCGTGCCGAGCTGGAGATCGTTCTGTGTAAAGATCCTCATGTCTGATCTCTGACCTGTGACGACTTCATCCCATCCTACTCAGTTCAAATGCATATGCATGTTCCTATACAGATCTAATCCACTCGTACAGTATGTATTAAATATACTGAGTCTTGTGACTCATAGATATAATCAGTCTCTTTATAATTGAATTGAATCTCTTTATTTAGATCAAATCTGAGATACAGTGAGATGTTAAATATTTCTACCCTCTCTTTTCTCCCTCCACTCAGTGATCTCTCTCTCTCTCTCTCTCTTTTTCTCTTTTACTTTACTTCGTTGTTTGTCTCTCTTTCTACCCTGAGATCACTGTGAGATGAATTGCCCTGTGTGCTGTATGTGATTAAATAAATATGAAGATATACACGGTGCACTTCCCCTTCGTTTCCTGTTATATAATCAAACCACATCTTCAATGGAACCTTCCGTGTGCACAACCCAATTCTATCACCATCCGACTGTGCCAGGGGCATGTGATGTGCTGTGACGCTTTTCCATGTTTGGTGTGTCTCCATTTTGTATTTAGAAAATGCACATAGGATTTGATTTCTTGTTGAAGAAATAATATTCAGATTTTTGATATTTCTTAAATTTGCTTACTTTTTTTTTTTTTTAAATTAAATTTAATTTGGGTTTATAAACCATGTAAGTAGAGACAGAAGCGCACATAAAACTGCACTTCATACTCACATCTCAAGCATCTGTCCTGATGAAAGACAATTATACATGGCCACCAGCCAATTAGAAAATGCAGCCATGAGGTGTGTGGTGGGGGGGGGGGGCACTAACCAGTGTCTCTCCCCCTCATGCCGGTCCCAAGCCCGGAGAAATGCAGAGGGTTGTGTCAGGAAGGGCATCCGACGTAAAACCAATGCCAAACATTTATGATGCAAATCAGAAGTATTACCCCCATACCGGATCGGTCGAGGCCCGGGTTAACAACGACTGCCATCAGTGCTGTCAATCAAGAGGGCGCTGATGGAAATTGGACTACTGTTGGTCGAAGACGTCGAAGAAGGAGAGGCGGGAGGCGTGTCCGTAGGTAGAGAGAGAAGAGGAAAGGCGTGAGTCTAGGACTGAGAGTAGGGACTTTGAATGTTGGAACTATGCAAAGAAAAGATAGAGAGCTGGCTGACATGATGCAGAGGAGGAAGGTGGACATACTGTGTGTTCAGGAGACCAGGTGGAAAGGGAGCAATGCTAGAAGCTTAGGAGCAGGGTTTAAACTGTTTTATAATGGTGTGGATGGGAAGAGAAATGGAGTCGGAGTCATCTTGAAGGAGGAGTTTGTCAGGAATGTTCTAGAAGTGAAAAGAGTGTCAGACAGAGTGATGAGTCTCAAGTTAGAAATTGAAGGTGTGATGTTCAATGTTGTTGGTGCTTATGCCCCACAGGCAGGATGTGAGCGAGAAGAGAAGGAGAGATTCTGGAGGGAGTTAGATGAAGTGATGCAGAGTAACCCCAGAGGTGAAAGAGCGGTCATTGGGGCAGACTTCAATGGACATGTTGGTGCAGGAAACAGAGGGGACGAGGAAGTGATGGGCAGGTTTGGTATCCAGGACAGGAACACAGAAGGACAGATGTTGATCGATTTTGCAAAAAGGATGGAAATGTATATATTATAATATATGGAATTTATTAAAAACCTTTTAACAAGCGTTTACATTTAGCAGAAGCTCTTATCCAGAGCAACTTACAGAAGGGCTTTAAAGTCACTATCACTGAATATATTTTACTGCTTCTTCAAGACACAGACTAAGTACAGGGGGTGGACAAAATCATGGAAACACCCAACATTTTGACATCATAATCTTTGAACATAATTTAAATAATCAAAACTTGGCATATGTTATTATTTTTTGGATAATAATTTTGTTATTTGATATGTTGAAGTGAAATAAATGTTTTTTTTTCCTTTTTCAGATAATGAAAACATTAAACAGATATTGAAAACATTAATCATACCCCATAATGGCAGAGCTCTCAGATTTTAAAAGAGGCCAAATTGTTGGTGCTCGTATGGTCGGCACTAGTGGAACAAAAACTTCCCAAATGTTCAGTGTTTCAAGAGCTACCGTCTTCCTCTAGACCTTCTGCCTGGTAGTTCCAACCTCAGCATCCTACTACCAATATACTCACTATCCCTCCTCTGTACATGTCCAAACCATCTCAATCTAGCCTCTCTGACTTTGTCTCCAAAACGTCTTACATGTGCTGTCCCTCTGATGTACTCATTCCTGATCCTATCCATCCTCGTTACTCCCAAAGAGAACCTCAACATTTTCATCTCTGCTACCTCCAGCTCTGCCTCCTGCCTTTTCCCCAGGGCCACTGTTTCTAAACCATACAACATCGCTGGCCTCAACACTGTCTTGTACACTTTTCCTTCATTCTTGCCGATACCTTCCTATCACACATCACACCGGACACTTTTCTCCAACCATTCCAACCTGCCTGCACACACTTCTTCACCTCTTTTCCACACTCTCCATTGCTCTGGATTGTTGAGTCCAAGTACTTAAACTCCTCCACCTGGTCTCCTGAACACACAGTATGTCCACCTCCTCTGCATCATGTCAGCCAGCTCTCTACCTTTTCCTTTCATAGTTCCAACATTCAAAGTCCCTACTCTCAGTCCTGGACTCATGCTTTTCTTCTCTCTCCAACTACTGACACGCCTCCCACCTCTTCTTCTTCAACCAACAGTAGTCCAATTTCCACCTGCACCCTGTTGGTTAACACCACTGATGGCAGTCATTGTTAACCCGGGCCTCGACCGATCCGGTATGGAGGTAATAGTTATGATTTGCATTTAAAGTTTGGCATTGGTCTTACGTTGGATGCCCTTCCTGACACAATCCTCTGCATTTATCGGGGTTTGGGACCGACGTGAGGGAGAGACACTGGTCTGTGATATACCCCCACACACCCACCCACAGCTGCATATGGTCAAAGATTATGATGCCAGCCCACTTTTCACAGAGATAACAGAAACGAGGGCTTCAATGTAACATAGACAAGCTGAAATCTGAGAACCAACAAAGCACGCCCTCTCCAGAAATATGGACATTGTCATCTCTGCAGCTGAGAGAGAGAGAAAGAGAAGGACTGAAGCTGGATATCCTGTTTTGTTTTTTGTTTGTTTGTTTTTTCATAATTTACCCAGAAATGGCCTCGAGTTCCCTGCAGTGAACTGACAAAAAGGATGAAAAGATGCAGTGGGGCAGGGCACAGCTTTTGCAACACACTCATTTAATCATAATCTTGTCCTTAGGGACCAACTCTGTTCTAAAATCCCTTTTTGACCTAAAAACACATGTGTGCAGAAGAACATGAATCTGAGTTTACCAAGAGAATCACAACATGACTGTTTATATACTTAGTATGTCGTGTACTGTGTGTGTGTGTGTGTGTGTGTGTGTGTGTGTGTGTACATAACATGCTGAGAGTTCAGATTTTATTACTGGAAGGAAAAATGTTCATAATTGTGAATATCTGCTTAAATATCTATTGCATCAGTGTCCGTGTGCTTTGTAAACTCATCTCTGAGTGTAGACATGTGTGTTCCTATAATCTACTAATGTAATCATTAGGTTCACCATGGATTCTATCTTTAATCTCAACACATGATTAATGGGTACCTGAGGCAACTATGTGAGTCACACACAGAAAAGAAAACTATCTCCTTTCAGCACTTATTCCATGCGTCTCATCAGGGGGGAAATAAAATAATTATTTCCTTACTGCAAAGAGTAGCAGGAATAGAATTTGCTCTCAAACTTCAGCAGAGGAAGAGGTGGCTCTGCCCTGCAGCATAGATCATGTAGTATCAGAATCAGAATACTTTATTGATCCCAGAGGAAATTGTGTGCACACAGTTGCTCCATACAAGTAAGAATGAGATAGCGTCTTGATAAAGAAAATTTACTAATTACAAACTTATAGAGTTGTGTTCGAAATAATATCAGTCAGACATCACTGACCTGATCAATCAGGTGTAGGAGAGTAATAGAAGCCAATAGAACTAACAGTCCTGACCTGCATGCTGCTGATTCTGTCCAATTGAATCACTAGTCCCCCACTTCAGTTAACTGGGTTATCAAAGGTCAGCCATGTGTCTCACTGTCTGTGGTGAGAGGTTCATGTAAAAGAATCATTGAAGACTTTCGACAAGAGTAGCTGCTGTTGTGTCGTCATGAACGGAACGTTTAGTTTCGGCAGAAGCCGGAGTTCATTTATGTACGGAACCGGAAGTATTAATAAAAGCGAGTGGTCTTGAAACCGAAGTTGTGTGTGTGTGTGTGTGTGTGTGTGTGTGTGTGTGTGTGTGTGTGTGTGCGCGCGAGTCTTCACATGTTAGGGCAGTAATGGAAGCCGTATTGATAGCAAACAGAGGGTTTACATCTGCAAGGCCATCAGTGTGTTTCCGCCCTGCAATGGCCTGCGAGCTGTTCAGGGTGTACTCTGCCTTCGCCCAGAGTCGGCTGGGATGGGCACCAGCCCCACCGTGACCCTAATTAAGATTAAGTGGGTACAGAAAATGAATGAATGAATAAATTAATAAATGATTGAATGAATGAATCTCTAAATTAATGGTTTAGCGTACAAAATAATATCAGTGTGGAGTTAAATTAGTGATGTCATTCATTATTTTAAAAACAGAAGCCAATTATTGTCCTTATTCAAGGGAGGAATGCATCAAATGTTGCACCTGTTGGTTATAGAACATTTCTCTCTGAGATTCTGAGGAAAATGGGTCATTCCAGACATTGTTCAGAAGAACAGCTGACCTTGATTAAAAAGTTGATTGGAAGGAAATAACATATAAAGAAGAGCAGATAATGAGAGGCTGCTCAGCTAAAATGGTCCCAAATGCTTTAAAATGGATACAAAACCCTGAAGGAGGGAGAAGAAAGGGGAAAACTACCAAACTACCATTCGAATGGATGGATCAAGGACTCAGACACCAATCAGCTCCAGGAAAATCAAAGGTCAAAAGTTACCTGTGAGAAGACAATTATGTGAAGCCGAGTTATTGGCAGGAAGCCCCAGCAAAGTCCCTCTGCTGAATAAAAAGACGTGCTGGGGAGGTTACAATTTACCAAAGAGCACATTGACTGGAATAAAGAGAAACGGAGCAACAGACACTGAATGCAAGACACAGTACACTGTGCGGAAGGTGAAGCCTAGTGGCACAAGCATCATGACATGGGGATGTTTCTCATACTATGATGTTGGGCCGATTGATCGCATCCCAGGGATCACGGATCAGTTTAAATACATCAGAGTACTTGAGAGGTCGTGACCACAAGATTGGTGCTATGCAGCGGTGGCCCAATCCTGAAGGTTAATCCGTTTCAAAACTTGTGGGGCGACATCAAAACTACAGTTTCTGAGGTCTGTCTGTCCTCCTTTCGGCTTTTTCCCTTTTACTCGGGAGTCGCCACAGCGAATCATCTGATTCGCACGTTTTGATTTGGCAGAGGTTTTTACGTCGGATGCCCTTCCTGCCACAACCCTTTTTTATCAAGGGACAGAAACACGCTGACGACTTTGCAGCTCCTCTTTACGAAAGTCAGCAATGGTTCTTTTGCATCAACCTCTCACCATAGACAGTGACAGACATGGCCCGCCTTTGATAACCCAGTTAGCCGCACTGGGGGGGACGGTGACAACCCTGTGGAGAGCGGGACTCGAACCCCCAACCTTTGGATCAGCGATCCAGCGCCCTACACCACGAGACCACCACCGCCCCTACTACAAAAACTACAGTTTCTGAGGTAAAATCAAGAAATGGGCTTGAAGGATAATTGGATTACTACAGGGTAAACCTGAACTGATAGGGTGGGGCTACTAGGGATCCCACTAGGGAAGATGCTGGCCGCTTTTCTTGCAGCATAGCGCATAGTCCAAGAACAGGACTAGTCAGTCAGTGACTATCCAGAGCCAAGGCCAGAGAGCAGACAAATAGGCTAATCCAAGCATCTCCTAACTGCATAGAGTCGCCATTCAAGGGCAAGTTCAATGCTATAGAGACCGTGTCTGTTTCCAAAACTAACAGAAATGTTAAAACACTCTCAGAGACTTTGTTTTAATAATCTTATTCACATAAATTTAAATCGTACTGAATCTACAGCCTGCACCTTTGATCTAAAGATCGGGTTATTATATCTGAGATCTCTTACATCTAAAGCTCTTATTGTGAATGAGATCATCACTGATCAGGAGTTTGGTGTAATGTGTTTAACACAAACATGGATTAAACCCAATGTGTATGGAGCATTAAATGAAGCTCCTCCTCCCGGATACAGATATATGCACCAATCTCATCTAACTGGCAGAGGAGGAGCATCGCAGCTATTTATACTAATAATCTCGAACTTACACGAAAATCTATACACAAATTTAACATGTTTGAAATTCTATACACTAACATTACACATGTTCCTGGAAACAATATCCACACGCGTCTGATTCTTTTAATTATTATTTACAGACCCCCAGGGCCGGACTCAGAATTCCCACGAGAATTTGCTGATTTCATTTCAAACCTGGTTGGTTGGTTTTTTTAGATGAAGATTTAATTATGGGTGACTTCAATGTTCATTACGACAACCCAGAGTACTCTTTAAGAACAGTGTTCATATCGATCCTACATTCAGTCAGGGGGTTAAATCAGAATTTAATAGCACCCACTCATAAAACTGCTCACACTCTCGATTTAATGCTAACTTTAGGATTAAATATTGTAAATACAGTCGCAGTTCCACAGTTAGAAACTATTTCAGATCATTTTCTTATCTTGCTTATGCCGCTTAGTACTAATATATACACCTCACCACATTATCTCATTCAGCGGCACTTTTGCATCAACAAATGCACAGAGTTTCATTAATAATCTTCCAGAATTATCAACTATGCTTCGCCATCAGACTCCACAGAACTCAACACGGAACAGTAAGACATGTACTTGTAATACTTGCACTCAGATCTCAGGCAGCTAGAAATAAGGTTTCTGATTATGCAGTAAGTCTGAATGGTGTTTCAGGCTCATCATGTTTAGCAGTAAAGGACGTTGGAGTGATTATTGATGCTGGTCTTTCCTTTGAAGCTCATGTTGATAATATTACTCTACTCGTATGGCCTTTCATCTCAGAAACTTTGCTAAATTAAGAAATATGATGTTACTGCACGATGGGGGAAAACTTGTTCATGCTTTTATTACCGCGATTAAGATTAGATTATTGTAATGTGTTACTGTTTGGCTGTTCTAATAGAAGCATAAACAAGCTCCAGTTAGTACAGAATGCAGCAGCAAGAGTCGTCACTAGAACCAGAAAATCCGAGCATATCACCCCAATCTTATTTACATTGCACTGGCTCCCAGTAAAATGTCAAATCAAGTATAAAATACTACTCTTAACATATAAAGCACTTAATGGACTCACAGCCATATTATCTTAGTGAATTTCTTGTCATTTATCATCCGGCACGACCCCTGAGATCACAAGGCGCAGAATGCGGAGTGATATTAGAATAATGAAGACTACTTCAAGTGGTGGAGCTTCTCTTACAAAGACCCACAGTTATGGAATGACCTTCCAATTAATGACTCAGACACAGACTCTGTTTTTAACACCAGGATGAAAACTCACTTGTTTAGTCATGCATTTTGTTAATAGGCTTTTATTAGGTAAAGGAGCACATCTGGGGGTCTCAGGCATCGAGTGGTCTGGTGTGCTGATCCTAGCTGGAGTACCTCCCTCCTGCTGATGAAGATCTATATGCACCAAGATGTGCACTAACGGACTGTGAACATGACTTTTCACTGCTGGTGGTATAAACTGTTTCCCCCCACAATTACAGGTCCTTCTCAAAAAATTTGCATATTGTGATAAAGTTCATTATTTTATGTAATGTACTGATAAAAATTAAACTTTCATATATTTTAGATTCATTGCACACCAACTGAAGTAGCTCAAACCTTTTATTGTTTTAGTATTGATCATTTTGGCAAAAAAGTAAAGAAAAACCAAAAATCCCTATTTCAAAAAATTAGCATATTTTATCCGCCCAATAAAAAAAGTGCTTTTAACACAAAAAAAGTCAACCTTCAAATAATTATATTCAGTTATGCACTCAATACTCGGTCGTGAATCCTTTTGCAGAAATGACTGCTTCAATGCGGCGTGGCATGGAGCCGATCAGCCTGTGGCACTGCTGAGGTCTTACGGAGGCCCAGGATGCTTCGATAGCGGCCTTAAGCTCATCACAGTGTTGGGTCTGGTGTCTCTCAACTTTCTCTTCACAATATCCCACAGATTCTCTATGGGCTTCAGGTCAGGAGAGTTGGCAGGCCAATTGAGCCCAGTAATACCATGGTCAGTAAACCATTTAGCAGTGGTTTTGGCACTGTGAGCAGTTGCCAGGTCGTGCTGAAAAATGAAATCTTCATCTCCATAAAGCTTTTCAGCAGATGGAAGCATGAAGTGCTCCAAAATCTCCTGATAGCGAGCTGCATTGACCCTGCCCTTGATAAAACACAGTGGACCAACACCAGCAGCTGACATGGCACCCCAGACCATCACTGACTGTGGGTGCTTGACACTGGACTTCAGGCATTTTGGTATTTCCTTCTCCCCAGTCTTCCTCCAGACTCTGGCACCTTGATTTCCGAATGATATGCAAAATTTGCTTTCATCCGAAAAAAGTACTTTGGACCACTGAGCAACAGTCCAGTGCTGCTTCTCTGTAGCCCAGGTCAGCCGCTTCTGCCACTGTTTCTGGTTCAAAAGTGGCTTGACCTGGGGAATGCGGCACCTGTAGCCCATTTCCTGCACACGCCTGTTCACGGTGGTTCTGGATGTTTCTACTCCAGACTCAGTCCACTGCTTCCACAGGTCCCCCAAGGTCTGGAATCGGCCCTTCTTTCACTTTTTCCTTCCCACAGACGTCCCACTGAGGTGGCTTGATCGAGCACTCTGGGAACAGCCTATTCGCTCAGAGATTTCTTTCTGTGTCTTACCCTCTTGCTTGAGGGTGTCAATGATGTCCTTCTGGACAGCAGTCAGGTCGGCAGTCTTACCCATGATTGTGGTTTTGAGTAATGAACCAGGCTGGGAGTTTTTAAAAGCCTCAGGAATCTTTTGCAGGTGTTTAGAGTTAATTGGTTGATTCAGATGATTAGATTAATAGCTCGTTTAGACTACCTGAACATGATATGCTCATTTTTTGAGATAGGAATTTTGGGTTTTCATGAGCTGTATGCCAAAATCATCAGAATTAAAACAATAAAAGACCTGAAATATTTCAGTTGGTCTGCAATGAATCTAAAATATATGAAAGTTAAATTTTTATCAGTACATTGCAGAAAATAATAAACTTTATCACAATGTGCTAATATGCTAATTTTTTGAGGACCTGTATTTAGGACATACACTTATTGCAGCCATGAGGGAGGGAACAAGCCAGTGTTCAGACTCACGCTGGTCCCAAGCTCGGATAAATGCCCGGTAAAAGGGTTGTGACAAAAAGGGCATGTGGCATAAATCTTGTTCCAAGATTAGCATGCAGATGATCAAAACGAATTTCATACCGGATTGGTCGAGGCCCGGGTTAACAACAACTGCCATCAGTGCTGTTTACCAACAGGGTGCTGGTGGAAATTGGACTACTGAAGGAGAGGTGGGAGGCGTGTCCATAGGCAGAGAGAGAAGAGGAAAAGCATGAGTCTAGGACTGAGAGGAGGGACTGTGAATGTTGGAACTATGACAGGAAAAAATAGAGAGGTGGCTGACATGATGCAGAGGAGGAAGGTGGACATACCGTGTGTTCAGAAGACCAGGTGGAAAGGTAGCAAGGCTAGAAGCTTAGGAGCAGGTTTAAGCTGTTTTATCACGGTGTGGATGGGAAGAGAAATGGAGTAGGAGTCATCTTGAAGGAGGGGTTTGTCAGGAATGTTCTAGAAGTGAAAAGAGTGTCAGACAAAGTGATGAGTCTCAAGTTAGAAATTGAAGTTGTGATGTTCAATGTTAATACTTATGCCCCGCAGACAGGATGTGAGATAGAAGAGAAGGAGAGATTCTGGAGTGAGTTAGATGAAGTGATGCAGAGTACCCCCAGAGGTGAAAGAGTGGTCATTGGGGCAGACTTCAATGGACATGTCGGTGCAGGAAACAGAGGGGACGAGGAAGTGATGGGCAGGTTTGTGTAAGCGATGTAATTTGAAGGAAGTCAGTGACTGCAAAGTAGTAGTGGGTGAGAATGTTGCCAAACAGCATAGGATGGTGGTGTGCAGGATGATGCTGAAGGTGAGGAAGATGAAGATGGCAAAGGCAGAGCAGAAGACAAAGTGGTGAAAACTGAAAAAAGAAGAGTGTTGTGTTGTCTTCAAAGAGGAGTTGAAACAGGCTTTGGGTGGTCAGGAAGTGCTTCCAGATGACTGGACAACTACAGCTAATGTGATCAGGGAGACAGGTAAGAGAGTACTTGGCGTGTCCTCTGGAAGGACAATAGATAAGGAGACTTGATGGTGGAATGAGGAAGTGCAGGAGTGTGGACAAAGGAAGAAGATAGCTAAGAAGAAGTGGTACATAGAGAGGACCGAAGAGAGTAAACAGGAGTACAGGGAGACACAGCATAAGGCAAAGGTAGCGGTGTCAAAACCAGAGGGCATATGAAGACTTGTATGCTAGGTTGGACAATAAGGAGGGAGAAAATACAGGTTGGCACAGCAGAGAAATAGTGGTAGGAATCACATGCAGCAAGTTAGAATGAGATATATATATATATATATATATATATATATATATATATATATATATATATATATATATATATTTTTTTTTTTTTTTTTTTTTTGATTGAAACATATTTTATTCATTCAAGAAAAGGATTGGGCATGAGTTACTAGATATATCTAACTTAATAAAGCCCTCTTTAGATAATTACACAATCTATCTTACAACAAATATACATCAAGAGACAGACAAGGGTTAGAAGATGTACAAAAAGAAAAATAAAGGATGAGAACAAATATTAAACAAAGCATTCCGTATGGTTAATATGGAAATGTACATGTTTGAAAACATCTTGATTTTCATAAGTGGAGAGACCTGCATTGCTATGTAAGATAAGATTAATACAGTCGGTCCTTTACTTACGAAACCCCCTGGGTACAAAAACTCCGGGTTACGAAAAACATTTTCCTAAGTTTTCGTCCTCTGTATACGAAAACAACCCCCTCTTACGAAAAGCACCAAACGCGCCATTCAAAATTCAAACGCGCCAATCAAAATTTCACACAATGTGCGAGTTGCTTTCATTGGCTGTCTCCCAACATCCCGCCACGCTGGCCTCCCATTAGCCAGGTGGCAGCTGATCTGTACCCATACTTCCTGTTTGTCACATGTGTGAGAGAGGAGAGTTCAACAGGAATGTTGGCTCGTGAATTCTTTTTGAGAGATCATTGCAGTGTTATATTTCATTATCCATCATGGACCCGGATACACTGACGGAGGCGATTATTTCGGCAGGAAATTGAAGCAGAAGGAGCATGGAAACAGAGTGCTCCGTGGTACAAGACCTCCGATCTTGCAAGAAAGAAAGTTAATATTGAATCAGGACCTCTGATCTTTCAAAAACGTACTGTAATTCAGCTTTAAATACAACATCCCGTCCATTTAAACGTTTAAATGGAATTGGTCCGTTAAATGGAATTAGTTGCGCGTTGCGTGTGGGCGGAGCACGCATTCGGCAAAACACACCAGAGAGTTTTGTGTGTGTGTGTGTGTGTGTGTGTGCGAGTGTGTGTGACAGAGAGAAAGAAATAGAGACAGTGCATGTGTGAGTGTGCACACGCACGCATATGTGTGTGTGTGTGTGTGTGTGTGTGTGTGTGAGAGAGAGAGATAGAGAGAGACTGCGTACAGAGTCAGTCAGAGATGAAAGGAGGCTTAACTTCCTTTCAAGAGAGCAAATTGCAGCTTAATTTACACTCTTTTAAGTTGTTTAATTCAGTAAATATTTAATAAATGTGGCGCGCTTTGCCGAATATGAGCAAAATACGGCTCATCTGGACCTCCGATCCCTCAAGGAATCAAGTTAAAGTTGAGTTTGGCCCTCCGATCTGTCAAGCAGGGAATGTGCTTTGAATTCCATGTCTTAAAATGCTCCAGTGTCCTGAGTGTGGGCGGAGCTTGCATTCAACGGGCAGTGCCACAATACACAAATGTAAGAGATGTGTATTGTGTAATGTGTATTTTGTGTGTGCGTGTGAGAGAGAGAGAGACAGAGAGAAAGAAATAGAAAGAGAGAGAGAGAGAGAGTTGTGTGTGTGTGTGTGTGTGTGTGTGTGTGTGTGTGCATTAATAAAAAATGTTTAATAATGGTTTAATTAATAAATGTCAATAAAATGGTTTAATATGTTAATAAAACGTTTAAATGATTTAATAAATAATTTTCTTTTACTTTTAACACATTGCATGCATATTTCATACAAAATTGATTTACTTTTATAATTTTTAAAAGGTTTATGTTGTAATATATACAACATATATATATATATATACACACACACACACACACACACACACACTTGTGAGGCGTGACAAGGAGTGTCATAAAACGGAAGCGTGGTCACCTTTTTAGTGTGATGTGGAGCAAACTTCTCTGGCCATTGAGTGACGTTGAGGAACTTGGAGCACCCCAGCACAAACAATTTGCAAAAATACAGCAATGGTGAGGAATCGAGTGGAACGTCGCGGAACATCCTCAATGGTATGAATGAGCAAGCTATGAGCAAAACTTATTCCTCTCTGGCATAAACTGTTTGACTGACAGGTGAAATAAACACAAAATCATTCCGCCATGGTACGCATTAATGAGTGCCATTGAGGATTTAAAATGTGTACTAGTGTCAGGCTGGCTTTACGAAACCTCCGTGTTACGAAAAAGAAACAAATTAATTTCGTAAGTAAGTATGGGGGGGGGGGGGCACAGCATTTTTTCTCTGAAAATAATATACGATGGACATTCAAGAAAATAATGAAAATATTCTCACATTTGTGGCCACAATGGCAACTTGCATCACTTTTTACATTTATTCTAAACAAATCATAATTGAGTGAACTTGTCATGTATCTTAATCTTGTGTGTAAAACATTTAATTTCCTTACTCCATATAAAAAGTATACTGGTACACATTTTACTTTAACATACATTTTTGACTTAAATGAGGCCACAGAATCACAACTTCTAATATTTAATGAAATGTTGTTCCACGGTTTAATTGATGATGGAATAAACGATGATACTGAGTACCTCAATCTTGTATGTGGCTGACTAAAATCATAGAAGTTTCTCAAATCATAATGTGTTCTGTTGGCTAGTACAGGTGGAAGTAAATTGTGGAGAAAATCTGGAGTTAAGCCTTGCTGTATTTTATAAAATAATATTAGTTTATATCGTTTCCTTCTCTCAGAAAGTAAATCCCAACCTGTTTCATAGTATAATGAACTAGAAGAGGTGTATCTTGGAAGACCTGTAACTATGCGGGTCGCTTCAAGTTGAAGCTTTTCTAATTTATTCGCTTGTTCAATCAAGCATCCTACAAACTTCACACGCATACTCAAAATGTGGTCTTATAAATATTGTAGATATATTTTTGATAATATTGTTCTGTAACGCAAAAATTTTAATTTCCAGAATGCATCGATCAAACAACAACAACAACAACAAAAAACAATCAATAAATTTCACTCAAATTAGTTAGAATGATGAAAGACAGAGTGGGAAATGAATTGACTGATGACAGAAGTGTGTTGGGATGATGGAAAGAGTACTTTGAAGAGCTGAGGAATGAGGAAAATGAGAGAGAAAAAAAGAGTAGAAGAGGTGACTGTTGAGAACCAGGAAGTAGCAAAGATTAATAAGGGTGAAGTGAGGAGGGTATTGAAGAGGATGAAGAGTGGAAAGGCAGTTGGTCCTGATGACATACCAGTGGAGGTATGGAGGTGTCTAGGAGAGGTCGCAGTAGATTTTCTGACAAGACAATTCAACAAGGTCTTAGAGAGTGAGAGGATGCCGGAGGAATGGTGGAGAAGTGTGCTAGTGCCCATTTTTAAGAACAAGGGAGACATGCAGAGTTGTGGCAACTACAGAGGGATAAAGTTGATGTGCCATACGCTAAGTGATGGGAAAGAATAGTGGAAGCTAGACTAAGGGCAGAGGTCAGCATTTGTGGACAACAGTTTGGTTTCATGCCAAGAAAGAGCACCACAGATGTAGTGTTTGCTTTGAGGATCTTAATAGAGAGGTACAGAGAAGGTCAGAGGGAGCTGCATTGTGCCTTGGTGGATCTGGAGAAAGCATATAACAGAGTGCCAAGAAAAGAACTGTAGTATTACATGAGGAACTCTGGAGTGGCAGAGAAGTATGTTAGAGTGGTGCAGGACATATATGAGAGATGTAAGACAGTGGTGAGGTGTGATATCGGCATGACCGAAGAATTCAAGGTGGAGGTGGGAGTGCATCAAGGATCAGCTCTGAGCCCCTTCTTGTTTGCTATGGTGATGGACAGGCTGATAGATTAGGTTATACAATAATCCCCATGGACTATGATGTTTGCAGATGACATTGTGATCTGTAGATCAACACCGATTGACCACAAACTACCGAGCCCAGGTGAGATCCTATTTCAGCGTATGGATATCATCCTTGAACAAACATCAGGTGCAGTCGGAATTGCAGATGATGTAGCTGTGTATGGATCTACAGAACACGACAAGAACCTCATCAATCTTATGGAAGTGGCAAAGAAAAATGGTCTCGTTTTCAACAACGACAAATGCAACATCAAACATACAGAAATCTCAATCCTCGGCATAATATACAGTTCAAGTGGAATCAGACCTGACCCAAAGAAAGTCAACGACGTAAAGAAAATGCCAACTCCAACCTTCAAGAAAGAATTGCAGGAATTCCTCGGACTGATACAATACCTACCCCCATTTATCTCCAACCCATCAAACAAAGAAGCCTCACTCCGTCAACTATTAAAGGATGACGTACCCTTCATCTGGGATGACGTCCATCAACAGCATTTAGATCATCTCAAATCAATGGTGACCAAAGATGGAACCTTACAGTTCTACGATGTCAAAGCTCTGGCAACATTTCAAGTAGGTGCTAGCCAAAGAAGACTAGGAGCAGCGCTTCTACAGCCTGATCGAAACGGCAAGGAAAGACCCATTGCATTTGTATCCAAATCATTAACAGACGTCGAGACCAGGTATGCCAACATCGAAAGAGAACTGTTAGCTGTATGCTTTGGCGTGGAGAGATTTAAGACCTACCTCTATGGAAGAAGATTCACAGTCGTAACAGATCACAAACCACTCATCATGATACTACAGAAGAACCTTGTGGCAGCACCACCTAGACTCCAGCGTATAATATTACGCCTACAAGGATATGATTTTACAATCGAATACCGACCTGGCAAAGAAATGTCCCTACCAGACTAGATTTAGCAGACTACCTAACCCAGAAAACCAGGACCCAGTCGACCTTGACATCAGAGTTGACCTTCTCCATTTCACCAGGAATAAACTCTCAGAAGCCAAAAAAAGCTACCAGAAATGACCCAGAATTATCAGAACTCATGGAAATAATCACCATCGGATGGCCAGAGACACAGAAAGAAGTTCCAACAAGTCTTCGACAATACTGGAGCTACAGAGACCAACTAGCTATAGAAGATGGAATAATCCTCAATGGAGAAAGAGTTCCTAAAAAGAGAACACCAGAATCACTTTGGCAGGACATCCTAAGAAAACTACACACAGGACACCTTGGAATTGAAAAAACAAAGCTCAGAGCAAAGAACTTAATATTTTGGCCTAGAATCAACATTGAAATTGAACAGCTTTGCAAGTCATGCACCATATGCCAGAAGTACCAACAATCACAAAAACATGAAATGCTACAGCAACATGAGATTCCTACCTGCCCTTGGGAGACGCTAGGCACAGATCTGTTCGAGCTCAAACAAAAACACTACCTTATCATTGCAGATTACTACAGCAAGTTCCCTTTCATCAGACGATTACCGGATAGACGCCCTAGCTCTACCATTGTCAACCTCACCAAAGAAATATTGGCCGAACAAGGCACACCAAAGAAGATCATATCTGACAACGGACCACATTTCAACAGCCAAGCATATCGAGAATTTGCAAGTAATTGGAACATCGAGCATATCACCAGTTCCCCGAGATTCCCTACATCAAATGGCTTCATTGAACGCCAGATAAAGACCGTCAAAAACATTCTCAAAAAATCTGAAGAGAGGAAGGAAGACACACAGTCAGCTCTACTTGCACTACGATCAACACCGATTGACCACAAACTACCGAGCCCAGGTGAGATCCTATTTCAGCGCAAGCTTAGAACCAACTATGTCAGAGCAAAACAACAACAAAATGAGAGACCAGATGCAAGAGAGACTACATAAAAGGCAGGAAGACCAGAAACAATATCATGATAAGAATGTAAAAGACACTGTATTGTGGACAACGAGTCAGAGTACAAGACCAGGTGACCAAACATTGGAATCCAGCAACTGTTACACAGAAATGCAACGGACCTAGGTCATACATTCTACAGACCCCTGAAGGTGGCACCCTTCGAAGAAACTGGCATCAACTGAGAGAAATCAGTGAGAAGAAAGTGACATTCAACGAACACCAACCAAAACGCTATGACCAGTCCAAGATACAACATGACCAGACCAACAATCAGAAGGCAGACAGCACTGATGGATATCGAACCAGATCAGGCCATCTGATCAAGTATCCATCAAGGTTCAGGGACAAAGAAAAATGATGACATTTGTAACCAGTATCAATTATGGTGCCAAAGTTGAAAGACTTCTAAAGTGCTTGCTTGTTTCTCATCTAGTCAGTTTTACACTTACCATTTAAACCTATGCAAGTTTTACACTTGGTGTTGTGGAGCATCAGACCAAATTTGTGTAGTTAGAGTATTACCAGTTTTAACATATGTTGTCATTGAATTCAAGTGGGGGGGGGGGGGGGCACTAACCAGTGTCTCTCCCCCTTATGCCGGTCCCAAGCCCGGATAAATGCAGAGGGTTGCGACAGGAAGGGCATCTGGCGTAAAACTTCTGCCACATTAAAAATGCAAATGGTCAAAACAAAATTAATACCGGATCGGTCAAGGCCTGGGTTAACAACGACCGCCGTCAACCAACAGGGTGCTGATGGAAATTGGACTACTGTTGGTCGAAGACGTCGAAGAAGGAGAGGCGGGAGGCGTGTCCGTAGGCAGAGAGAGAAGAGGAAAGGCGTGAGCCTAGGAATGAGAGTAGGGACTTTGAATGTTGGAACTATGCAAGGAAAAGATAGGGAGCTGGCTGACATGATGCAGAGAAGGAATGTGGACATACTGTGTGTTCAGGAGACCAGGTGGAAAGGTAGCAAGGCTAGAAGCTTAGGAGCAGGGTTTAAGCTGTTTTATCATGGTGTGGATGGGAAGAGAAATGGAGTAGGAGTCATCTTGAAGGAGGGGTTTGTCAGGAATGTTCTAGAAGTGAAAAGAGTGTCAGACAGAGTGATGAGTCTCAAGTTAGAAATTGAAGGCATGATGGTCAATGTTGTTCGTGCTTATGCCCCACAGGCAGGATGTAAGCTAGAAGAGAAGGAGAGATTCTGGAGTGAGTTAGATGAAGTGATGCAGAGTACCCCCAGAGGTGAAAGAGTGGTCATTGGTGCAGACTTCAATGGACATGTTGGTGCAGGCAACAGAGGGGACAAGAAAGTGATGGGCAGGTTTGGTATCCAGGACAGGAACACAGAAGGACAGATGTTGATCGATTTTGCAAAAAGGATGGAAATGGCTGTGGTGAATACTTTCTTCATGAAGAAACAGGAGCATATGGTGACTTATGACAGCGAAGGTAAGAGCACACAGGTAGACTACATCTTGTGTAGGCGATGTAATTTGAAGGAAGTCAGTGACTGCAAAGTCGTAGTGGGTGAGAGTGTTGCCAAACAGCATAGGATGGTGGTGTGCAGGATGACACTGATGGTGAGAAAGGTGAAAAAGGCAAAGGCAAAGGCAGAGTAGAAGACAAAGTGGTGGAAGCTGAAAAAGGAAGAGTGTCGTGTTGTCTTCAAGGAGGAGTTGAAACAGGCTTTGGGTAGTCAGGAAGTGCTTCCAGATGACAGGACAACCACAGCCAATGTGATCAGGGAGACCGGTAGGAGAGTACTTGGTGTGTCCTCTGGAAGGAAAGTAGATAAGGAAACTTGGTGGTGGAATGAGGAAGTGCAGGAGTGTGTACAAAAGAAGAGGTTAGCCAAGAAGAAGTGGGACATTGAGAGGACCGAAGAGAGTAAACAGGAGTACAGGGAGACACAGCGTAAGGCGAAGGTAGCGGTGTCAAAGGCCAAACAGAGGGCGTATGATGACTTGTATTATAGGTGAACAGTAAGGAGGGAGGAAATGATTTATACAGGTTAGCACAGCAGAGAAATAGAGATGGGAAAGACGTGCAGCAAGTTAGAGTGATAAAGGACAGAGAGGGAAATGTATTGACTGATGACAGAAGTGTGCTGGGAAGATGGAAAGAGTACTTTGAAGAGCTGAGGAATGAGGAAAATGAGAGAGAGAAAAAAAGAGTAGAAGGGGTGACCGTTGAGAAGCAGGAAGTAGCAAAGATTAGTAAGGGAGAAGTGAGTAGGGCATTGAAGAGGATGAAGAGTGGAAAGGCAGTTGGCTCTGATGACATACCAGTTGCGGTATGGAAGTGTCTGGGGAGGTAGCAGTAGATTTTCTGACAAGAATATTCAACAAGGTCTTAGAAAGCGAGCAGATGCCGGAGGAATGGAGGAGAAGTGTGCTTGTGCCCATTTTTAAGAACAAGGGAGATGTACAGAGTTGTGGCAACTACAAAGGGATAAAGTTGATGAGCCATACAATGAAGCTATGGGAAAGAATAGTGGATGCAAGACTAAGGGCAGAGGTCAGCATTTGTGAACAACAGTTTGGTTTCATGCCAAGAAAGAGCACCACAGATGCAGTGTTTGCTTTGAGGATGTTAATAAAGAAGTACAGAGAAGGTCAGAAGGAGCTGCATTGTGCCTTTGTGGATCTGGAGAAAGCATATGACAGGGTGCCGAGAGAAGAACTGTGGTATTGTATGAGGAAGTCTGGAGTGACAAAATATGTTAGAGTGGTGCAGGACGTGTATGAGAGATGTAAGACAGTGGTGAGGTGTGCTGTCGGTGTGACAGAAGAGTTCAAGGTGGAGGTGGTACTGCATCAAGGGTCAGCTCTCAGCCCCTTCTTGTTTGCTATGGTGATGGACAGGCTAACAGACGAGGTTAGACAAGAATCTCCATGGACTATGATGTTTGCAGATGACATCGTGATCTGTAGTGAGAGCAGAGAACAAGTGGAGGAAAATCTAGAAAGGTGGAGGTATGCCCTGGAAAGGAGGGGATTGAAGGTTAGTCTCAGTAAGACAGAATACATGTGTATGAACAACGAGTGTGGAAAAGAGGTGAAGAAGTGCGTGCAGGCAGGTTGGAATGGATGGAGAAAAGTATCCGGTGTGATAGGAGAGTATCGGCAAGAATGAAAGGAAAAGTGTACAAGACGGTGATGAGGCCAATGATGTTGTATGGTTTACAAACAGTGGCCCTGGGGAAAAGACAGGAGTCAGAGTTGGAGTTAGCAGAGATGAAAATGTTGAGGTTCTCTTTGGTTGTAACGAGGATGGATAGGATCAGAAATGAGTACATCAGAGGGACAGCACATGTTAGTTTTTTTGGAGACAAAGTCAGAGAGACTAGATTGAGATGGTTTGGACATGTACAGAGAAGGGATAGTCAGTATATTGGTAGTAGGATGCTGAGGTTGGAACTACCAGGCAGAAGGCCCAGAGGCAGACCAAAGAGAAGATTTATGGATGTGGTGAAGGCGGACATGAAGGTCGTTGGAGTAAGAGTAGAAGATGCAGAGGATAGGGAGAGATGGAGGCAGATCATTTGCCGTGGCGACCCCTGAAGGCAACAGCCGAAAGGAAAAGAAGAAGTCATTGAATTCAAACTAGTGATCGTCCAAGTTACTGAAATGTAAAAATGCATGATACCATTTATGTTAATTTTGAGAAGGGGGATGTAATGGTTTCTCCCAGTTAACACCCATCCCAGGGACTATATTGTGTCTAGTGCAATTACATCCGGAAAAGCACCGGAAGAAGGAGTTCGTCCCAACATGGCAACCACGAGCAGGCACGTGAATGTATCACGATAGTTGTAAAAGAAATAAATGTTGTTGAAGCTGTATGTCTTTGTCATGAACTCATAACAGTAGTGAGCGCAGCGAACAAGTGCAGGAAAATCTAGAGAGATGGAGGTATGCCCTGGAAAGGAGAGCAATGCAGGTTAGACTCAGTGAGACAGAATACATGTGTATGAACGACAAGGACGCAAGAGGAACGGTGAGGTTACAGGGAGCAGAGATAAAGAAGGTGGAGGATTTTAAGTACTTGGGCTGAACAGTCCAGAGCAATGCAGTCAGGTTGGAATGGTTAGAGAAAAGTGTACAAGATGGTGTTGAGGCCAGCGATGTTGTATGGTTTAGAGATAGTGGCACCGAGGAAAAGACAGGAGGCAGAGCTGGAGGTAGCAGAGATGAAAATGTTGAATTTCTCTTTTGGAGTAACGAGGATGGATAGGATCAGGAATGAATACATCAGAGGGACAGCACATGTAAGAGGTTTTGGAGACAAAGTCAAAGAAGCTAGATTGAGATGGTCTGGATATGTACGAAGGAGGAATAGTGAATATAGTGGTAGTCGGATGCTGAGGTTGGAACTACCAGGCAGAAGGCCAGGAGCAGCGGTTCTTAACCTTGTTGGCGATACTGAACCTCACCATGTTTCATATGCTTATTCACCGAACCCTTCTTTATTGAAAAATAAAATATGATTTTTTTTCAAATTCAAGACATATGTTTTTACTGGGGCACCAAAATGAATCGTGCATTAACATCACTGTGTTCAAAGAACAAAACCAATACAATGCATGAACTCCCCCAATCACAACTACTTACATTTTTATGTGAGATGCGCATCAGAGTGCGTGCACGCGCATCTGTCTGTGTGTGTATTTGTTTTATTTACATTTTATGCATTATTTTTGAATGTTTAATCATTATTTTAAGCATTTATAGTACTGAATAGGTATTTATTGATATTATATACACATATACATGTACGTATACGTCAGTCAGCAGGGGTTGATCCTACTTCACGAATCATGCAGATAGGACGATGACTAGCATCATGTTCCATTATATATGTGAATCCATGTTGTACATATTCGTCCAACCACTTTCTTTTTTTGCTCAACATAGTATGGATTAAAACATTAAGAAAGAAATCACACACCATACCATCACAACAGCCACAAGTCGACAACTGAGCGCACCATATTTCCCACAGCACAGATTCAAACAAACATCACCTGATCACCTGCAGCCAATAATGGCCAAGCGGGGCGTGCCGTCATGAATATGAGGCTGGTTGCATGAATATGAGTCTTGACCTCCGCCGAACCCCTGAGACTGACTCACCGAAGCCCTAGGGTTCGATCAAACCAAAGTTAACAACCACTGGCCTCGAGGAAGGCCAAAGAGGAGATTTATGGATGTGGTGAAGGAGGACATGAAGGTAGTTGGCGTAAGAGAAGATGCAGACGATAGGGTGAGCTGGAGGCAGATGATTTGCTGTGGCAACCCCCGAAGGGAACAACCAAAGGGAAAAGAAAACACGTCACAACAATGGAGGAAGTGATATGAGAACAGCCACACAAAGGAGAATAAATGTTCTGGTCCCTGCGAATGGTAAGGTAAAGTCCGTAATGGCTCATTGGACCGGTGCTTATCCCTGGTTTCCATAGCGTGAAGCGACTCGGAGTACAACTCCTCCTGGATGGGATGCTCGTCCATCGTCGGTTATCTTCCCAGTATACTAGTATTTTTTACTGGTACCCATTTATACTGCTGGGTGAACAGAGGCACACTTATGGTTAAGACCTTGCCCAGGGGTCTTAGCACAGTGCAGGTCTAACTGGGATTTGAAAACACAACCTCCCGATCACAAGTGCCGTACACTAACCACCACGCCAACGACCCCACTGAGAACAGAAGTAATCAGTGTGTGCAGTTTCATGGATATCATCAACCAGGAAGACTGCTCACCTTTTAACAATATGACAAGATATCAAATCAGCAGCCCTCACCTGATTGAAGCCATCCCGGATGAGCCCCTAAAACTGTCAGGACAGCTACTGTTAGGACGATCCCATTCTTCTCACTGTGTCCCACCTCCCATCCTTACTCTTCTACCAGGCCTGGGACAGACTTCAATAAACAGAGATTTGTAGTCAGTCAAGCGTTTATTCAAGCCTTCTCAAATGTTACTGTGTTTGCGTAGATATTTAGTGCGTGAGGTACATGTGTGTGTGTAAATATAGACAGTATGTTTCCACAGAGGGACAAACACATTAGGTGACCGTTACAAAGAGGAACGGAATTTAGAAAAAGATGTAACTTAGCCTTCGCGTACAAGCAAGTACAAAATAAACCCTCAGATGTTGTACAATGTACAAAGTACACAGTGAAAAAATAACAGAGGGGAACAAGAAGTACTAGTACATCCTCTCTTCTTCTTTTCCTTTCAGCTTTTCCCTTCAGGGGTCGCCACAGCGAATCATCTGCCTCCATCTCACCCTATCCTTTGCATCTTCTTCTCTTACACCAACGACCTTCATGTCCTCCTTCACCACATCCATGAATCTTCTCTTTGGTCTTCCTCTAGGCCTTCTGCCTGGTAGTTCCAGCCTCAGCATCCTATTACCAATATACTCACTATCCCTCCTCTGTACATGTCCAAACCATCTCAATCTAGCCTCTCTGACTTTGTCTCCAAAACATCTTACATGTGCTGTCCCTCTGATGTACTCATTCCTGATCCTATCCATCCTCGTTACTCCCAAAGAGAACCTCAACATTTTCATCTCTGCTACCTCCAACTCTGCCTCCTGTCTTTTCCCCAGGGCCACTGAACATCTAGTGCATCCTATAATATCCTAATCTGAGTTATTGTTAAATGAGGTACATGTATAATTAAATTCCCACACTGGACATCAATCAATCACTCCCTTGATAATCCAATATTGAATAGGACTCCGCTAGGTGGTGTCCCCACCAAGGTGGGTGAAAATCTGTGCATGGATGTAATCAGAATTTTCTGATTACAAGTAAAAATGATGTGGAATTTCCAAAAGTACCTGAAAACCCTGTACACATTACAATAAACCACGTGCATTCTGAACAAGTATCTGGATCAGTCCTAAAGAACCAGACATGATCTGTACCATACTTACTGAAAAGTTTCGGGAGATTGATGTCCTTTAACCCTTAATATGTGTAATTAAAATGTAAAATGCCATTCAGTGCTGTACAGAAAACAATACAAAACATTTCCATTCATTAATCAAACATTTCAATATTTATTTCAAACCCTTTAGGAATAGTTGTGCTGATAAATATCCGTCTAAACTGTACTCGCCTCAAATGATCAGAACACCTGGATTTGGATTCATCCATATTAATGAGGCAAGAAATCAAATCCAAATCATTATTACTTCAAAAAAGAGCACACTGTAGATAACAAAAAGGTCAATCTGCTACTTTTTAGTGAAACGTTGATCCTGACCGATCCTTCATTGTGATACATCTCAGTGTAGACAAATTAATACACATCTGTAAACCTCTGGCATGCTAAAACAGTACAACATACACATGGATGCTGACTGGTGTGAGAGATCTCATTCATTCATTCATTTTCTGAACCGCTTACAACCTTGACGACTCTGCAGGCCATTGCAGGGCACAAACACGTTGATGGCTATGCAGCTCCTCATTAAGAAATTCTTTTACATGAACCTCTCAGCACAGGCAGAGAGACATGGCCGGCCATTGATAACCCAATTAGCTGCACTGGGGGGGACAGTAACAACCCGGTGATAGTGGACCTTGAACCAAAACCTTGGGATCAGTAATCCAGTACCTTACCACTGGGCCACCACTAGAGATCTAATCATGCTAAAATTTGATTAAAATTAAAAAAAAAAAAAAGCTAAATAATCTTAAAAAAAAAGTGAGTTAAGAGAAGCTGTGCATGACAAACTGTTAGCAATACAGGAAGTAATGATACGCTAACTACAGTCATAACCCCACATGTGTAACACCAGCCTACTATAACTATATAGTATATAAACCAAAAATAGTGATTAATCTTATTTTAAAGTTGAAAAGCTTACAATGTGACACACCATATACTGATTAAAATAACTTCAACATATAGACGACAGTGCACAAATCATTCCATTAGATTTTGGGAGACGATTCATGTCAAATCCTGGATGCAGAAATATTTGAAAAGATTCTTCCACAGATTGAGTGAGATAGAATGACTTATTTTTGGAAGTGTTGCACTATAGAAGTCCCAGCAGAGGTAGCTGCATACTTTGGTATTTTGTGTTGGTGGAGGTGTGTGCTCCTCTGCTTCTAGTCACCATTTGTGTTAGGAAGACAAAAACAATAATAAAAAAAATTCAGCTTTCTGAAGGATATTTAAAAATGGGTTCAGTCACACAAAAAAGTTAGACATCGCTTCAATTCTGCATTGATCTCAGTCAAATGATTCAGATGATAAACTGAAAATATATTACAGTGAAAAAGAAACAAGCAGCCTACACAACTGAACCAAAGATATTTTCGTATTTCAGCCAGAAACACATTTAGTGTTTGAAGTCAGTGTTTTCAACTTGTGCGCTTGAGTTACAAGGCTAATGATGCCAGCAAGCACCTACACACATCAACCACTTCACTTGATATTTGCTGCTACCAGCACATCTGCCGCTAAAACCTTCTTTGGTTGGAGTGTGTGTGTGTGTGTGTGTGTGTGTGTGTGTGTGTGTGTGTGTGTGTGTGTGTGTGAGAGAGAGATAGAGAGAGAGATGCGAAACTAGTGGGTGTAAGTTTTCATTACTTGTTTAGCTGCATTAGCCTCATAGCCCGATGCAGAGACTAAGTGCATTAAACAGTTTGATTTCCTTTCATTTTTAATCCTGTTCCACAAATAACAACAAATAACCCAAGAGAGTGGCATTAACAGTTCACAATGAAAAATAATAGATTTTGATTGTACGATCACATTAAAATTAAATTAATCCACCAGTAGTGTGTGTAGGATGTGATTCGATTGACTGGACATGACCCAATTTTCTCACAGCCACAGTAGGAGTCTTCATGCAGCATGCCGGGCAGCCCATTAGGACGATGAAGAGATCCCACTGACCATGTGTTTGTGCAACATTCAGCAGAATTTAGGCTCACGTCACTGTGTAACAGGTGGAGCCAGTCATCAGCCCTGTCATTAGGTAGAGATGAATCCGCAAACACAGGCTTGGTGTGGCATGTCATAGGCCCATCAGTGGCTAATGACGTCTCTGTAGATGGCGTTGGTGGTAGTCTGGCCGAAGATGAAGGTGCCAACTGTGACCATTAGAATCCCGTAAAGCACCAGTGCATGCCAGCTACAGAGAGATTTCACACACACACAGAGAAAACTGACTGTGAACAGCTCTTTCTCCCTCTCTCTCTCTCTCTCTCTCTCACACACACACACACACACACACACACACACACACACACACACACACACACACACACAGACCAGAATGCCCTACTCATGCTTCCCAATAATTAATTAATCTTCAAGAAAAATAAAGGCATGCATGTTTTATAGATTATTATTTACATTAAAGAGATTTACCTGGCAGATCGGTTATCGTGCTCAGAGATCTTGGCCTCAATCAGACACAAACCTACACACACACACACACACACACACACACACACACACACACACACACACACACATACACATCAAAACAAAATATACAGATGACACTTGAGGGGAAAATTAGTCCCAATATTCAAACTGAGGATGAGGAAATATTTTATAGTAATACTATAATTTACATTTTAAACTCATTGTCAAAAGAAACAAAAATAAATTTAACAGCACAGGTTAAGATACTGTCTTCTGTTCCTTATTCCTACAGAGCAAGGCGCCTGAGATAACTTCAGTTCCATCCCTGCCACACTGCCCCCTGGTGGAAACACCCGTATTACAGGCATAGGATAAGTTTGAAAGTCTCCACCCTGCACCACTGCAAATACACACAATGCCCTGTTACAGTTACGCACTCACAAATAAATAGATTGTGCTTTAGCGGTACCAGGAATGTCCACCACTCCTCACCTAGCACCATCATAACGCTTCTACCACCACAGCACTTATAATATCTCTACACATAACACACACTATCCTCCTAATCTCATAATACTGTACTCCAACCCCAGCGCTGCAGATCCTGAAGATTATTAAGCATTTCAAATTTTCAAAAGGGACTGCTGTGTGTGTGTTGAAATCCATGCTTCCTTGAGCTATGACCTATGAACTGCATGCAAAAAGTGTCCCAGTGGAGAACAAGCTCTGTACGAGTGTGTGTTCATGACACTCAGCCGTACACCACCCAGGCTGGTGGAGGTCATTTCTGGACAGCAAATGTTTGTTGGCTGCTTTTGCTCTTCCTACATCTGAACCTTCTAATGTCGTGGGGTTACTCATCATTTTTAAAGGCTCCAGCACCACTGTGGTGATGATGGGAAGTCCAAAAGACAATTGAAACTTGAGATACTTGGTTTGTTGTAAGCAGGGATTAAAAACCATGCAGTGATTTAATGAGTTTCTGTTCTGTAGATTCTTGAGGAAGCACATGGCTTGAACCGCTCTGGGTCCCGACCCCCATCATTGAGACATTTTAAAATAATTCTGTCAAGTGTTCACCATGGAGTTTGTTAAATGTCAGCTAGTGTCCGGTAAGTTTATCAGCTCAATGGTACCGCTGAAGTCCTGTCCTCCCTTTGGGTACCTTGGTAGGATCATTTTGATGTACGAGTGAAATTTGGAAGTAAAAAAAAAAAAAGATCCAGTGCACAAGTTTTCATTTAGGATGCCTTCTGAGGGAAATATACTTTCTTTCTTTATTGTGTTTCAAGTCTTGGGACCATCTATTCTTACGTATTCCTCCATTTGGGCAGCTATCATAGCATTATCTCTGGAGTTTCTAAAGAGTGGTGTCGGTGGCACTCGTGGTAAACTGTAATCCAGGTATATTCTCCTCATGCACACTGAATATAAAATATAGCTAAATGTCTGTAGCTGGTGGGACAGAAACTTGCAGTTCACCATGTCTGTCTCAGATGTTCTGGCTTGGGAATGGTGGAAAATGTTGAAACGTCCACAACCATCTGTGGTGACTGTAATTGTCCGTTCTCCTAATTGGGACTATGCATCTTCACTGGACTTCTTCCCTCTTATAATGTTCTGCTTATTGAGGTAGTTCCTATAGTTTAGGTTTTGCGAATGGGATACAGCTCAGTCCTACATGTCCATGTTCGGATGTCCACAGTCATCTTTATCTTGCGATCAGACCGGAGGTTATTCCTTTTACAATTTCCATTTTGGTGATGTGAAACCACTGTTCTGAGGCATTACCCACCTATACTGGAGATGTAATGGAAGTCTGCTCAAACGAGAACATTGTGAATCACTCGGAGTCCCTGAGCCAAGTGCTGTCTCCTTCTGCTCCTCCATTTATGCAAGCATTTGACACTAATACTAATTGTTGAGGCATGACACCCATTTCCTCACAAACATCTACATCATTATTTTTCTGCTTGTTGGTTCTTCTCTCTGTTTTGACGCTCCTTTGCTCAGTGGCCTGATTATCTCAGTCATCTCCATCATTACCTGACTCTCCATTGTCCCCTGCTGGATTACAAGGGAGCAAAAGTCCTGTCCCAATGAGATTCTATTTGTGCCTGTTGCAGTTCTCATTCTGGACCACAAGTAGTACGATCTCATCCTTGAGTGCCTTATAACGAGGTCAGACCTTAAATTAAGGACTTAATTAAGGAATAATAATTATTTTTAAATATCACTTTATTCTAAAGGTAACAGCTCAGATTTGGATAATATACTGAATTTAAAATACTGTACATAATTAACAGGAGGAAGTGATGTGTATCTCTGTATTCACATCTGGCAACAACTCTCATTCAAGTTTATCTCTCCCTCTCCATCTCCCTCTCTCACTCTTTTGCACTCTCTCTCTCTCTCTCCTAATTGGATGCGCCTTTCAATTTTTGTCATAGATTTGTGTCAGAAATGAGATCTGATGATGTTTGGGGTGTCTGAATGTGTATATAAGGTATGCAGTAATTACCAATATGTACTATAATACACCTAAATTAGAGAAATATACACACATAAATGTACTCATAGAGAATGTTTTAAAACATAAAAAAAAAGATTAGGATACCTGGGAAGACAAAGATGAAGCAGGCTGCAAGGCCGCCGATGAGCGAGATGACACGCCCAATATCAGGGATAGTGAGCGCGAGGATTAGTGTGAGAAAGAACCAGACCAGTGTATACAGCACACGCCGTCTTCGTTCTCTCACCACGTCTGTATCCACATCTGTCTGGTTAAAACGCAACCACAAGCCTTCTAAAACGGCTCTAAACACACACACACACACACACACACACACACACACACACACACACAGGTACGTATAAATCCATCATTCCCTTCATCTCTTATCTTACCTTCTCTTCTCTTCCGTCCTTCACTGTTATCTGTCACTCGCTACCTCACGCGCTGACTTTGCTTTAACAAATACACCGAAAATGTTTAAAGAAACAGCAGCGGGAGGGAAAAGTAAGGGGTCTTTTTTTTTAATGATGCGATTTTCTCTTTATTTTCAGCTTTCATGCACGTAGTTTGGTTGATACCACAAAATGAATAACACAAATACCAGTAAAACTCTTTTACTGTTCTTTTATTCATGTTTTCCACCTCGATGCTAATAAGCACTTACCGTTCCACTCCGCTGGTAACATTTTAATAAGTGCCCACCCACTCCAATTTTTAAAGCGCCCTGGGCACTTATCACGTCGAATACAGTGTATACTTTTGTATATATTTTATTAATCCCTCTATTTCCTTATTCATCTCTTTATCTGTTTTCTCTTTCCAGCCCTTTTACAAGCGTTGACTACCTTCCACAAAAGTGCAGGATAGGATATGATGTGACCACACTGATGATGATGAAGGCTCTTGCAATGGCCACAGCGACATCTCTGGATGGATATGACATTAGCACGTCTTGACTCACGATGGAACCGAACGTTAAGAAACCACAAACACCTAACCAAGAGAGACAGACAGAGAGAGAGAGAGAGAGAGAATGAATAAAGGAAACCTACCAAATCTTAATTATAGCAACAATCATGGCCTGATGTGACATCATAATGTGCAGGTACATGTACAATAGCATGGGTTTGTACGTGCGACTCACACCTGTTCCTGTGTAAACAAACAGGCAGATGATCATACTGAGTGTCACCACGCCCCCCCATGGTCGTAATGTCGCATTCCTCATACTGTTAAACACTGGAACACAGCTCACATGGCACTGGGATCAAGTGAGAGAGGTTGGAGTAGAGACAGAAGATAATGGGGGGGTCAAGCGAGAAAGTGAGGAGGGGGGAGAGGCGAGATAGTAAGGAAGAGAGAAGAGAGGAGGGCGTGAGGGGTGAGTGAGAGAGTGGGGGGGGGGGTTAACATTCAGCTAAATGTACTGTACAGTATGAAGTCCTCATATGTATGCACTGGATTCCCTAAAACCAAACAATTAATTTAGAAGATATTAACTTTATCACCCTCATTACATCTATTTTTTTTAATAAAGAAAGAATCTCAACTATTGTTTAAAAAAGTTATTTGTATAAAATCAACCTGCTAAAACAAATTCAAACCCTGTAGAAGATTCTGATCACATGATCAGGTAACAGTTCTGATCTTACTAAAAACAAATAATCCATCCCACCAAATATTATTATACATCTATCATGTCAGGCAGTGAATAACACCTCCCTGACTGCATTTCAAAACCCCAGAGTGGCATTGAAAAGATACTCAGCCACATTCCATTTAAAACAAATATGTTTAATGAAAGAATAAAATTACATACAACTTCAGTGGTTCACTTAAACTTCCACACACATGCATGCACGTGTGCACACACACACATACACACACATACACACACACACACACATACACACACATACACACACAGACACACACACAGACACAGACACACACAGACACACACAGACACACACAGACACACACAGACACACACAGACACACACACACACACACACAGACACACACACACAGACACACACACAGACACACACACAGACACACACACACACACCTGGAATCCAAAGCAGATAGTCGGCATGGCGTTGAACACAGCAGTCCAGGATGCAGGACTGAAACAAAACAAATCAAAAGAACAGGTCATAAATCCGACAGGGATATACTGAAACATCTGACAACTAAAGAGTGTACCGAGGGGTGTACCAAGAGGTGCACTCAGGAGTGTAATGAGGCATGTACTAAAAAGTGTACTGATGAGTCATTACATACTAAGGCATGTATAAGGCATGTTGAGTATAATGTGAAGTGTACAAAGAAAAAGTACTGAGGCGGTTACCAAGCGTTGTACTCAGGAGTGTAATGAGAAGTGTACTAAGAAGAGTACTGAGGCATGTACTGATGAGTATGAGTAGTGTACAGAGAAGGGTACTGAGATGTGTAATGTAAGGTGTATTAAGAAGAGTACTGAGGAGAGTGTTGAGGAGTATAATGAGAAGTGTACTGAGAGTACTGAAGTGTATACTGAGGAGGGTACTAAAGGCTATACTCAAGAGTGTAATGAGAAGTGTCATAAGTAGTGTACTAAGAAGACTACCGAGACGTCTATGAGGGGTAGAGCTGCGCAATAAAACCGGTTTATCAATTTAAACCGGTTCTAAGATGCAAACAATACGTATTGCGATACTCTGAAGCAAAACCGTTTTTTTTAACATGCAGTCAAAAAACTTTGGAACAATAAAAAAATTTCGTCTATTCCCGCTAATTGAACAAAGAAGTAATGCTTTTGTTGATTAAAAAAAATAATAATAATAATAATGACCGCAGAGGTTTTATATATATATATATATATATATATATATATATATATTCATGTAATGATAATATTGTTATATATAAATATATTGATCTACTGTTCATAGGGTCACAGGTCTGATGAGGTCTAGTCGTGCATGATACAGTTCTGCACATGTGCGGATGATACGCCACCTTTAATCTTGCCTTAAAGATTTAATATGCATGCATTAATGATTAAGATTTCACAATATGCTAATAAAAGCATTAGATGCACTTACACTATTCTGTTTGTGTATTTAATATGTTTAAATAGCTTATTTTGCTCAATGTGCAGATCGATTTCAGTGTGAATGTTTGTGCTAAAGTTTAAAACATTAAATTTTCATTTTTTTCTGATGCTTAGAAGTTTTATTTTAATAACTAAAAGCAATGTTCTTTATGTTGTTGATTTCTCTTTTTGAAATAAAGAGTAAATACTGTCAAGAAACAGGCTCACTTTTAATTTAAAATTCTTCTTGCAATATATCAAAATACATCTCAATACGTGCTCCAAATCGCAATGTATCACAATACATAAAATCTAAGCAATACCCACCCCTAATGAGGGGTATAATGAGAAGTGTGCTAAGGAGAGTACCGAGTGTGTACCAAGGAGGGTAATGGAAAGTGTAATAAGGCGTGTCATTAGAAGTGTACTCAGAAATGTACTGAGGATTGTACGAAGTAATATAATAAGGAGAGCACAGCGACATGTTATGAGGAGTGTACTGAGATAGACAGAAAATAATGCACAGACCTGGTAGGAATGATTCCAGGTGAAATCTCTGGGTCAGGCCAAATGTATTTGATGATGACTATGACAGTCACATACCAGGTGCCAATCACGCTAAATGTGCTAAAGGTCACACAGTCAAATTAAAATTAGGGGACATTATAAAATAACAGCGTGCGCAATTACACATACAAAATCCATAACTTTGTCAACACATTAAATTATAAAAGAAAATTCCTGAAGAAATTTTAATGTTCGTCTGCAGCTTGGCCTATGTGTACATTGTGTACATTTAGATATAAGACAGAAGTGCATTGTGCAGGGATTTTAAATTAAAAATGTATCAAAAAAGAAACATCTGGGTGTATTTTATTTACATTTTAAGGGCAGTTTGAAGGCATTAGATCAGTGCTTTTCAAATAGTGGTGCGTGGTATGATGTCGGGGGTATGACCGTGGGAAACATGCTTTTCTGGAATAGTGTACGAGAATTAACTGTAATTGCACCTCCACTCCACTAGTTGGCAGTGACTCTCTCATTGTCACGCTATGGTGCAGCAGTTTTTCACACAAGCAAACGATATGAAGCGCAGTAAACAATTCCTCAAGAAACAACTCGGAAAAATTTCTAACAGGAACGAAGAGAAGGGTGGAGAGAAATAGAGATATAAAGACATAAATAAGTTGAATGAGTTTCAATAAGCCAAATGAGTTTAAATAAGGATATATATATATATATATATATATATATATATATATATATATAATTTTTTTTTTTTTATGCACATTGGTGCACTTTACATCTTTTCTATTACAGATTAAAAACAATGTTAATAGAGATACTGTTATGCAGATGTGCATGAATAATTTTATAGACAAATAATACTACTGGTATGTTTAGTTGCTGGGGGCGTGAGAAATGTTTTTTTCTTTCTAGAGGGGGTGCCACAAAAAAAGAATTGAAAAGCACTGCAGATGAATAAGTATAATTCACACGAGCCAGTGCAGTGTCGATTTCCTATTATGGATCCTCAATTCAGCATCTCATTGTGCCATTATTTTTTAAGTTGGTCAACGGATCACATCACCAGGACAAGTTCCTGATACTTCTGCTGGTTCAATTTGATTTCTTTGATTGTGTGTGCGGTGTTTATTGGTGGAGTAGGTGTGTGTGTGTGATTGTGTCAGATTTGATGTCACATGAAGGAGTTGAAATATGTAAATATTTCACAAAGATGTTTATATTTTTTTCACCACGCTATCCAGTTAATTTGAAATTAGATATTTTAGCAGGGTTTTTTTTTTCCATTTTGCTCAATGTAGTATCTCAAATCACCATGTTACACCATATTAAGGCCATTTTTATTCCTTGCTTCGTGGATCTGCTGATGTTTATATTTGTAATTACTTAAAAAAATAAAAATAAATTTAGGGGAAGAAGTCTTTTTTTTTTTTATTATTCCTGTCGGTCTTACCTCGCCGACTGCTATTTCGTGCCTAGCAGTCTACACAATGTGTATGCTTACCAATGTCTAATTTATTGAATTCATATAATAGAAAATCTGCCAAACAAGGAATAGAAGAATGACCTGATATACGAATATTGATAAGTATACAGAATAGTGGTATGCTTCCATGCAAACAAATATAATGAACCTAAAGGGCCTGGGCTCTTTGTTTAATGCACACACACCTCACAGATGATTAGGCAAACAGGTGAATAAATGGATGGATAATTGAGCAAATAGACAGGATATGAAGAGATGGAACGAGTGTACCTGGCATATTTCTGGAAGCCAATCTCTTTGGGGATGGACAGAGGGAGAATAATGAGCACAGAAGTGACCGTGATGGTGAATTTGCGGTTTGTGTACCAGTGAAAGTCGACAGTGCTGTCTGACCCATCAGCCATCACGTTAATCACTAAACACACAGCCAAAAACAACCACATCAACTCTCTATGTGATGTGCACGCGCACACACGCACGCACCAGCAGCAGCAGCAGAGCCTTGTTTAATTCAAAACCAGTTCAAGCTCTTGTATAAAATAACTACAGTGAAAATGGAATGACCCCAAGAGCTCGAACACATGTCACTTACGTTTGTCCAGCTGATCTCCGATGATGATGAGGAAGGCTATGCAAGTGCCAAAGGTGTAGACTGCAATGGCGATCTCGCATATGATTCCAAGAACTTTCCCACAAACGGCACGGACCACTTCCTGATACGTACTCTCGTTGCTCACCTAAAAAAACAAAAACCGTTGAACATGCTGTAAAAAGAAATGCAAAACCAATATCACAGACCGAATCATCACCACGTATCCCCATTAATCATGAATGAATGATTAATGATTACAGTTCAGAGAAGGAATGACACAGGAAGTCAGAGAGAGGGCTGAGACAAACGACATCCCCGATTCCCACAACAGCCAATAAAGATGGAGAACTCTTGTCACATTTACAATGAGAAACAATGAAAAGAAATGTATTATTGTTTGCGTTGATTGAAGTTAAACATTTTCTTATTCTACTGAACGTGTCCTTGAGGGGTAATATATATACTTTTTTTTTTTTTTTTTACAGTGGTACCTCAATTTACAAAATTAATCCGTTCCGAAGGCGAGCTTGTAAGTGGAAACGTTCGTTAGATGAAACAAAAACTCCCACAGGAAACAATAGAAACCAATTAATCCGTTCCAACCCCCTCCCAAACTCATATAACCTGACACAAACATGTATTTTTTTATGTAATATATTTAAGATAAACATGCAACAATAAACATTTCACAATAATAACACATGTACAGTAGCATTAATACTGCAATTAATAAATAATAAAACAAGAATAATCATCAGCCACCTTCTTACGACCCATCTTACAAACACTGGGATATGCACAATAAAAAATGAGACTAAAGTCACAACATCTGAACCACACATAAGAAAAACTTGTGCGGTTACGCTACTAATGCCAGCATGGAAAGGAGAGCATGGAATATACGCGGAAGAATACGAGGCTAATTGGCACGTATGAACATGCTTTTTTAACATACTGGTGGACCAGCTTTATAAGTGTAATTGCGCATCCTGTACACTAGGTGGCAGTGGCACTCTCTGTGTTTTCTAAGTTGTAGGGAAAAAGCGCCAAGCAAACGATATGAAGTCCAGTAAACACTATAGTCATGCGGGGCACTGGGGGGGGGGGCATAACAGAAAATATTTATTCTGGTTATATAAATATTTAACCAGAGTTCTTGTTCTTGGGTTTTCATTAATTTTACAACTCTCTTTGCTTAACTGAGTATGCATGGTAAATTGTGCCGATCTGAGCAGATAGTTAATTCATCTCTGTGTGTGTGTTGTTGTGTATATATAACTGAACTGGGAAAAAGGAGCACGTTCAGTCTCGTTTGTAAACAATGGACGTAGCGTCATTACGTCAGCGTACTATGTAGGTATGTCTAAACTCAAAATTTGACTTTTTTTTTTTGGAAAAAAAATGTAAAAGCGAAAAAACGTAAAACGGATGAATGGGAGTCGGAGAGCGTCTGTACACATATTAGGTCTGCACAATAAAACCAAGTAACCATTTTAAACCAGTTCTAACATGCAAACGATATGTATTGTGATACTCTGAAGCAAAACCGTTTCTTTGACATACAGTCGGAAAACTTCGGCTATTCTTGCTAATTGAACCGGAAGTAATGCTTTCGTTGGAAAAAAAAAAAAATTAATAAATACATTTAAAAAAAATGGCAACCACAGAGAATGACAGCTTTACTATTGTGTCAAACAGTAAAAAAGTTGAAGCTAAAGCTTCAAAAACTAAAGCTTAGTATCAACTCTGGATAGAAGGTACACCATTCCTGATAGGAAGATGTTTTCTGAAACAATCATCCCAAGAATGTACCAGGAGACAAAACAATGCGCCACTGAAAGCTTGGAATCTGCTGAAAAAGTAGGTCATAATTATAAAAATTATAAAATGGAAAAATGTCATGAATTGAAATGATAGAAAATAAGCTTTTTTGTTTGTTTGTTTGTTTGTTTTAAATAAATATACTTGATCGAGATTTACAAATTTTGTGAGAAACGGTCCTAGGCCACGATAAATACATATCCTGTTAAGAATGTTAGATTAATTTAAAATTATTCTGATGATTAATTAGTAAATGACAGGATTTTAAAAACATAAGCACAGGGCATAAAATTAAGAAAATTTTCAACCGGGCAGGGGGCTGGCAGAAGAAAAAAATCTTCAGGACCCCTAAGAATTTTACTAGATCCGACTTTTTCCTGGAATGATTAATTTATGTGATAATCTGTTATTATTATTTTTTTTTTTTCATTCACTTGTTCACCTGTCTATATGTTTGATGTACAATAGGTATTCTGACTGATAAAGAAACATACAAACCAAGTTTCTATCAGATACAACTCTTTATTTATTCTTCTGCTGATCAAATTAAAAACTCAGTGAAACTAAGAATAAGAATGCAAACAAAAAGATTTAAGCAAGAACTCGATTGAGTCTCTAGATCTTGAGTCTAATTATGTCCTGAAAACTTAACATAGAAATCAGTAACCTCAAGTAATTATCAAAGTTGTCTCGAGATAGCATTCTACACAATCAAATTATTTGAGCTATTTTCCTTCAGTTTTAGCTTCTGTCCTGTTCCTCATCATAAATCATCATCTGTGTCTCTTCCTTTTCTTGTGTCATCAACCACTACTCACACTCCTCTTCAGCTAGATCAGTGACTGCTTCATCTGAATAGAGATCTGCCTTTTGTTTTTTCTACGGCCATAACGTTAGTTACAGTTAAATTGTTAGTATTCAGAGATCCCAGTGAGGTTTAGAAAGGCTAGAGGAAACAGGTTTAAAAATAGAGGTAATGCAGTGGTTTTTGTGTATGAAGCACACATTCATTATTTTTAAAAGCTACGGAGCCGCATCAGAGAGGTGAAAGAGTCTCATGGCGGCTCTGGAGCCGCGGGTTGCTGACCCCTGGTGGAGATAAACACACATAATTCAAGTAGGACAGCCCTATGGCTCGTCGTTCATGTGTAACATAATTATGAACTAATTTGTAGAATGATCAGACACGTGACATATTATCACAACAAGCATTTATGTTCAGCTAGTGAGCATACCTGCTACAAGTTAGTATGTTAATAGTATAACACTATAATTCAAAATGTCATATTTACTCTGCACTTGTAAACAGTCTTGCACTGTACTTATTGCATAAATCAATGAAAATCGTGGACTTCCGCTAAATAGGCGATTAAAAATAGCGGAATTCTGATAAATGGAGGAGATCTGGGATCCTTATATTATTATACTCACGAATCAGAGGCAAATCCAAAAGTCACTGGCACATGATTCAAATTTGGACAATGGCTGACAGCTTTTGTTTCTCCCTCCTGCTGATTGGTTGCAGATGATGAGTACACCTTTTTTGTCTCCTTTGCACACATGTCATCAACGTGATTGTAAATTCACATTTTTGTGTGTTTTTAATAATCATTTAAGCCCAATGAGAGCACTCCAATGCCAATTTATTGCACCATAATTTGTCTCACTGGACAGCTACCGCCCGCTCCAAGCTGGGCGGCCCTTAGCCAGTAAGGTGCTGTCCCGCCACAGCTCGCCTGCCTTGCTGGGTGCGTAGGGCTTAGGGACTGACAATCCCGACAAGCAAGCTGTAAATTCTGCACCAGGCAGACAAAAACGAATAAATACGAAGACTCCAGCTCTTTGAATAGCAAGCTGGAACGTACGGACTATGTGTTCTGGACTGACAAGTGATCTTCAGCAAATTGACGATGCCCGCAAGGCTGCAGTCATCAACCATGAACGGAGACGACTGAATATCGACATTGCTTGTCTACAGGAAACACGCCTGGCTGACAGTGGTCCTATCAAAGAGGCCAACTACACCTTCTACTGGCAGGGCCTGCCACAAGACGACCCAAGACTGCATGGTGTAGGTTTCGCTGTGAAGAACTCGCTGACTATGGCTATTGAACCTCCTACCAGTGGATCAGAGAGAATCCTCGCTTTATGCCTCTCTACAACTGCAGGCTTTGTAAACCTCCTCAGCATCTATGCACCAACACTCAGTTCCACCCCAGAGGCCAAGAACCAGTTTTACGACGCTCTGGATGATGCAAATTCCAGGATCCCCAGTAATGAAGGACTTTACCTACTAGGAGATTTCAATGCTAGAGTGGGCGCCGACTGTGACACCTGGCCTTCCTGCCTTGGCCACCACGCCATAGGCAGGATGAATGAGAATGGACAGAGGTTGTTGGAACTGTGCTGCCATCATGGCCTGTGTGTAACAAATACATACTTCAAGTGTAAAGACCATCACAAAGTATCCTGGAGACACACCAGATCTTGCCACTGGCACCAGCTAGACCTTATCCTCACCAGGCGCACGGATCTGAGCAGCGTTCTCCACACTAGAAGTTTCCATAGCGCAGACTGCGACACAGCCCACACCCTCGTTGGAAGCAGGATAAGGCTGACAACAAAGAGGATCCATCACTCCAAAACTAAAGGCCTCCCACGCATCAACACCTGCTTCTCAAGGGATCCCCAGCGAATCCAACTGTTTCATGACACAGTCAAGGAGAAGTTGGCTTTGCAGACTCCTGGCAACAGCAAGTGGAGCTTCCTGAGAGATACTATCTACACAACAGCCTTCACCGCATTTGGGAAAAAGGAGCGTCGGAGTGTAGACTGGTTCGAGGCTCACTGGGAGGAGATGCAGCCTGTGACAGAAGCCAAGAGGGAAGCCCTCCTAGCATACAAGCAAAACCCCAGCATCAGTACTCAGGACACCCTCAAAGCTGCACGAAACAAGGCCCAGCATACAGCCCGCCACTGTGCAAACAACTTCTGACTGAACCTCTGCAGCAAGATCCAGATGGCAGCTGACACTGGCAACACAATGGCCATGTACAAGGGCATCAAGACAGCTACTGGCCCAACCACAATTAAGACTGCACCACTCAAGACCAAGACCGGTGAGGTGATCACGGACCAAGGCAAGCAGCTTGAACGCTGGGTGGAACATTACCTGGAGCTGTATGCAACCAAGAATGTGGTGACTGATGCAGCATTAAATGCCCTACAAAACTTACCTATCATGGAGGATCTGGCTTACCTGCCTTCAGTGGACGAACTGGGCAAAGCCATTGATTGTCTGGCCTGTGGAAAATCCCCTGGAAAGGATGGCATCCCCCCTGAAGTCTTGAAGAGTGGCAAGCCAGCACTCCTGCAGCACCTCCATGAGCTGCTGTGCTTATGCTGGAAGGAAGGGTTCATCCCCCAGGATATGCGCGATGCAAACATTGTAACCCTCTACAAAAACAAGGGTGACCGCAGTGACTGTAACAGCTACCGTGGCATCTCCCTTCTTAGCATCATAGGGAAAGTCTTTGCTCGTGTTGTCCTTACTCGCCTTCAGATTCTTGCTTCCCGGGTGTACCCAGAATCGCAGTGTGGTTTCAGGGCAGGCCGATCCACAGTTGATATGATCTTCTCACTTCGTCAACTGTAAGAGAAGTGTCGGGAGCAGCAGAAGCCCCTGTACATTGCCTTCATAGACCTGACTAATGCATTCGACCTGGTCAACAGAAGCGGACTCTTCAGCCTCCTGCAGAAGATTGGATGTCCTCAAAGGTTACTCCAAATCGTGACCTCCTTTCATGAGGACATGCACAGCAGAGTCTGCTTCAATGGTGGGACTTCTGAAGCCTTCCCAGTGAGCAGTGGTGTGAAGCAAGGCTGCGTCCTAGCTCCGACACTCTTTGGGATATTCTTCTCGATGCTTCTTCAGTATGCCTTCTCTGACAGTGAGGAAGGGATCCATATCCACACCAGATCAGATGGAAAATTGTTTAACATAGCTCGACTGCGCGCTAAGACGAAGGTGAGGCAGGTCCTCATCCGCGAGATGCTGTTCGCGGATGACGCTGCACTGACGTCCCACACTGAGGCTGGTCTTCAAGAGCTAGTCAATCGCCTGTCCCATGCCTGTAATGAATTCGGACTGACCATCAGCCTGAAGAAGACAAACATCCTGGCCCAGGGCACAAACACAGTCCCAAACATCAACATAAATAACACGGAGCTTGAGGTCGTGGACTCCTTCACCTACCTGGGATCCACCATCACCACCACTCTCTCTCTTGACACAGAGATTTCATGCAGAATCGGGAAAGCCGCCGCAGTGATGTCCAAACTGAACAAGCGTGTATGAAGTAACACCCAGCTAACGGAGAACACCAAGCTACGTGACTACCAGGCCTGTGTACTCAGCACACTCCTTTATGGCAATGAGGCCTGGTCCACGTACGCTGGTCAGGAAAATCGGCTCAACAGCTACCACCTCCGCTGTCTCAGGTGTCTGCTCCATATAAAATGGCAAGACAAAGTAACCAACACCGAGGTGCTACAGCATGCTGGCATGCCAAGTCTGCTCGCACTGCTTAGCCAGAGACGACTTAGGTGGTTGGGTCACGTACGGCGAATGGACGAGGGGCGCATCCCTAAAGACATGTTGTATGGAGAGCTGAGTGAGGGCTCCCGCCACACAGGAAGACCACAGCTTTGGTTCAAGGACGTGTGCAAGCGGGACATGAAATTATCTGGCATCGACATCAACACCTGGGCAGGCACTGCTGAAACATGCCAGCTCTGGAAGACCACTGTCAACGAGGGTATCAACAAAGCTGAAACTAACAGAATAAACAAGCTCACTGAGAAAAGAGCAAAGAGGAAAGAAAGGGCAGCCCCCATGGCACCTCAAAGCCGTTTTGTATGCAGTAATTGTTTAAGAATCTGTCACTCTAGAGTGGGCCTTTACAGTCACTCCCGCAAATGCCTACCATAGCGCTACACCATCGTCTCTCTAGACGTATGGCTGCCGCCGCCGCCGATGAGATGCTAGAAATCACAATACATAAAATCTAGGCAATACCCACTCCGAATATATATACAGGGATCCCTCGCTACTTCGCGCTTCAATTCATGCGGCTTCAGTGCATCGCAGTTTTTAAAAAAATAAATATTAATCGAAATAAAAAATAAGGAGAGTAAGGAAGAATAGGGGGACAAGTTAAGGAAAACAAAACAAGACCAATTATGCAAAAAAAAAAAAAAAACCCTAAACAAAAACAACTCAAAATCTCCCATCGAAACTCGATACATTTTTGTGAGGTGCGCATCTGAGTGAGCATGTGTGTGTATTTATATTTTATTTACATTTTATGCATTCATGTTTAATTGTTATTATAAGCATTTATAGCATTGAATCTGTATTTATTCATATTATAAATGCATATACATGTACATATTACGTCAGTCGGGGAGATGGGGGGGTGCAATCCTACTTTGTGGATTTTGATGGTCGCGTGCTGATCTCGGTCTCAATTAACCAGAGAAAGTGAGGAATCCCTGTGTGTATATATCACTAAAAAGTAGTTCAAAAATTGAATGAATGAATGAATGAAGAAAAAAAATTATTTACAACCAACAACCTGCTCATCAGGTAGTTGCTCTTTTGAGAATTTCACCTCTATCTTGCCTTAAACTGTCCTTTAATAAATAAATTAATGTCTAACCTTAAAAATAATATACAAAATAAAATCTAATTGTTTCTCCGCATCTCTATTACAGCGACTACGATTTCCCCGTTTCGCCTATGAAAACGGGTGCGCTTTATTGTTCACGGTGAAGGCACTACAGCATGGGACCTAGAGCACTAGTAACATGGAAATCAAACTAAAGCGGGAACTGGTGGAGCACGGAGCTGAGAGCCAGAGAGATCACGGGGAAGAGGGACAGTCTTCTATCACCGGGAAGAGCGCTGCTAGTCTTTATAGCCTGTGATTAAATGGAATCAGGTGTGTTTGTTTAGCACTCCTGACAGCCATCTCCAACGCGCATTTCAATGCGCAACTCTTTTTCAATTATTATTCCAGTACAATACCTAAGTTAATGTTTATAATGTGTGTGTGTGAGATTTTCTGTTCTGTAGCATGTTTAACAAACGATATCAAAAGGATAAACTTCAATAATTATGCTTCATGTCCTTTTACATTGAACGTGACGTCTCCAAAATGGCGCTGCCTAGAGGACGACGTTGCGGAATTCTCAGAGTCAAATTGTTTCTTTGCTCGTTTTAATTTGTTTTGTATGTTGTTGTTTGTTTGCTTTTTGCACTATGCTCGTCTATGACCAGTCGACCCTACTACAGCTGAGTTTTGACGTTTAGAACTGAGCAAGCTCAACTCCTATCCTGAGCTAATATGCTATGGTAGCTCAATGCTAGCCGCACCCAGCAACAATAAGCCCAAGCATAGACATGGCAGGCGGAGAGGGGCTGAACGACTCCTCCAGCGTTTGGTTAGCAGTGGAAGGTTAGCACTTCCGGTCATAGTGCTTGCAAATGTTCAGTCTTTGCAAAACAAGATGGACCAAGTTCAAAGTTCATGCTTGGATTGTAATGAAGAGGGATCTACAGGTCTGCTCAATTCTGTGTTTCTGTGAAACATGGCTCAAGGAGCGTACACCCGACAAGGCGATTACATCAGCTGGCTACACGGCCTTCAGGGAGGATCGGAACGTGGCGGCGGGTCCTACCTGAAGGCCGTGTAGCCGGCTGGTGTGTATATATATATATATATATATATATTTTTTTTTTTTTTGTGTGTGTGTGTGGGGAGCTGCTCACCTGAGAACAGTAAGCGAGGATCACCAATCCGGTGATGATGAAAATCAATAAACACTGCATTGAATACATAAAAACAAATATTTTAACAAATATTCAACTTTTATTGTCTCTATGAATAGAGTCTGGTCATTTATATTGGTGAGTGTGCGTGTCTTACCATTTGCAGTACTACTCCAGCTACCACTCCACCAGCCATGAAGAATGCAGCAGGAAAATTGAGAAGCCCCGCCCCCAAGGCGGCATTCACTACAATAAACACCGCCCCATATGGAGAGGTCCTGCCCTGAGTCTGCTTCTGTTCAGTAAAAGGTGTAGCAATGAGCGGTGTGTTTTCTTCATCCTGTTCACTGTATCCCCAGTCACTGGGCTCTGAGTTCACAGCCATGTTTCTTTCTCCCTCCGTTACCTCCTCACTCACTCACACAAAACCTGAACTGTCACACAGTCTTCAGTGTTGAAGCCCTGTGAAAGACAACAACAAAACTATATAAAAAATAAGAACTTCTCCAGCCACATGAAAAAGTAACAACCACACACCCCACAAAAAGCATAACGCCCCCAAGGACGAGATAAATTATGTGAATTATGAAAAGGAAATGATGACATACCGTATTCGCCCTGCTCTAAACACACCCCAGTGTATTTAATCTTGAGTCTAATAACTGCCCATGTGTACTGGGAGCAAAATTGTAGCTCCAACATCCCAATTTTATTCAATCAGTCTCTGTAACCATAAAATGAGGCTTTCACTGCCTGGAAAAGTGAGTTTACATGGTATTTCAAGACCGCCTGCCACCAGGGAATGTCTATAATATCCATCAGTAACAACATATTTTATTGTTCCGCAATGCTTTAAAAAAACAGGAAATTTTTTTTTCTGTTTTCTCTTGGGAAATGTCCAACAACCGATGAACCATTAGAAACTGCTACAGAAAAACTATCGGATGCTCTGAATAAATGGAGCGATGAGCCAGATATGGATCTGAGTATGGATCTGAGTATTTTTCCACCCGATTCTCCTGCTCACTAACTTCATAGATTTAAAGATGTTCCTGGACATGTGCTTTTGTTTATGTTTGTGTTGATTGGTTCAACTTGCCATGTGCTAAAGTTGAAATTCATCTTGATTGGCTTGATTTTACTTCCGGTAAAATATTTAAAGGGACAGCACTGAGAGGTAAAAGTGAGTTGTTTTTTTTTTTTTTTAATTTATGCCGTTTTCTGTTTATTTTCAGCTTTCATGTAAGTAATTTGGTTGATACCACAAAGTAAATAACACAAATACCATTAAAACTCTTTTATTGTTCTGTTATTATTATTCATGTTTTCCACCTTGATGGTAATAAGCGCTTACCGTTCCACTCCGCTGGTAACATTTTAATAAGCGCCCACCCACTCCAATTTTTTTAAGGCACCCTGGGCACTTATGACATCAAATATGGTAATTAGTGAAACAATTACATCTGCTCTATGATGCATGAACAGAACCAACCTGTGTGGCAATGACAACAATTCTGCACAGTCCAAAACATAGCCATCACAGTCACAAAAGTGAAAAGCTTAATTCTTCCGTTATTACTCATAGAAATCACACGAAACTTTGCAGGAGGTCACATAACCTGATGACTGGCATTACCAGCCATGCACCCGGACCCAAATGCATTACAGACTTACCTCATAACTTACAAAAGCAAAATTCAGATCACCACCTCCCTGTTATTCTCTTCTCTCTCCCCCATTCTCTTCTCTCTCTTTCCCCCATTCTCTCTCTCACTCCCCCATTCTCTTCTCGCTCTCTCCCCATGCTCCTCTCCCCCTTCTTTTCAGCTCTCTCCCCATGCTCACCCCCATTTTCAGCTCCGCCCTCTTCCCCCTTCACCCGCATCCTCCCCCTCACTCTTTTCCCCCTCTCGCCTCCCTCGCTCTCTCTTTTCCCCGTCTCGCCTCCCTCGCTCTCTTTTCCCCGTCTCGCCTCCTACACTCTCTCTTTTCCCCCTCTTGCCCCCTACGCACTCTCTTTTCCCCCTCACCCCTACACTTTCTCTTTTCCCCCTCTTGCCCCCTCGCCTCTCTTTTCCCCCTCTCGCCCCCTACGCTCTCTGTAAAACACACACACACACACACACACACACACACACACACACACACACACACACACACCTTGGTGGAGAGGTTTGCTTGCCGTAATGATCCTAGGAGCCATGTTGTAGGGAGCATTATAAGGCACACCTATGGAAAAACTTAAAAGAACATAGTTTCCCTTGTCCAGACATAGATCACTGGGATGTCCCTCTTGAGCTAGGCCTGGGAAAGGGACTCGAAGGCGAGCACCTGGTGGTTGGTCTTCTGCCCATGAAGCCTGGCTGGGCCTAGCCTGAAAAGGAGGCCCGAGTCCGCCCTCCCATGGATCCAATACTTGTGGGAGGGGCTATAAGGTTAAGGTACAGGGTGAGTTGGTTGGCAGCTGAAGCCATTGGTTCTGTTGGACCAATCCTTGGCTACTGACTTACTCTTCGGACATGGAATGTCACTTTTCTGGTAGGGAAGATGCCCGAGCTGATGGGTGAGGTAGAGAAATACCGACTAGATATAGTTGGACTCACCTCAACGCAGAGCTTGATTTCTGCAACCAACCATCTCGAGACGAGCTGGACCTTATTCCATTTTGAAGTTCCTCATGGGGAAACGTGGCGAGCTGGTGTGGCACCCTTGTTGCCCACACATTGGTGTTCTCTCCGGTGTACAAAAGGGTAGCATCCCTCCACCTTCGGGGGGGCACGTCCTAACTATTGTTTGTGCTTACTCACCAAATGGCAGTTCAGAGTACCCACCATTCTTGGAGTCTTTAGGGTTGTATGTTGGAGAATGTTCCGCAGGGACTCCCTCTTGCCTTGGGAGACTTCAGTGCAGATGTGGGCAAAGAAAGTGTGACCTGGAAGGGTGTGATCTGTAAGTATGGCCTCTCCAGTCTGAACCTGAATGGTGTTTTGTTGTTGGATCACCAGAACACCCTAGGTCGCATTGCACCTGGTGGTGAGCTGGCTCCGATGGTGGGGAAGGCCACCCTCCAGACCTGACAGGCCCAGGCATGTAGTTATGGTCTCCTGGGAACATTTGGTGGAGTCCGCTATTAGACGGGCTTTTAACTTCCACCTCCAGCAGAGCTACAGCCGCATCTTGAAGTAGGCGGATGTTATGGAATCCGAATAGTACATGTTTTGTGCCTCTACTATAGAAGTGGCAGCCCATAGCTGTGGCCAGAAGGTCATCTGTACCTGTCGTGGTGGTAACCCCCAAACCCGGTGGTTGACACCTATAGTGAAGGGGGCAGTCCAGCTGAAAAAGAAGGTATGTCAGGTATTATTGGCCTGTGGGGCTCCCAAGGCAGCAGACAGGTACCGACAGGCCAAATGTGCTGCAGCCTAAGTTGTTGCTGATGCAACATCTCCAGCGTGGGAGGAGTTGGGTGAAGGCCTGGAACACAATTATCGGTTGGCCTCACAAAAGGTTCTGGACCACCATCCCACACCTTTGGAGGGGGAAGCAGTTCTCCACAAATACCGTTTTCAGTAAAATTGGGGAGCTGCTCACCTCAACTTGGGGATTTTGTCAGGCGATACTTTGAGGAACTCCTCAATCCTGCTAACACCCCCTTTGTGCAGGAAGAAGATCCTGGGGGTTTGGGTGTGGATCCACCCATCATTGGAGCTGAGGTCACGCAAAGAGCTAAGGTATTCAAAAAGCACCTTAGCGCTTTTCACCGTACCCAGGGGATTTCGTAAGTAGCGGGCCGACTGTATATGTTTGTACATACACGTGTACAGATTAATGTAATTCCTTTATTGTCTTTTGTGCATTTTTATAATTGTTGCTCAACACAGAGCTGCAAAACTGATTTTCATCGTTCATGCAAATGCTAAGATCTAATACCAAGATCTTTTTATCTGTTTATTATGCCTTATCTTTAATTGTAAATGGTTTCAAAGTACAGTGTAAATTTATTTTTTAACATTTAATTTAGCATGATTGATCGAAGATGCATTTGGTGTGAAAATTTAAGGTAAATGCTTTCACATGATGTCAGTATTTTGAACAGTGGTCGTTCCTATCCCACATGCTGATACTGACCTTACAACTATATGGAACAGATGTTTTTAATTTTCCGCTCTTCATTTATCTTATATATCTTTGTTAAAGTACATCACAGTTTAAATGAATCTGATGATTGGCTTTTGTGTACTGGATGGCCAAAAGTGTCATTTTAGAAGTTTGTGATGGATAAAATGTCAAATTTTCCCCTCTCTGTAACTTGGAATAATAATTTGAAAGTAAATACTTTCAAATGTCTTCGGACAAGAGATGCACGTGAAATGGTTATAAAATTTCAGACCTCTAATTTTTGTTGCTGTATAGTTGGAGAAGTTTAAAATGGTTGAAAATCTAAAGTCTATATTACAGCCCCCACTTCAAATGGCCATAACTTTGGAATTATTTATGACGAAGCCTTTGAAATCACGGATGCTTTCATTATAAAGTGAATTATATAAGTGTATAAAAATTAACGGGGTCAGGTGGGAAACTTTCTAAAAATTGGTTGATTGCCCATGGAATCATCCTGTTATCCACTTCTTTTTCTCATGCGTCATCTCTCTCTCTCTCTCTCTCTCTCCCCCCCCCCCCTCTCTCTCTCTCTCCATGTGGACTTGAGCATAAAACGGAAGATGCTGTTTTCATCATAAAGAGAAGGGAAGTGAAACTGAAAGACTCTGAATCTGTGCATGTCTATGTGACAGCATATGATTCTCCTCTAATCCGATGAAAGGAACCAAGGATAAAAGAAGAAAAAGAAATGACCTGTTACAAGAAAGGGGAAACAAGTCTGGCTTTAAAAGTTGCCACTACAGTGGTTTTTAATCTGCCGTGTCCTTTTGTCCATATTTCCATCTGTGTCAGATAAGAGACGCTGAAAATACCAGAGCGGAGTGAGGAGAACTGTTCAATAGTACACATACCCTTTCGGTCAATTCCGTCATTACTGATGTTACATTTTTTGAGAGAAATGTCACAGTTGCTCCTGTGTTATTTAATACTGGTTTCTGAACTCATGTGTCTGTGACACTTGGGCACCATTTGCTCCAATAGCATTATCAAATTTTCCTCATCACTTCTATGTATGGAGCCGGGGCTGTTATTACATGCGTTACTGACATCACGAAAAAAAGACATGACAAAAATCTAGTCAACTTTATTTGAAATTTTTCATCCAAAACTGATAGTGCTATCATTTAAAAGCATACATGTCTACTAACTCACAAAATACTTTCCTTTCCAGAACTGATAGTCAGTTCATTTTTATCTGTTAAAATGTGCGTTACTGCCATTACATGTTACTGACGTTACATATTTCATGGCTTCATTTTATCCAAAGTATAGAAGTTAAAGGGTGATACTGGTATTCAATTGAAACCAACTAGTTTGTAGTAAGAGACAATTAAATGGTAACTTATAACTTCTAAGGATCACCAAGCAGCACCAAATACACCTGATTTTCATTACTGACGTTCCATATTTTATGATGAATTTATTGGAAAGATTTGTTGGAAAGAGTTCAAATATCTGTGATTCTCTGCTTTGTTGATAATGAAAAGGGGACTTATACTATCCAAGCAATTGAAGACTCACTGAAAAGGATTTAAAATCTACTCTGCAGGCCGAGTTGAAAAAGCTAATAATTTCTTAACGTTTTACAAGTTAATTTTATTGTATGTGTCATGTGGCTGAAAAATGTTTCGAGTAATGCAACAAACCAAACTTAGTAAATCCGTGACCCTTAAGATCGTAACTAACCATCGCAATTGTTTTCTAGTTGAAAGCCGGTTTTATTTTTTTCTCCCGTGTCCTTTTCATTATGGAATTGACCTTTCACCAACCTCTTTGAGCTTCAGTGGTTTTACAGGAAAAGTGCTTAAAAAGTTGTGGGTTTAAATCCCTTCACTTGTCACTATGTCTGAGTTCTAGGGCTGACTGAACAAAAACACCCGGGACCAAGATCCTCACACTCCTCCAGAATAATTACAACCAGATCCTATAGACCCTTTTCACATGACGTCACACATCCGGGCTTCGCTGGACAGCCGCCATTTTTTTGGGTCAAGCTGAAGTGAACGATAGTCAGTTACATCGCGGCGAAAATTGCCTGGGGAAAGATTTTTGTTCGTTTGTTGTAAATATCAACGGACAATGGTTCACACGTGTGTTGAAATCGGGTGTAGTGATCGGTCCAATCAGGAAATCGAGTAAAAAATGTTTCGAAGAAAAGGCTCCAATGTGACTGCATGCCTCTCCCAGACCAGCCATGCAGTTGCAATGTGCCTCTAGAATGATCCCTTCCTTGCTGGCAGCAAGCCATGGCTTCAGAGGTGGATCATTCAATCTCGGAGAATGTCGCACCTGAAAGCAAAACTGTCTACCACCATGTGCAAATGTTTACACAATCTGCAGCAATGTTTCATGTCTACAATACATAATACAGTAAACTGTTTTTAAACTTAAATTTCTGAATTGTGCAAGTTAATTTTTTTAACTTTTTCACATGTGAAAAAATGCTGTTGGTAAAAATTTCTAATGAGTGATTTCTCAGTGAGATTAATCTACACAAACGCAGTTATACGACATACGTGTAACAGCAACGAAATGAAAGTGATATAAACTAGTCATTTAGTATGGCCTCCATCAAAAGAACAACAGATCCTCACTTTATACTCGTTGTATATCACAACATTCATTTAAAACCGGGTCAGCGAGTTGAAAAAGATCATCAAGTGTACTTGCTCTTGCCAGTAGCAGACCGTTGTTGTTGATATTTGTATGGCACACGTCTGTCACCCAACCACAGACGAACTGGTTGTGTGTCTCTAGGGATTTGTAAGCCTTTAATTCTTCGAGTGTGTCGGCACTTCTTCCGTTCACCAGATCATTTACTATGTCGATGTAGGTGACATCAGGGAAAGTATCTCTGTCTTTCGTCCACTCTTGCGCTGGTATGTCTTCGTACGGGTCTCTTCCGCTGATCAACAGCAAGTTAGCACCCTTTACTAAGAGGTCAGAGGTCAGCATCCGAAATCCTCATCAACTCCTACACCACAAAGATCAAACTACGTGGACACCCGGATATCACCCTCCCATCTGTTCTTCCTTTGTCTTGCTAGGATGTCACTAATTCTTCTGAGGTTTACAAGATTAAGGAGAGGAACTGTGAGAATGAAAATCATGTGACTAACACAGACTCATCAGGCAGAAACGTGAGATCAGGCACAAAACTCGAACCACAAATAAACCCAAGAGGGTAACGTCAACACGCAATGGGACGATAACAGTACACTCGCTTTAATTTGTTCCAAACTGTATATATTACAGGTCTCTCTCTCTCCCTCCTTCCACTCTGTGCTCTATCTCTCTCTCTCTCTCCACTCTGTTCTCTCTCTCTCTCTCGCTCTCTCTCACACACACACACACACACACACACACACAGCTGTCTCACTCAAGCTCTCCCACACACTGTCACACTGTCTGCCTTTCATACTCATATCTCTATATCTCACTCACTCGAGAGAGAGTGAGTCACACACACGCGCGCGCGAGTGAGACACAGACAGACAGACAGACAGGTGTGTGTAGGTGTGTGTAGGTGTGTGTGTGTGTGTCACCTGTATGAAGAATCAGGAAAAACTCTCCCCCCGTCAGCTTTTACACAGACAGTTCATCAATTTGCGACGATGACAACAGCAACCCACCGTCACGTGCCGCATCACATGACCTACTGTAGTTCTTTGTGTCACCGCTGCTATTCCGCCTGTGCTTTCTGCTTCCGGTTCACCAGAATAGGGGCGTCACAAACCAACATGGCGGTGGCTGTGAGAAGACCGGGAGCCCTGCGAGCGTGCTGGGTACTCGGCTGTGGTTTCCACCGCGAGCTTCCACAACAGACACGTAGGTGTTTGGTTGTTGTTGTTGTTGTTTTTAGCTGTGATTGTGGCCTGGAATTTTATACTTTTCTTTCACAGATTAATTCAGACAGTTTACTTAAGTACATTTAATACAAATAAATCATATTAGAAATAAATAAAAATAGAACTGCATCACATAAGTACATCTAGTAGAAATACAGGTGGAAGGCGTGGGGTTTGTGATGAAAGTCTGATGAAGTGCAAACAATGTGGAAAGGAGACTGCAAAATTAAAGGAGCGAGACTACAGGAGAGGAGTTTAGTTGAACAGGGAAGCTGAGTAGGCCAGAAGGTGATAAAGTCCTCAGATGTCAAGTGTTTCTGAAAGTGACATGACTGGAAAAAAAAAAAATGTATATTCAGTAAAGCATGAATTAGTCTGTGAACCAAAGATGAGAGCTCCAGTGCAAAGAATGGTAATGCTGTTCTAATACAGCCACAGTTGGGGGCAACCGTAGCCTTGTGGTTAGAGAAGCAGCTTTGGGACTAAAATCTGATGGGGGAGTGAGTTGCACCTGTGTGTGTGTGTGCGCGCGACGATGGATGTACAGTAGGTAATCCATGCAGAGGCAATAAGTCCACTTTGTAGAATTATTACAGTACAGTATAGACAAAGATTAGTCAAAAAACAATAAACAGCATATTACTAACTTCCTGTTTGTATGCTGAATCATTGTTATTGGTGAGTCCCAGCACTACTGTATTGTTTATGAGCCTGAAATGATTTGATTAGTTTTTGGCAACAAAGTCATGTGTCATGAGCCTGAACAGCAGTGGGCTGAGCACCCAGCCCTAAGGTGCACCCAAGAACTAAAAGAATGATACAGTAGGCCCTCGACATTCGCGGGGTTCGGTTCCGAGCCCTCCCGCAAATCGAGATAATCCGCAAGTTCTGTACCCGGAAGTAAAACCCCATGTATCACATGCGAATGAGCAGCCGGAAGTAAAATCCTATGTATCTATTACATGCACTAAAATATGCTTCTTAAACACATTCTATAGACAGTCTTACTCATTAATACAGTATTAATGTAGTACAATATAGTCATGATTAAGAAAAAGTTTTCAGTTTTTACTCTTATTTTTATTGATGATGAAATATAAACATTATACAGCATATACTGTTGTAAAGCACTCGTTTTAAAGTCTTTTTCAATTATTATTCTATGGTGAGAGGCATGTAAAAGAACCATTGCTGACTTTCGTAAAGAGTAGCTGCAAAGTCGTCAGCGTGTTTCTATCCCTTGCTAAAAGGGTTGTGACAGGAAGGGCATCCGACGTAAAAACCTCTGCCAAATCAAACGTGCGAATCAGATGATTCGCTGTGGCGACTCCTGAGTAAAAAGGGAAAAAGCCGAAAGGAAGACAGACAGACAGTACCTCAGTTAATTCTTAGAATGTTTGTGTGTGAGATTTTATGTTCTGTAGCAGGTTTAACAAACGATACCAAAAGGATCAACTGTATTACGCTTCATGTCCTTTTACATTGAACTTGGAGTGACGTCTTCAAGATGGCACTGCCTAGAGGGCAACGTTGCAGAGATCTCAGAGTCAATTTGTTTTATTTGTTTGTTCATGTTTTGCACGGTCGACCCGACGACAGCTATAATCAGCTTCAGCTTCGGGCAATGAAGCATGCAACGACTTCTATCTTGAGCTTATATGCGATGGCAGCTCAATGCTAGCGGTTAGCTAGCGGTTACCGACTAAGCCCAGGTGGCGTTCTCAGAGGCTTGGTTAGCACTTCCGGCCATACAGTACTACTTGAAAATGTTCAGTCCCTGCGAAACAAGATGGACGAGCTTCATGCTCAGATTGCAGTGCAGAGGGATCTACAGGACTGTTTCTGTGAAACATGGCTCGAGGAGAGTACACTCGATGAGGCGATTGCTCTAACCGGCTACACGGCCTTCATACCCCGCAATCCCAAGCACTGGAGTCGTCGTTCGGCTCCTTCCCACCTGGGCTTCTTGTCCGCTGGGGTGCGGCTCGCATTGAGCTGCCTACCATAGCATTAGCTCTGCTAGCCCCGCCCAGCTAACAAGCCCAGTTGAGCCCGAAGATACTCCGATCTAATAGCTGTAGTAAGTCGACCAGACGAGCATAGTGCAAAACATGAACAAACAAAACAACAAATAAGACAAATTAAAACGAACAAAGAAACAATTTGACTCTGAGAACTTCATGGCGTCGCCCTCTGGGCAGCGCCATCCTGGACACGTCACTTCAAGTTCAATGTAAAAGGACATGAAGAGTACTGTAATAAAGTTTATCCTTTTGGTATCGTTTGTTAAACATGCTACAGAACATAAAATCTTACGCATAAACATGAACTTAGGTACTGTACTGGAATAATAATTGAAAAAGATTTTGGTACAACAGTTGAGAGAAAGGAGAAAGTCTTATTTCTTCAGAAGAGACATCCAGCGTTTTCTATCGCTGAGCCAGAGAAGACGCACAGCGTTTCAGTGGTATCATAGAACTTAACTGGTCATTAAAACACACACAAAAAAGAGGCTCATTGATAACTTGTGCATGAATGAGGAAAAAGGGGCAGGGCATCTGCTCAACCAATTAGGAGAAAGGAGGGCAGCTGTTGGCTGCATTTGAATCACGTGCTGGTTTCTCGGCAGTCAGTGAATACTCAAACCGTGCGAATAGTCAAGGGCCTAGTGTAATGGAATAAGAAGAATAGTGTAGTTCTTTGTGTAGCCATTTTTTTTTTTTGCCGTATTGTGTTTTATTTTTAAATGAAAAGTCTTTTTTTTTTAAATACTATATGCACACTTATGTTCAGGGGCAGCAAACATGCTCAGAGTTTAGTGCTGTCCACCTGGTGGACGCATGAGTGTACACAAACCAATGATCGATTTTAGTGACAGGGAGGCGAGCATGTGTCATCCCTTCTTCTTGGAGAGTTTGGCCAATACGCTCGGCTGTAGATCAACCTGGCCTCGAAGTCTCCAGGATGAAAGTACTGTTGTGCCACACAGGAGCAGAATGATTTTTAACAAGTGATTTAGGACTGTTATGTACATCTCTGTAAACATTATACACTGCCATCACTGTTCATGGTGAACCAGCCATTTCAGGTGTGGGCAGATGTTACCCTTGCCCCTCCTCCATGTCTTAAACCCACCAGCTTTGGAGTTTCCAGTAAACAAAAGCTGAGGCAGAAGTAGCTTTCACTGAGGTATTTTCATTGATTCATTTACTAAGCCGTTAATCCTAAGTAGGGTCACGGGGAGGATGGCGCCCATCTCAGCGAACTCTAGGTGAAGGCAGGGTACACCTCGGATAGCTCGCCAGACCTTTGCAGGGCAACACACAAGCAATCATTCACACCCACACCTAGAGGCTTTTTGGAGCAGCCAGTTAGCCTAGTATGCATGTTTTTGGACTGAGGGAGGAAACCAGAGTACCCAGAGGTTACTTACACATGTAAGCTTTGAAGGAAACATTGTAATCTCCACACGGAAATGCCTGAGCCTGGAAACCAAACTCAGCCCTTCTTGCTGTGAGGTGGATGTGATAACCATTGCGCAAACATGCCGCTGTGAGATACTTTAATAAAGATAAATGTATTCGCTGCTGTATAATTCTGTGACTTGTGCAAATGGGGTTTAGTAGGAAACATGAGGAGCTGAATAACAAAATATACTTGACCCTTCTTAACACTCTTAAAACAGATTCTTCTCTTTTATCTTTCAAAGCTATGATAAACAAAAAAAAAAAAACACAGCTTTCTCCCCATGGTCCTGTGGGTTTCCTCTGGTTACTCTGGTTTCCTCCTACAGTCCAAAAACATGCACATTAAGCTTATTGGCTTTTTCAGGTTGCCCCAGGTCTCAGTGTGAATGAGTGTGTGTGTTGGCCCTGCAGTAGGATTGGGAAGTGGCTGTGTAAGAGCAGTCAGACACAGGCTTTGCTCTCCAGATCCAGATCCATTCAGAACTCAGTACTGACTGAATATAACATGACGAGTTTGTGTGCTGTGTGTCTCCTTCAGGATGTCCATTTCCTCAAGTTCCATACCACCACAGGGAGAAGAGCACAGCTGTTCCCCACAGGTACTGCCCTGTCCTGCCATGTTTTCTTGTGTAGATGTAACTGTAGAACTGGATTCTCAGAGCTCAGGTGTGAGCCTTGTGTCCATTTAATGTGGGAATGAGGATATTAAATCTGAACTAGTGATGTGAAGTAGTGTTCTGATTCAGTGTCCGAGATTACGAGTGGTTTTAATGTTTTGTTTTACAAACAGTTACATCCCAGAGACGTCGCTCTCCAGACCACCGTGGCCGGAATTACCGCCGTATGACCGAGAGCAAGAAGAACAGAACCATCAAGGCATGTGCATGTCTTTTATCTCTTTAAACTCTTATGTACTTTTCACTGCTGCTTTCCTTTTGTATTGCCTGTCAGCAAACTTGTGTGTCCAAGTCTTCCCCGGAGCACTTTTTATATTTAATCAGCTCGATTTGCAACGATTGAGTCTGGAGAAGTGCGTCGTTTGATTTCCCTGATCGATGTCTACCTCAGGCGGGGTAGGATGGATGTGGATTGTTATAAACCTGTTCTGCAATGAGGTTTAGCAGTAACGCTACAGCTTGATGTGCAAGCAGATCCAGTAACTTGTCTTCTGTTGTTCTCGGTCTTGGAAAAGGAACATGACTCTTCGACATGAGTTCCCGCTACCAGACACGACTTTCTTCTCCTTGACGTGACCTCCTGCTTCCCGGCACGACTCGGAAATCTTGTGTCTAAATGACCTGGTATTGTTTTCAAAGCAGCTCTGGACAGTTTAAATGTAATAACTTGCATAGCTGATCGATTCATCTCGGTGCAGACGTATTTGCGTTGCGTTGTGTGTGTCAGTGCGCTGTGGACCAGGGTTAAAGGTTAAATAGGTTTTAAATTAAAATCCAGTGGTGTCAGTGGTTGATTAGCCGCTGTGCTTAAGTGAAAGATTTTTATATTTCCAGTTTATTGAGCTTTTATTAAACCAACACCATGTCGAACCACCTTTTTTTTTTTAACCTGGATAGGAAACATCATGAGGTGAAGGGGGGTGTGAGGACGGATTATAACGACAGAGAGTTGCACATGTACACAGAGCTGTGAACACAACAGGGGTGTATGCTATTGACGTGGGTGTTTCATGGATGGATTGTATAATGCAGGGCAGATTATATCAACGTGGACAATATGGGAACAGTATGATTTTGTTATTAGGGTTGAAGCAAAGATACGCTTTTCATCGTGAAACTGAAGAAAGGAGAATGGTTTCTCTGTCTCTCTCTCTCCTTCCCGCCCGCTTTTCTTTGTTCACATGTAAATCCGGACTGTCATTCTGATTATCGAATGTCATTATTTCTTTGAGCGAATTGTGCCTTCAAGGTGTATCACTTTGTATTACTACACCAAGCAAAGATGGGAGACCATTATCTTCTTCTCCTTTTTAAAGGATGGTCCCGTGTAACCTGTCCTGAAGGAGATAATGGAAACGGCAGTGTAGTGTAGCGTATTTGCGCTGCTCTTATCGTGGGTGCTGTTTACGCCCCTTTTCTACTACTGCAGTTCTCGGGCTGTTTTCCGGTCGGAGCCTAATTTCTAACAGTTCTTTATGTTCCAGCAACCAGAAAACTATCTTAAGTCTTCACTAGTGTCCAATCAAGAACTGCATAAATTAGGGGCGGGGGTGGGGCTAAGAAGATCAACCAAAACTTTGTGGCTCCTATTTTGTTAGACCCTAGCTGGATAAAGCGGTTCAGCGTATGAATTTATGAATGTATAATTATTGATAAGAGGCAGCTAACGGTTTTCCCCCTCAAGTGTTTAATTAATTACAATTGCAGGGTGTTTACAGGTTTCCTGGAAATAATGATGACCACTAGATATCTGTGAGGTGTTTATGAGGGCAGGTCTGTTAATAATGTTTACTAATTGAATAACTAATCAGAAATTGATAGTGGAGGGCATCAAGTAGTTAATTGTTAATAATCAATACACTGTTTCTTTCTTTATACAGTCATCCCTTGAATATCGCGGATAATGTAGACCAGACCTGGCCGTGATATTCGAAAAAACGCGAATAGGAACGCGCTGCCCCCCGCCCCCCCATTTCTACCATGCTGTCTCATTTCTATATGTTTTCGCGTCTATACAATATCAAGAAGTGTATATGAAATGTTACACAATTATATGCATATGTTAATACTGTAATGTATTAATATTTAAATATAATTTGTATATAAATACTTTAAGTACTGTACTCACCTCTGAAAATAGTTCTTCTCCGCAGTGCAGGACATTCACAAACACTATACAGTAAGATCACAAAATCACAAAAAAAATCCCGTGGGAATGTGCGAGGCAACAGTGTCATGCATCTAAGCCAATCAGCTTGCGAGATTGAGTTGAGTGGGCGGGAGGCAATAGCGTCACGCGTCTAAGCCAATCAGCTTAGAAGAAAGAAGTCTAAGCCAATCAGCTTGCGAGATTGCGTTGAGTGGGCAGTCCCTGCCTGAACTGGGGAGGAGGGGCAATGCCTTGGGTCCATTACAGCTCGCAGTTTGCCTTCCGCTTGCTTACATGCGAGTTTCAGCGCGAATTTTGATTTTTTTTATGAATATATATATATATATATTTTTTTTTTTATTAAAATACCATCATCATCTAACGCTTAGTCCAGGGTCGGGTCGCGGGGGCAGCAACCTAAGCAAAAAGGTCCAGACGTCCCTCTCCCGAGCCACTTCCTCCAACTCTCCTGGGGGGACACAGAGGCGGTCCCAGACAAGCCTAGAGACATAGTCCCTCCAGCGTGTTCTAGGTCGACCCCGGGGTCTCTTCCCGGTTGGACATGCCCGAAACACCACACCAGGGAGGCGTCCGGGGGGGCATTCTGACCAGATGCCCGAGCCACCTCAACCGGCCCCTCTCAATGCGGAGGAGCAGCGGATCTACTCCGAGCTCTCCCCGGATGGCGGAGCTTCTCACCTTATCTCTAAGGGAGAACCCCGCCACCCGGCGAAGGAAGCTCATTTCAGCCGTTTGTATCCGTGATCTTGTTCTTTCGGTCATTACCCAAAGCTCGTGACCATAGGTGAGGGTTGGAACGTAGATCGACTGGTAAATTGAGAGCTTCGCCTTGCGGCTCAGCTCCTTCTTCACCACGACGGACCGGTACAGGCACCGCTTAACAGCAGAGGCTGCAGTGATCCGTCTGTCAGTCTCTCGCTCCATCCTTCCCTCACTCGTAAACAAGACCCCAAGATACTTGCAATGGTGGAATGCACCCTCCGGGTCAGGAATGAGGTCCTGCCCCAAGTGAAGTGGAGGAGTTTATTAAAATACCGCGATGCTCAAATCGTGAAGTGGCAAGAGATGACTGTATTAGTGTTAATTCTCCTTGAGTCCCTTAATTACTTTGACAGTTAATAATTTTACTGGCTTTTGTCCCCGACGCTAGCTCTGTCTTTCCTTGCATACACTGCTCTCATCTGGCAGGCCACAGAGTTGCAGCATCAGTTGAATTCTCTTTGTATTTATTATTTAGTTGTCAATTAGTTGTTTATTATTATTATTATTATTATTATTATTATTATTATTATTATTATGGTGTTTACTCCAAACGTACCTGGGGAATTGTAGCATGCTTTCACACAGATCCCACTTGTTCTGACTGTAGTGTTGTACTCGATTTCAAGCCCAGATTAAAGTGGTCAGTACTGATCAAATGATTATAGTAATAAATGCACACCTGTGGATAAGTGACTTCAGTATCTGATTAAAATGTTGAATGTAAGCATTTTGAATAATGGACCATTTAAGATTGAAATAAATAGATTTTATTCCTTTTAATCATGTCGCTGTCAGATAAGATCTGCATTTATATAAGACGAATGAGAATTGGACCAGCAGAATTGGTTTAATGTAGTTTACAGCCCTCTCTGCCAAATGTGCTTTTGGCCCAGTGGATCATTAAGAGCAGAGACCGTTCTCCAGCAAACTGTTTCTATCACTGATGATAGTGTGGTGAGCAACCACTGCGCTCCCTGTGTATTGTTGCTGTTGTAGATGTTTTCTGGTCGTTTCAGTCCGTTTTGGTTCTTTTCCTAAACAGAAAGGAGGTAATATAGATGTTTCACAGTAACAGGCTGAATACTTTTGCACTCCGTTGTGATATGACCTTGGTCATTAAACTGAGAATGTCTTGTGGTCTGTTACCTCCGATGCGTTGGACACCCCCGATCCACTCTTGAGATGAAGTACTGGGGAGTTAGTGTGTCGTTTATTCGCTCTCCCTCAGGCTGTGAGACATAATGCAAGGCGTGTGTCCTATGTGACCTTTCATCCTCCTCCTTGTGCTGGGTGTATGTACCTCAATTCTCCTAGCGCGGTGAGAGGTAGCTTACTGAAAACACTCATTTAATTCAGTTCGGTTTTATGTATGTAGCACGTTAACATGGTCACAAAACCGCTTTACAGACTAAAAACTAATTTTATTAACAATTTAAACATATCTGCAAACTCCATACCTCTCCAGTGAGCAAGTCTGCAGTGGAATCCTCAGTTGTCATGTGGATGAAAGATTGAGAGGAACCAGATTAAAAATTACAGACTATGTAGCAGAAATGTCACGATAGTTTAACATGAAGTCTAATTGGTTAAATTAGAGCTGTAATGGGAATTTTGGTCCTAAATAATTTCAGTAAAAGCGTTTATATCACCAGCAGTGAAAAGCCACCTTCACAGGTTCTGAGTGGATATTTAGGTCCATATGGATCATAATCAGGCTATAGTGATGGACAGGCTAACAGACGAAGTTAGACAAGATTCCCCATGGAATATGATGTTTGCAGATGACATTGTGATCTGTAGTGAGAGCAGAGTACAAGTGCAGGAAAATCTAGAGAGGTGGAGGTATGCCCTGGAAAGGAGAGGAATGAAGGTTAGCCTCAGTAAGACAGAATACATGTGTGTATGAATGACAAGGACCCAACAGGAACAGTGAGGTTACAGGAAGCAGAGATATGGAAGGTGCAGGATTTTAAGTACTGAGGCTCAACAATCCAGAGCAATGGAGCGTGTGGAAAAGAGGTGAAGAAGCGTGTGCAGGCAGGTTGGAATGGATGGAGAAAAGTGTCCGGTGTTAGGTGTGATAGGAGAGTATCGGCAAAAATGAAAGGAAAAGTGTACAAGACGAGTGATGAGGCCAGCGAAGTTGTATGGTTTAGAAACAGTGGCCCGGGGAAAAGACAGGAGTCAGAGCTGGAGGTAGCAGAGATGAAAATGTTGAGGTTCTCTTTGGGAGTAACGAGGATGGATAGGATGCTGAGGTTGGAACTACCAGATGATTTGCTGTGGTGACCCCTGAAGGGAACAGCTGAAAGGAAAAGAGGATGGGTCATAATCAGCAACGATCGAGGGACTTCTAAGATCAGAACTCCAAACAGTAGAAGCACATCAGGATGACTCACAGGATTCAAAGAGCAGAAGGATCAGGATCACTGGACCTCAGAAGTATCATGTGTATGCATGTATGCCTCAATGAAAACAAATGCAGGTGTTGGCACAGGTGCTCATTACAGTATACTGTAATGGTAAAATAATTAGGTTTTTAGTTTATTAGAGTGTGCGATGGCCTGGCAAACTGTCCACGGTATACTGTCTTTCCTCGCCCAGAGTTAGGCTAAGATGGGCACCAGCCTCCTCAGACCCTAATTAGGATTAAGCAGTTCAGAAAATGAATGAATGAGTTTATTAGAGCTGAGGGCAAGCACTGACTCGGGCAAGACTGACTAGAACAAAATCGAGAGAGAACCAGAAGGAAGGCAGACATGAGGCACCCTGTGACATTGGGGAAATCGGTCACTCCACTGTTAAACGGACCTGGGTGAGCATGTAGCATGAGGGAGCAACAGCATCCCATCATGACAGTTTACCAGAACTCTGTATGCCTGAGACCCCCAGATTTGCTCCTTTACCAAATAAAAGCCTTTTAAATGCTCCAGTAAACAAGCTGTGTGTTAAAAACCGAGCCTGTGTCTGAGTCCCGAACAGTAACTGGAAGGCTGTGAAAAAGATTCTGTGCTGCATGGAGAGTAGCTTAAAAATGTGAAAAATGTCCTCAGCAAGGTGTGTGTGTGTGTGTGTGTGTGTGTGTGTGTGTGTGTGTGTGTGTGTGCACGCGTGTGCTCACATGTAATAACCCCACTGTGGTCATAGTGATGAAGAAAAGAACCTTGATTACTTAACCTAAACTGGATCTCAGTTCTAACATCCTCACCAGATTATTATGAGAGATGATGTGTGATGCAATGCTCGGAGAGATCTCTTGCTCTGATAGAGTGCTATTGTTATGACCCAAAAGCAGTGAGCAAAGGCCAGCATCAGGAAATTATAAGCATTACTCCTGTCCCGAGACGAAGATCTGTTCTGAGCTGAACATGAGAGCTGCTAGTTCTGTGACGTCTGTCTGACTCGAATTTCATGCACAATTGAAAGTATCTGGATTTCTTTGAATCTGCTGCCTATAATTACACTAATAACCTGTGTGCGAAGAAAGAATATATTTGAGCCTATTGAGTGGTGACATCATCGATCAGATGTGAGTCGGATTCTTCAGGCTGGCAAAGCAAAGCCAAGATTATATTGTGTTGAATTCACAAGTGAAAGAAGAAAATTAAACTGGTGGAGGACTTAAACAGCCACTCCTGACTGAACCTTAAATTTCACTATCTGCTAACTTTCATGCTTTCCAAAGGATGGTTTACAACGACTACTGTACAGAAAGCCCCCGTTATTCATGGGAGTTGCGTTCTGCCCCCACCTACAGATCCTGAAAATCTACGAATTACTGATGTGGTTTTAAAACCCTATGTATGGTGTTACATGCGCTAAGATATGCTTGTTAAATACATTCTATAGCCAGGCTTACTCATTAATACAGTAATAATGCAGTAAAATGTAGTCATGATTAAGTAAAAACTGTTTAATTTTGTACTGTGATAATATTTATGAATAAATAAAGTGCTTAGACTCCTTGCTAGAAGTTAGAGAAGATGCAGGATGTTTGAGTTGCATCATAGAGCTTAAATAATCATTAAAAACACACTAAAAAATTTTACTTCGCAATTCAGGTAATCACGTTGATAACTTGTGCACGAAGAAGAAAAAAGAGGTGTACACATCATCTGCAACCAATCAGCAGGATGGACAAACAAAAGCTCTCATCCATTGGCTAAATTTGAATCACATGCCAGTAATTTTCGGGGCTGCCACTAATCCGCAAGTATGCGGGATCGTGACCGGTGAACCGCGAATGGGCGGGGGCCTACTGTATTACAAAATATGAAAAGCTTCATCAATGGTAGTTTTTTCCTCAAATGAAATTTCAAGTTCATCATGGGTTGGATAAAGTAATGAAAAAGGGCAACCATGAAGCCTGTATGACAGAATTATAGTTTCGAGGTTAAGTTTATGATTTGTCCTCTTTAACTAAACGAACTTTCCTTTTCCACAGTGTTTTGACAGCAACATGATCACTTACAGTCGTTCTTGAGCCATGAATGACATTTAAAATAGGTTTGCTGCCACCGAGTAGATGGACAATTAATTATGTTTCATGGTAATGGTTGATGTGAAGAATGTAACGTCGGCCCTCTACTTACGAAAACCTCTAAATACGAAAAATCCAGGTTACGAGAAACATTTTCCTAAATTTTCATCCTCTGTATATGAAACAACCTCTTCTTACGACAAGCACCAAACGCGCCATTCAAACAATGCACGAGTTGCTCTCTCATTGGCTGTCTGCCAACACCCCACCCTGCTGGCCTCCCATTGGCCAGGAGGGAGCTGAACTGTACCCATTCCTGTATCCATACTTCCTGTTTGTCACATGCGTGAAGCAGAGTTGAACAGGACTCTTGGCTCGTGAGGTTTTTTTGAGAGTGATCATTGCAGCGTTATATTTCGTTATCCATCATGGACCCCAAGAAGGTGATTCCCAGTGACACCGAAAAGAAGAAGCGGGCTCCGTTATCAATCGAAGTGAAGCAGGAGATAATAAAAAAATACGACAGTGGGATGCGGTTGAGCGAAATCGCAAGGGGGTATGTCCAAAACCCCTCTACAATCGGGACGATATTGAAGCAGAAGGAGACCTTAAAAACGGAGATACAGTGATGGAGGCGATTATTTCGGAACAATATTGAAGCAGAAGGAGAGGGGCAGTGGTGGTCTAGTGGTATAGGGCGCTGGATCGCTGATCCAATGGTTGGGGGTTCGAGTCCCACTCTCCACAATGTTGTCACTGTGTCCCGTGTTGTCCCCCCCCCCCCAGTGCAACTAACTGGGTTATCAAAGGCCTGCCATGTCTGTCACTGTCTATGGTGTGAGGCATGTAAAAGAACCATTGCTGACTTTCGTAAGGAGTAGCTGCAAAGTTGTCAGCGTGTTTCTGTCCCTTGCTAAAAGGGTTGTGACAGGAAGGGCATCCGACGTAAAAACCTCTGCCAAATTAGATGATTCGCTGTGGCGACTCCCGAGTAAAAAGGGAAAAAGCCGAAAGACAGACAGAAATTGAAGCAGAAGGAGGCATTAAAAGCGGAGATACAGTGACAGAGGCGATTATTTCGGAAAAAGCAACTGCCATATTTAAGGACCTCGTGAAGGAGGGTGCGGGTGAGGGTTCTTCAGACCAGCAACCCTTGGACTTTAAAGGGTCGCATGGGTGGTTCGAGAGATTTAAAAAAAAAAAGGTAAATAAATTTACTTTTAACATATATTTCATACAAAATTGGTGTACTTTCATAATTTTTAAAGGGTTTATGTGGTAGTCTTGGGAGCCTTGGAACGAATCACACGTTTTACATTTAAAATGCACCTCTACTTACTAAAACTTCAGGTTACAAAAAAGGCGCTGAGACGGATTAATTTCATAAATAGAGGGCTGACTGTACTATAGTCATATATTTAAAAAGTGTTCGAAGCCACAGGGAAGTGTATCAGACAGTGTATTATGTGACTATTCAGAAAATTCTGATTCATTTTATCAATGATGCTGTATGGGTCAGGAAGCTTCTCTCCACCAGCAACCAGCTTATCATAATATCCATCCAACACAGCTTTATCCAAGCTTGATAATTTTGTTTACTTTTTGTTCAACACCCTTAATGCTTCAAGAGTTTGGGGTGGATGAGTATACACTTGTGGTTTAAGGTGACACCACAGAATAAAATTACAAGGGGTGTGGTCAGGGAAACGACCCGCTGCCTGACATCACCAACCAACTTGATCACTTGATTTGGAAATATTTCCCTCAACACTTCCAATGATCTTCAAACTATGTACCATACCTCCATCTTACTGAAAACACACATCCACTTCCTTCAACATGAAGGGGTTTACGATGGGGTTGGGCCTCCAACAGATATCAGCACTGCCTCTCCTACATCACTAAGGTTCATGTGTGATGATAATAATAATAATAATAATGGTGTTTCCTGCAGCGGTGGTGGAGAAGGTGAACAGTTTGTTAGAGAAGCGGGAGTACGGACGTCTGTTTGCGGTCGTTCACTTTGCCAGCCGTCAGTGGAAAGTGACCAATGAAGATCTGATCCAGATCGAGAACCACATCGATGCCGAGTGTGGAGATCGGATACTGCTGGAAAAGGTCTGACCTTTACCGATTTCTGGAGTGACCACACTATCATTCTTTTATGATTCTCTGTCTCTCTATGTACAGGTGCTGCTGGTGGGAGGAGAGAATTTCACTCTCATTGGGAAGCCCCTTCTCAGGTATGAATTATAAATTGGATATGTATTGAACGGGTAGTGTTGATAAGTGCACAAGTGTGACAGTGAATGCTGGTATGTTCAGTTCAGTGAAGATATACCAAATTCTTCTCTCCATATATTTACTTCTTGATCAAAGGACTGAGTGATATGAAGATACTGTATATATCAGATGGTTTTAGACAAGCATCTGTTTGTTTAGATTATTCTATCATTTATTTTGTTGTCAGAAATCAAATCGTTTTACGGCTGTATTTTCTGTCTTTTTACGGGATAATTTGAGATGCAGATGTGGGACTGCCCTCAGATAGCTAACAGTGCTTTAGTTCTAAGCCCATGCAATGATTTCCATGATTGAATCATGCCTGTTTTTAATGCCAGGCTGCCTGAGGACCAGAAGGCCACATGCATCTAATATTGATTTTTGTTGTTCCTCGCACACAGAGATTTCTCCAGCAATTCTGTCAGATTTCTGTTGATATTATGTTCTGTTGATGATGAGCGATTCAATGGCTTCATAATTTTACACTGAGGAACATGATTCTGAACTTATTCTATGATTTGTAGATGAGATTTTTGGTAGATTGGTGAACCTCTGCCCAGATGTTCTTTTTATGTCCAATTATTTTACTGATCTGTCAGCAATGAGCAAACTTAACCAGTTGCAAAATGTTCTTATAGCTGTTTTTTTAGTACCAGTTACTACTTCAGACATTTGTTGCCCCATCCAAACTTTTTTGAGACATTATGCTGCTATTAAATTTAAAATGAGTAAATATTTTTCATGAAACAATAAAATGGCTTACTTTCAGCATATGATAGCAGAGCTTCCAAGTGGAATACTGGAATCATGGACTGTTTTCTACTGGTTGTTTGTGTGTGCCCACCTCAGGAAACTCATGATGACGGGAAACAACAATAACATTGTTGTGGCTCTGCTGTACATATTCGAGAAATGCGGCGAGCCGTGGTCATGGTTTTCCATACATAGCATAACAAACAGCTGTAGATTTGTTAGAATCAACCTTATCTTGTAACTATTGCCAATGAAAAGGAAAGACTAGTAAATGTTATGTTAAATTTGATTGGCTGTTGTGAAAAAAATATATGCAGTCGGCCCCCAACTTACGAAGACGCCTGTGTCCGAAATCCACGGGTTACGAAAAACATTTTCCTGAGTTTCCGTCCCCGAAATACGAAACAACCCCCTCTTACGAAAAGAAATTCAAAATTCAAACGCGCCAATCAAAATTTCACACGATGCGCGAGTTGCTCTCTCATTGGCTGCCTCTCAACATCCCGGCCCGCTGGCCTCCCAGATAGAGACAGAAGGAAGCTTCACTCTTTAGTTTTTAGTTTTTTAAGTTGTTTTAATTCAGTAATTGTTTAATAAATGTGGGTGCATTTGAGCTCATCTGGAATTCCGATCCCTTAAGGAATCAAATTAAAGTTGAGTTTGTCAAGCAGGGAATGTGCTTTGAATTCACGTCTTGTGGGTGTGGCCCGCAGCGCGCACGAGAGAGAGAGAGAGGGGGGGAAAATAACGCTTTAGTTTTTAGTTTAGTTTTTTAAGTTGTTTTAATTCAGTAAATGGTAAAGCAGGCAATGCGCTTTGAATTCACGTCTTGTGGGCGTGGCCCACAGTGCACGTGAGAGTGAGAGAAGGAATAATGCTTTAATTTTTAGTTTTTTAAGTTATTTAATTCAGTAAATGTTTAATAAATGTGGGCGCATTTGAGCTTATCTGGAATTCCGATCCTCAAGGAATCAAATTAAAGTTGAGTTTGTCAAGCAGGGAATGCGCTTTGAATTCCACGTCTTGTGGCCGTGGCCAGCAGCGTGCGCGTGAGAGAGAGAGAGATAGAGAGAGAGAGAAAAAGAAAGGGAGAGAGAGGTGTTTGTGTGTGTGTGTGTGTGTGTGTGTGTGTGTGTTAATAAAAAATGTTTAATAATGGTTTAATTACTATGTTAATAAAATGATAAATAATATGTTAATAATATGATAAATGTTTAAATGGTTTAATAAATAATTTTTTTTTACTTTTAACACATATTTCATACAAAATTGGTGTACTTTTATCATTTTTAAACGGTTTATGGGGTTTATCCAGTCCAAAGACTGTAGCCTTGGAACGAATTAGGCGTTTAACATGCAAGCTGTGACCCCTACTTACAAAATCCCCGCTATACAAAAAGGGCTCTGGAACGGATTAATTTCATAAGTTGGGGGCCGACTGTATATATAATGTTGCAGGCTGCATCCGCATAGTACAGAGAAACAAGGAGCATAACAATTAATAACAAAACTGGGACCAAAAAAATAATAATACTGTATTTTCCAGATTATAAATTGCACTTTTTTCATACTTTGGCTGAAGGTGCGACTTATAGTCTGTAGTTGTCATAATATCAATTTCACATGTTTGTTATTTTTACACTCACAACCACAAGAGGGTGCTCTAGGCTTGGGTGCCAGTACCTGCTCATATACCACTGAAGAAATGGCCCCCTAAAAGAAAATCCTATTCTGCAGGTTATAAGCTGCAAGTAGTAAATATGCAGCAGAAAATGGTAATCAAGCAGCAGAAAGAAAATTTGGAGTGAACAAGAAACTTGTGAGGGACTGGAGAAAATCGGAGATGATTATTACTGCAATGAAGAAAAAAAAGCGAATCATGGGCTAAAAGCTAGATAGCCACAGCTAGAGGAACAAGTTTGCACATAGGTGCTTGAGCAACGTGCATCAGGGAGAGGCTGTCAATAGTGCAGTTGCGTTTCCACGTCCAGGTAGTTGTCAAGAAGATGAATAGAAGGGACTTTGCGTGAGGACTTTCTTGGTGTTACTGCTTCATGCATCACAACCCTCTCTCCATCAGAGCGAGGACCACAGCGTCACAAAAACTGCCAGCAGATTTCCAAGCCAAGGTAGACAGATCCATGAGTTTGGGACTTATAGTCCAGTACGACTTATATATGTTTGTTTCTTCTTTATTATGCATTTTTGGCCAATGCGACTTGTACAATAGAGCGATGTATAGGTCAGAAAATACGGTAATAAAGCCTCATATATCAGAGCTCAGACTCGCACAGAATAAACAACACACAATTTAACCCAGGTAGGGAGAAAGCGGGGCAAGGGAAGTTTAGGCTTCTCTCAGCACAAACACACTTGGAGCAGTGGTCTGCCAGACTCTGCAACTCATGTGGAACAGTTGGGTTCAGGTACCTTGCTCAAGGGTAGGTCAGTCATGATGATGGAGGAAAGAAAAGTGTTGCTCACTTCCCACCATACACATCTTTCTGGCGAATTCAGGATTTGAACCAGCGACCTTTTTGTCCTAAATTTATGTCAATATGGATTGTAGTACACTCACATTATGGGATAATCAAGTGTGCGATTAAAAGCAAGTAGTTAGTTTGTACTCACACTGAAGACGAAACGGTTCTGAGGAAAATATCCTGCACTCCATAACCCCATGAATATTTTAACATGAGTCTCAGTGTGCTGAAAAAAGCCCACTGTTCCATCAGTCTTCAAACTGTGTGTGTGTGTGTGTGTGTGTGTGTGTGTGGTGTTTTCACACTTAGGCGTGATCTGGTCAGAGTGGAAGCCACTGTCATTGAGAAAACCGAGTCTTGGCCCATGGTACACATGGTGTTCTGGAAGAGACACCGGTTCCAGAAGAAGAGAAGTGAGTCAGATTCATTCCTATTGATTCATCCTGAAGAGTTGATGGAGCCTTAATGGATGGGGTTCATAACGACTCACTGCTCGGCTGCATGCATATTTAATGCCTCTCTCATAACAGAATGTGTGCAAGCTGAATCTTAACGCGCAGGTTCCAGATGTTTTGTCTGATGAGTGTGAGCACACTGATGAGATGAAGCATCATGATCACTGGCGGAACTTTATGATGCCTCAGAAACACCGTGCTAAAAAGTGAGACTGCTTTATGAGTTGAAGAGGGTGTTATGCATTTTAAACTCATGAACTCTGAGATGGGGTGTGTTTATACTAGCTTCCAGATCACACCTGATGAGTTCCCTCTGCTCCCAAATTACTTGTATCTTGCAGATCTGCTATGCATAACATTCAGATTGGCTGTTTAGTAATCTGAACTACTCTGCATGGTTTTATCTTTGGTATAAGAGTCAAATTCTGTAGTTATTTTACAGATATTTTTCTACAAATTATAGTGTGTGCAACATGCTTAAAGATATGTTAGAGCGTTGACCATAGTCACTGTGAAAACCTGTCTTGGAAAACATTCCTTTCTGAAATAACACTGAGGTTTTAGTATATAATACAGCAATAACTCACTTTCTGCAATTAATGGAGACCGAGACGACCCCCCGCGCGCGACCGTTGATTTCCGTGAAGTAGGATCGACCCCCCTGACTGACATATACGTACATGTATCATCTTCTTTTCCTTTCGGCTTTTTCCCTTTTTCAGGGGTCGCCACAGCGAATCATCTGATTCACACATTTGATTTGGCATGGGTTTTTATGTCACATACCCTTCCTGACACAACCCTTAAGCAAAGGACAGAAACACGCTGACGGCTTTGCAGCCTACATGTGTATATAATATCAATAAATACACATTAAATGCTATAAATGCTTATAATAACAATTAAACATTCAAAAATAATGCATAAGATGTAAATAAAATATAAATACACACATAAAGACACATGTGTACACGCACACACTCAGATGTGCACCTCACATAAAAATGTAAGAAGTTTTGTGAGGGGCTTTGGGTTGTTTTATGTTTGTTTGGGTTTTTTTTTTGCATAATTGGCCTTGTTTTGCGGCATTTTCCTTAACTTTTCCCCTATTTTTTCCTTAATTTCCTTATTTTTTATTTTTCGATGAATCTTCTTTTCCTATCGACTGTTCCCTTCAGGGGTCACCACAGCAAATCATCTACCTCCATCTCACCCTGTCCTCTGCATCATCATCTCTTACACCAACTACCTTCATGTCCTCCTTCACCACATCCATAAATCTCTTTTTTGGTCTTCCTCTGGGCCTTCTGCCTGGTAGTTCCAACCTCCGCATCCTACTACCAATATATTCACTATCCCTTCTTTGTACATGTCCAAACCATTTCATTCTAGCCTCTCTGACTTTGTCTCCAATACCTCTAACATGTGCTGTCCCTCTGGTGTACTCATTCCTGATCCTATCCATCCTCGTTACTCCCAAAGAGAACCTCAACATTTTCATCTCTGCTGCCTCCAGCTCTGCCTCCTGTCTTTTCCCCAGGGCCACTGTTTCTAAACCATACAACATCGCTGGCCTCATCACTGTCTTGTACACTTTTCCTTTCATTCTTGCCGATACCTTCCTATCACACCTAACACCGGACACTTTTCTCCATCCATTCCAACCTGCCTGCACACGCTTCTTCACCTCTTTTCCACACTCTCCATTGCTCTGGATTGTTGAGCCTAAGTACTTAAAATCCTCCACCTTCTTTATCTCTGCTCCCTGTAACCTCACCGTTCCTCTTAGATCCTTCTCATTCACACACACGTACTAGCATTCTGTCTTACTGAGGCTAACCTTCATTTCCCTCCTTTACAGGACATACCTCCACCTCTCTAGATTTTCCTCCACTTGTTCTCTGCTCTCATTACAGATCACAATGTCATCTGCAAACATCATAGTCCATGGGGGATTTTGTCTAACCTTTTCTCTCACCCTGTCCATCACCGTAGCAAACAAGGGGCTCAGAGCTGACCCTTGATACAGTCCCACCTCCACCTTGAACTCTTCTGTCACACCGACAACACACCTCACCACTGTCTTACATCTCTTATACATGTCCTACACCACTCTAACATATTTCTCATGCAATACCACAGTTCTTCTCTTGGCACCCTGTCATATGCTTTCTCCAGATCCACAAAGGCACAATGCAGCTCCCTCTGAAGTTGCCACAACTCGGCACACCCTCTGTTTGGCCTTTGACACCGCTACCTTCGCCTTACGCTGTGTCTCCCTGTACTCCTGTTGACTCTCTTCGGTCCTCTCAATGTCCCACTTAACTAACCTTTTCTTTTGTACACCCTCCTGCACTTCCTCGTTCCACCACCAAGTCTCCTTATCCACTTTCCTTCCAGAGGACACACTACCTGTCTCCCTGATCACATTAGCTGTAGTTGTCCAGTCATCTGGAAGCACTTCCTGACCACCCAAAGCCTGTTTAAGATAACGCGACAGTCTTCCTGTTTCGGCTTCCAGCACTTTGTCTTCCGCTCTGCCTTTGCCTTCTTCACCTTCCTCACCCAAGGCTCTCACCGACTACTACTTTGCAGTCACTGACTTCCTTCAAATTGCATCATCTACACAAGATGTAGTTTGCCTGTTTGCTCCTACCTCCGCTTTTATAATTCATCCAATGCTCCTGTCTCTTCTGGAAGAAAGTATTCACCACAGCCATTTTCATCCTTTTTGCTAACTCACTCCAGAATCTCTGCTTCTCTTTTTTTAGCTCACATCCTGCCTGTGGGGCAGAAGCACTGACAACATTGCACATCACACCTTCAATTTCTAACTTGAGACTCATCACTCTGACACTCTTTTCACTTCTAGAACATTCCTGACAAACTCCTAAGATGATTCCTACTCCATTTCTCTTCCCATCCACACCATGATAAAACATCTTAAACCCTGCTCCTAAGCTCCGAGCCTTGCTACCTTTCCACCTGGTCTCCTGAACATACAGTATGTCCACCTTCCTCCTCTGCATCAAGTCAGCCAGCTCTCTACCTTTTTCTGTCATTGATCCAACATTCCAAGTCCCTACTCTCAGTCCGAGACTCATGCCTTTCCTCTTCTCTCTCCACTTATGGACACGCCTCCCACCTCTCCTTCTTCGACCAACAGTAGTTCAGTTTCCACCAGCACCCTGTTGGTTAACAGCACTGATGGTGGTCGTTGTTAACCCGGGCCTCGACCGATCCGGTCTGGAGGTAATATTTGTGATTTGCATATTTGATTGAGCTCAGGTTTTACATCAGATGCCTTTCCTGACGCATCCCTCTGCATTTATCCTGGCTTGGGAACGGCATGATCGAGAGCACTGGCTTGTTGCCCCCTTCATGGCTGCATTTTGGTTTTTTTGGTTGGTGTTTTTCTTTTTTCGATTAACATTTTTGAAAAACCCGCGATGCACTGAATCACGAAGTAGCGAGGGATCACTGTACACGGAAACGTCGCTGTCTCAGACCGTTACCTCAGGAGATAGATAGATATATATATATATATATATATATATATATATATATATATATATATATATATATATACATATACAGTGATCCCTCGCTACAGAATGACTGGTGGGGAAAAAACTCTGTTGACTCTGAATATGTAATGTTGATCATTTTAAATGGACATCTGTTGAATCAGAAATCTTTTGTGGCCTGTCACTCAAGGCTCCCAGAGGAGTTTCACTTTAAGAGATGTGCACATGTATGTTACTGGTGCCAAGCCTTTCTCTATATGACTTTTCCCCCAGTGTTTTAGCATTTTAATTTGGATGGAATTCGATTTTGTCCGTTAACTAACAGATCCGTTAACGAACAGCCATGATCCCTAATGAACATGTCTGTGGCAACAATGCCAAGAAAAAACTTTTTCATTCAATGTGAGAGGAAACTTTTACTTTTTTCATACTTTTTTGTTTTGTCTTTATTGTTTTTCGTCTCTCGCAAGCAGTCTGGACTTAGTTAGCTTTGTGTAGGTCCGTCACTCCATTAAGATTACAGGTAATAATGGTTTAAAATATAAAAATATCAAGGAGATGAACACTCTTGCGAACAGCTTAAAGCGGTATAAAAGCTGAGCATGTTGTAGCTGTGTCTCCTGTTTCAGGTGTTGCTTCCTTTAAGAGAACAGCATCTGCAATCAAGTGACTGTGTGACTGCAAACCCATTGTTGTTAAATGAGGGTCTAGTGTATGCACAATATCCTGTTTGCGTCATTGGCTGATCCCTTGCCTCACAAAGCAGTGCTCCTGTCACCAAGCAACAGTTTCAACTGCGATACATTTCAATAAAATGTAATGCTTGTGGTGTGCAATGGATCTTGGAATAGATTAGGATGTGAATAGTCTGCCTATTAGAGAGAGGTGCAGCTATTCGCCACATTTAATGGAGCCTTTGTTGAACACGACCCACGGTCGATGAGAATCTGTACACAGATTAGTGTAAAAATATCTGGTCGGGCTTTTTCTAGGCGTTTGTACTGAGGGCTGGAGCTTATATCAAACTGTCTATGTTGAGTGTTTTATGATGGCTCAGGCGAAGGTTATGGCTTTAAATTCTAAAATTCTGTAAAAATTTTATACAGACGCTCCCTGACTTAGGTTTTAGTTCGGTTCCGGACGGCCGAACGTAAGGCGAAAAAAAACCATAAGTTGTTACTGTATGTTCCAGTAACGTATGATGTTCATACTGTACTATACATCCATAAATACCATTACCCTATCTCATAAAACACCCCCAAAATCAATAATTATAAACATAACATTGTAAAATAATATCAAATATATCAAATATCAACATTAATTTCAAATAAATTAAATTCAAGCAAAATAATTTCAAACAAATTCACTCATCAAATATCAAATACAGTATCAAATCTTCTTCTTTTACTTTCGGCTGCTCCCTTCAGGGGTCGCCACAGCAAATCATCCGCCTCCATCTCACCCTATCCTCTGCATCTTCTTTTCTGACTCCAACGACCTTCATGTCTTCCTTCACCACATCCATAAAGCTCTTCTTTGGTCTTCCTCGAGGCCTTCTGCCTGGTAGTTCCAGCCTCAGCATCCTACTGCCAATATACTCACTATCCCTCCTCTCTACATGTCCAAACCATCCCAATCTAGCCTCTCTGACTTTGTCTCCAAAACATCTTACATGGGCTGTCCCTCTGATATACTCATTTCTGATCCTATCCATCCTCGTTACTCCCAGAGAGAACCTCAACATTTTCATCTCCGCTACCTCCAGCTCTGCCTCCTGCCTTTTCCTCAGCGCCACTGTTTCTAAGCCATACAACATCGCTGGCCTCACCACCATCTTGTACACTTTTCCCTTCATTCTTGCTGACACTCTCCTATCGCACATCACACCGGACACTTTTCTCCAACCATTCCAGCCTGCCTGCACACGCTTCTTCACCTCTTTTCTACACTCTCCATTGCTCTGGATTGTTGAGCCTAAGTACTTAAAATCCTCCACCTTCCTATCTCTGCTCCCTGTAACATCACCGTTCCTCCTGGGTCCTTCTCATTCACACACATGTATTCTGACATTCCTCTCCTTTCCAGGGCATACCTCCACCTCTATAGATTTTTCTGCACTTGTTCTCTGCTCTCACTACAGATCACAATGTCATCTGCAAACATCATAGTCCATGGAGATTCTTGTCTCACCTCGTCTGTCAGCCTGTCCATCACCATAGCAAACAAGAAGGGGCTCAGAGCTGACCCTTGATGCAGTCCCACCTCCATTTCGTCGGTCACACCGACAGCACACCTCGCCACTGTCTTACATCTCTCATACATGTCCTGCACCACTCTAACATACTTCTCTGCCACTCCAGACCTTCTTATGCAATACCACAGTTCTTCTCTTGGCACCCTGTCATATGCTTTTTCCAGATCCACAAAGGCACAATGTAGTTCCCTCTGACCTTCTCTGTACTTCTCTATTAACATCCTCAAAGCAAACATTGCATCTGTTGTGCTCTTTCTTGGCATGAAACCAAACTGTTGTTCACAAATGCTGACCTCTGCCCTTAGTCTAGCTTCCACTATTCTTTCCCATCACTTCATCGTATGGCTCATCAACTTTATCCCTCTGTAGTTGCCACAACTCTGCACGTCTCCCTTGTTCTTAAAAATGGGCACCAGCACACTTCTCCTCTGGCATCTGCTCACTCTCTAGGACCTTGTTGAATGTTCTTGTCATAAAATCTACTGCTACCTCTCCTAGACACTTCCATACCTCCACAGGTATATCATCAGGACCAACTGCCTTTCCATTCTTCATCCTCTTCAATGCCCTTCTCACTTCTCCCTTACTAATCTTTGCTACATCCTGCTCCTCAAACATCACCTGTTCTACTCTTTTTTCTCTCTCACATTTTCCTCATTCATCAGCTCTTCAAAGTACTCTTTCCATCTTCCCAGCACACTTCTGTCATCAGTCAATACATTTCCCTCTCTGTCCTTTATCAATCTAACTTGCTGCATGTCCTTCCCATCTCTATTTCTTTGCTGTGCCAACCTGTATAGATCATTTTCTCCCTCTTTACTGTCCAACCTATCATACAAGTCATCATACGCCCTCTGTTTGGCCTTAGCCACTGCTACTTTCGCCTTACTCTGTGTCTCCCTGTACTCCTGTTTACTCTCTTCGGTCCTCTCTATGTCCCACTTCTTCTTAGCCAACCTCTTCCTTTGTACACACTCCTGCACTTCCTCATTCCACCACCAAGTCTTCTTATCTACTTTCCTTCCAGAGGACACACCAAGTACTCTCCTACCGGCCTCCCTGATCACATTTGCTGTGGTTGTCCAGTCATTTGGAAGCACTTCCTGGCCACCCAAAGTTTGTTTCAACTCCTCTTTGAAGACAACACGACACTCTTCCTTTTTCAATTTCCACCAATTTGTCTTCTGCTCTGCCTTTGCCTTCTTCACCTTCCTCATATCAGCGTCATCCTGCATACCACCATCCTATCCTGTTTGGCCACACTCTCACCCACTACTATTTTGCAGTCACTGACTTCCTTCAAATTACATCGCCTACACAAGATGTAGTCTACCGGTGTGCTCCTACCTCTGCTTTTATAAGTCACCCTATGCTCCTGTTTCTTCTTGAAGAAAGTATTCACCACAGCCATTTCCATCCTTTTTGCAAAATCTATCAACATCTGTCCTTCTGTGTTCCTGTCCTGGATACCAAACCTGCTCATCACTTCCTCGTCTCCTCTGTTGCCTGCACCAACATGTCCATTGAAATACAGTATCAAATATAACCTTTAAAATGCTCTGTGATGAAATCTTTCTGCTTGTAAATGGTTCCGATGGTCGACGGAGCCATCTGGAAGAAATGTGCAACAGTCTCATGTTTTTCACCAGTATCAATTTTCTTGATAATAGCCATCTTCGTTTCTAACGAGATGGCTTGTTGCTTTTTCTGATTACCACCATCACTAGTAGGCTTACAGTTCTGACCAACCATATTTGCTTAGGGTTACAAAAGTCCACAAAACAGTGTAAACACAAAGATCACAGAGACGACGTCTTAACACAAGGGTAACACACAGTGAACTGGGAAGAAGGAAGGCAAGTTCGGTCTGTCATTTGTAAACAATGGATGCAGCATCATGTGTAAGTAGCGTACTATGTCAGCATACTACGTAGGTACGTCTCGTACTACAGAGAGCATGCTAAACTCAAAATTTGACTTTTTTTTTTAAATGTAAAATCGAAAAATACGTAAAACGAATGAACATAAGTGTGTGTGTGTGTGTATATATATTTATATATGTGTGTGTGTGTGTGTGTGTGTGTGTGTGTATATATCACACCATTTTTGTTTGCATGCAAGACATGATAACACGGTGTTTAGCACATCTGCCTCATAGCAAGAAGGTCCCAGGTTTGAGTCCTTGGTGTTTCTGTATGGAGTTTGCATATTCGCTCCATGCTTGCTTGGGTGTCCTCTGGATACTCTGGTTTTCTCCAACAGTCTAAGAACATTCTAATTGGCTGTTCAAAATCTCCGCTCAGAGTGCGACCTAGTGTGAAAGGTTATGTGCAAGTGTTGGCCCTGTGACGGCCTGGGGAGCTGTTCAGGGTGTACCCCCACCTCCCCCAGAGTCAGCCTGCTCATGAACCTAATTAAGATTACGTGACTTTGAAGACAAATGAATTTGTATGAAAGGCACGTCTGTGATGTGTTGTCACCTGCATGCATTGCACTATGATGTCAGAGACATTGTGCATTAGGCTCTCGTGGTCAATGTATTCCTCAATACACACACATACTCATACACTCGCCCATTCCAGTCATAAATGTACTTTGCAATTACAGAAGGCCCCCGTTATTCACGGGGGTTGTGTTCTGCCCCTTCTTCTCGATCTTGAAAATCCATGAATTATTGATGTGGTTTTCAAACCCTATGTATGATCTTACATGCGCTAAAATATGCTTGTTAAACACATTCTATAGACGGTCGTACTCATTAATACAGTAATAATGCAGTAAAATGTAGTACACACTGTTATAATATTTATGAATAAATAAAGTGCTTAGGCTCCTTACCAGAAACTAGAGCAGATGCAGGGCAATTGAGTGACATCATAGCACTTAAATCATTAAAAACACACTAAAAAATTTACTTCGCAATTCAGGCAATCACTTTGATGACATGTGCGCAAAGGAGACAAAAAGATTTATACACATTATCTGCAACCAATCAGCAACAGAGAGAAACAAAAGCTCTCAGCCATTGACAAAATTTGAATCATGTGCCAGTAATTTCCGGGGAAGTCGCTAATTCACAAGTATGCGGGGCCGTGACCGGTGAACTGCGAATGGGCAGGGGCCTACTGTAGTTTAAAGTAAACAGGACAATGATCTCTTCTCTGGCAGAAAAGAGTCTTCATGATGATGAGACATGTCAGGAGCAGCGTGTGAGATTCCTGACTGTATTAGAAATGACGTCTCAACGCTCACCTCTTCGCTGTTTCTCTCCATGTGTATGGGGGAGGGGTGTCATGTTTCCATATTAGGTGTGTTTTGAGGTAAAGTGATAATACACCACCTTGATGCTGAGGATATTACATATTACTCACACTTCACATGCTGACATTTAAATCTAATTAGAATATGTTCTTAATTGTCTCTGCTTTTAACCTACTGTTAAATAAACCCAACTGTATAGTGGCTGCTATGTGCAGGGTGGAAAGTGGTTCTCTTCAGTCAGTCAGTTCATGTGGTCATGCTAGGTGCGTGATGTGTTCTGGAGCTATGAGACTCCTCTAACTAACCAGGGATGCTTTAAAGCCACTCATCCAAACACAGGATCGACTTCAGTAACAGAATCCTCCCGTACAGTAGGCCCTTGACCCTCGCGGTGTTGCATTCACGGTTTGAGTATTCGCGGACTGCCGAGCAGCTCGCACGTGATTCAAATTCAGCCAATGGCTGTCCTCCTTCTTGCTTATTGGTTGAGATGATGTAACGCCCCTTTTTCCTCATTCACGCACAAGTTGTCAATGAGCCTTTTTTTAGTGTGTTTTAATTACCAGTTAAGTTCGATGATGTCACTCAAACATCTGCTAAGCACCCAAAAAGGGTAATGACGTTGGATGTCTCTTCTGAAGAAATAAGACTTTCTCCGGAAGAAACGACAGTTTCCTCTGAAGTGCCTGAAGAGGAATAATCGTCTGAACTGTTGTAAAACACTCCATTATTAAAGTCTTTTTCAATTATTATTGAAGTACATGACCTAAGGTAATGTTTAAAATGTTTGTGTGTAATATTTTATTTACTGTGGTGCAGCATGTTTCTCATTTTGTTTTGTTTATCCAATTTATTACATTTCTTGTTCTTTTATGTGTTTTTTGTTATGGTCTGTGATTTGGGGGACTTTGATTTTGGCGCTGTGCTTCTAACTAACTGTTTACAATACTTCCCTTTGGCTGAGGGGCGTGGCTGAGCTGCTGGGTAGCACACACCTGAATTCACTATTCCTATTTACCCCCAATAAACAAAAGCATGCTCACCTCTGCACCAGAGGATTAACTCACATCACATCACTGCTTCTTTGGTTTGTAACACACTCGAACTTTCTCACTTTAAAAATTCTGTTTTGAACTCGCTCTGGCTGAGGGGTGGCTGAGCTGCTAGGACATAGTGCAGTTAGTACCTGAATTCAGTCATCCCGTGCCTAATGCAATACGTTCCTCTAGTGGGCAGTTTTGAAAACTACAGTGCTGTGTTTTTCAAAGAGAATGCATTGAAAGGTGTTTTTATATGTATGCTGCATTAGTCCTTCTCAAAAAATTAGTATATTGTGATTAAGTTCATTATTTTATATTTAATGTACTGATAAACATTACACTTTCATATATTTTAGATTCATTATACACAACTGAAGTAATTCAAGCCTTTTATTGTTTTAATATTGATAATTTAGGCAAAAAAGTAAAGAAAAGGCAAAAATCCCTATCTCAAAAAATTAGCATATTTCATCCGCCCATCATGATCATCTTCCGCTAAGCCCAGGGTCAGCAACCTAAGCGAAGAGGCCCAGACATCCCTCTCCCCAGCCACTTCCTCCAACTCTCCCGGGGGGACACCGAGGCGGTCCCAGACATGCCGAGAGATATAGTCCCTCTTGCGTGTTCTAGGTCGACAACGAGGTCTCTTCCTGGTTAGACATGCCTGAAACACCACACCAGGGAGGCGTCCGGGAGGCATTCTGACCAGATGCCCGAGCCACCTCAACTGGCCCCTCTCAATGCGGAGGAGCAGCGGATCTACTCTGAACTCCCCATGGATGGTAGAGCTTCTTACCTTATCACTAAGGGAGAGCCCCGCCACCCGGCGAAGGAACCTCATTTCAGCCGCTTGTATCCGCAATCTTGTTCTTTCGGTCACTACCCAAAGCTCGTGACCATAAGTGAGGGTTGGAACGTAGATCGACTGGTAAATTGAGGGCTTCGCCTTGTGGCTCAGCTCCTTCTTCACCATGACGGACCGGTACAGGCTCCGCTTAACAGCGGAGGCTGCAGCGACCCGTCTGTCGATCTCCCGCTCCATCCTTCCCTCACTTGTGAACAAGACCCCAAGATACTTAAACTCCTCCACTTGGGGCAGGACCTCACTCCTGACCCGGAGGGTGCATTCCACCCTTGTCTGACTGAGAACCATGGCCTCAGACTTGGAGGTACTGAGACTCATCCCGGCTGCTTCGCACTCAGCTGTGAATTGCTCCAATGAGAGCTGGAGGTCCCGACTTCATGAAGCCAAAAGGACAACATCATCCGCAAAAAGCAGAGACGATATCCGATGGCCACCAAACCAGAACCCCTCATCGCCTCGACTGTGCCTAGAAATTCTGTCCATAAAAATTATGAACAGAATCGGTGACGAAGGACAGCCTTGACTCCAACTCCCACTGGAAACAAATTCAACTTATTTCCAATACAGACCAAACTCTGGCTCCGATTATACAGCGACCGAATGGCCCATAGCAACAGGTCCAACGCCGTACTCTCGGAGCACACCCCACAAGATTGTTCAAGGGACACGGTCGAAAACCTTCTTCAAATCTATAAAGCACATGTGGAAAGATTGGGCAAACTCCCAAGCCCCCTCCAGAATCCTGTGAAGTGTATAGAGTTGGTCAAGACTGTTGCGGCCAGGACGAAAGCCACATTGTTCCTCCTGAATCCAAGGTTCGACTATCGGTCGGATCCTCCTCTCTAATACCCCTGCATAGACTTTCCCAGGTAGGCTGAGGAGTGTGATTCCCCGATAATTGGAACACACCCTCCAGTCCCCCTTCTTAAAAATCGGGACCACCACCCCAGTTTGCCAATCCAGAGGTACAACCTCCGATGACCACGCGATGTTGCAGAGACATGTCAACCAAGACATCATCCATCTACCTACAGCATCCAGAGCCCTGAGATATTCTGGGTGGATCTCGTCCAACCCCGGAGCTCGACCACAGAGGAGTTTTTTGACAACCTCAGTGACCTCCACTCCAGTGATGGGCAAACCCCCTCCCAAACCCCCAGGGTCTTCCTCTTCCATGGAGGGCATGTTGGTGGGATTGAGGAGGTCCTCAAAGTATTCCCTCCACCTATCGACGACATCCCCAGTCGAGGTAAGCAGCTCCCCACCTCTACTGTAAACAGTGTTTGTGGAGAACTGCTTCCCCCTCCTAAGGCTTCGAATGGCGGTCCAGAACCTTTTTGAGGCCAACCGATAATCACTCTCCAGGCCCTCACCGAACTCCTCCCACGCCCGAGATTTTGCATCTGCGACAGCTTTGGCTGCACCACGTTTGGCCTGCCAGTACCTGTTTGCTGCCTCAGGAGTCCCACAGGCTAATAAAACCCGATAGGCCTCCTTGTTCAGCTGGACGGCCCCCTTCACTGCAGGTGTCCACCACTGGGTTCGGGGATTACCGCCACGACAAGCACCAACGACCTTACGGCCACAGCTATTGGCTGCCGCCTCAGCAGTGGAGGCATGAAACATGGCCCATTCGGATTCCACGTCCCCCGCCTCCTCTGGGACGTGGTTGAAGCTCTGTCGGAGGTGGGAGTTAAAGGCCTCTTGGACAAGGGACTCCGCCAAACGTTCGCAGCAAACCCTGATTACACGCTTGGGCCTGCCGGGTCTGGAAGGCAGCCTCCCCCACCACCAAAGCCAACTCACCACCGGGTAGTGATCGTTAGACAGCTCAGCTCCTCTCTTCACCCGAGTGTCCAGAACATATGGTCGCAAGTCCGATGACACGACTACAAAGTCAATCATCGAACTGCAACCTGGGGTGTCCTGGTGCCAAGTGCACTTATGGGCACACTTATGTTCGAACATGGTGTTGGTGATAGACAAACTGTGACGAGCACAGAAGTCTAACAATGAAACACCGTTCGGGTTCAGACCGAAGAGGCCGTACCTACCGATTACACCCTTCCAGGTCACACTATCATTGCCCACATGGGCGTTGAAGTCTCCCAAGACAACAAGTGAGTCTTTCAAGGGAGCGTTCTCCAACACCCCACCCCCCCCCCCCCCCCAAAAGACTCAAAAAGGTTGGGTACTCTGAACTGTCATTTGGTGCATAAGCACAAATAACAGTCAGGACCCGTCCCGCCATCCGAAGACGGAGGGAAGCTACCCTTTCGTCAACCAGGGAGAACCCCAACATTTGGGCACCGAGACTGGGGTCAACAAGAATACCCATACCGGCTCGCCGCCTCTCTCCATGAGCAACTCCAGAATAGAATAAGGTCCAGCCTCTCTCAAGATGGATGGTTCATGAGCCCAAGCTATGCGGTGAAGTGAGCCCGACTACTAGTTCTTCTCAAAAGATGAGCATGAGATAGTTCCTATCTCAAAAAATTAGCATATTTCATCCGATCAATTAAAAAAAAGTGTTTTTAATACAAAAAAAGTCAACCTTCAAATAATTATGTTCAGTTATTCACTCAATACTTGGTCAGAATCCTTTTGCAATCAGCCTGTTGCACTGCTGAGGTGTTACGGAGGCCCAGGATGCTTCGATAGCGGCCTTAAGCTCATCCACAGTGTTAGGTCTGGTGTCTCTCAACTTTCCCTTCACAATATCCCACAGATTCTCTATGGGGTTCAGGTCAGGAGAATTGGCAGGCCAGTTAAGCACAGTAATAGCATGGTCAGTAAACCATTTACCAGTGGTTTTGGCACTGTGAGCAGGTGCCAGGTCGTGCTGAAAAATGAAATCTTCATCTCCATAAAGCTTTTCAGCAGATGGAAGCATGAAGTGCTTCAAAATCTCCTAATAGCTAGCTGCATTGACCCTGCCCTGGTAAATCACAGTGGACCAACACCAGCAGCTGACATGGCACCACGACCATCACTGACTGTGGGTACTTGACACTGGACTTCAGGCATTTTGGCATTTCCTTCTCCCCAGTCTTCCTCCAGACTCTGGCACCTTGATTTCCGAATGACATGCAGCATTTGCTTTCATCCGAAAAAAGTACTTTGGACCACTGAGCAACAGTCCAGTGCTGCTTCTCTGTAGCCCAGGTCAGGCGCTTCTGCCGCTGTTTCTGGTTCAAAAGTGGCTTGACCTGGGGAATGCAGCACCTGTAGCCCAGTCCACTACTTCCACAGGTCCCACAAGGTCTGGAATCGGCCCTTCTCCACAATCTTCCTCAGGGTCCGGTCACCTCTTCTGGTTGGGCAGCGTTTTCTGCCACACTTTTTCCTTCCCACAGACGTCCCACTGAGGTGCCTTGATACAGCACTCTGGGAACAGCCTATTCGCTCAGAGATTTCTTTCTGTGTCTTACCCTCTTGCTTGAGGGTGTCAATTATGGCCTTCTGGACAGCAGTCAGGTCAGCAGTCTTACCCATGATTGCGGTTTTGACTAATGAACCAGGCTGGGAGTTTTTAAAAGCCCCAGGAATCTTTTGCAGGTGTTTAGAGTTAATTGGTTGATTCAGATGATTAGGTTAATAGCTCGTTTAGACTACCTGAACATGATATGCTAATTTTTTTGAGATAGGAATTTTGGGTTTTCATGAGCTGTATGTCAAAATCATCAGTATTAAAACAATAAAAGACCTGAAATATTTCAGTTGGTGTGCAATGAATCTAAAATATATGAACGTTTAATTTTTATCAGTACAGTACAGAAAATAATGAACTTTATCACAATATGCTAATTTCTTTAGAAGGAATAGTATAATGTTTACATTTTATCAATAAATATCACAGTAAAAAAAATTGTTTTTCTTAATCATTACGACATTAATACTGCATTAAGACTGTCTATAGAATGTGTTTAAGAAGCATATTTTAGTGCATGTAATAGATACATAGTATTTTACTTCCTGCTGCTCATTCGCCCATGTGACGTGATACATGGGGTTTTACTTCCGGGTACAGAACCGATTATCTCATTTAGCGGGAGGGGCCGGATCCGAACCCCCGCGAATGTCAAGGGCTTACTGTATATCTAAACAAATCAGCTATCTCGGAATGACATCACCGGCGTCAAGTCGTGTTTAACTGCACAGTGATAACGGATTGAGTTCTCAGGAAAAAACGTCTCTGATCTCCTCAACTGTGATTGATTTTAGACTCCGCGATCTACGTTTACCAACATTAGAATCATATGGTGTGCAAAACATGTAGTTAAAGTCTGAATTTGTGTGTGCATGCATGTGCACGAGACGTGTGAATATTTAGACGTATCATTAATATGCAACTTTTGTGTGTGTGTGTGTGTGTGTGTGTGTGCAGCTATTGTGCAGCCTCAGATGGTGCTTCGGATCAATACCATTGCGGTAGCGCCCACGCTCCTCTGATCCAGATTCATCCTCCTGATCCTCTGCCGTTGTGTTCCCGAGTAGAACTTCAACTTTTGTTAACTGTTTGTAATTACAGCCCCTTTAATAAAAGTGCTGATGTGGGGAGAACATGCTGTCTCTGACATGACGAGATTCATTTGGGTTGAGTTAGAAGAGGTTGTCTGTGTGTTATGGTGGAGACTAAATACTCGTTTTGCCTTTGGTTCCATGATTTTATTTTATGATATTCTAAATGCAATCTCAAATAATAAAAAAATAAATAGTATAAGACTGCATGGTTTGATTTCTGAGTTAGAGTTGGTTCTGCTTCTGTTTCATCAGGTTTTGGTCATTCATCTGGTCCTCGTGAAATGGAAAAGTTTTCAAGCTGCAGGATTACTGATCCCAAGGTCAGGGGGTTCAAGCCCCACTATCACCTGGTTGTCTTTGTTTTCCCCCTCAGTACAACTAACTGGGTTATCAAAGGCCGGCCACGTCTCTCACCGTTTGTGGTGAGGGGTTTATGTAAAAGAACCATTGCTGCATAACTGTCAGCATGTTTCTGCCCTCAATTAGTCAGGTGACTTGGGCATCAGCCTAATAGGGATCAAGCGGCTAACAGTCGCCACCCTAATTGAGATTAAGCAGTTCAGAGAATGAATGAATATCCTTCCAAACCAAATGTCCAAATAATCATAGAAAAAACTGGCGATAATAATCTTATGGGGTCAGTTGAACATTACCCACAAAAGGTTTAATAGTGAGGTTCAGTAGAGAGTAATCAAGCACTCAATGATGAATCTGTCAATGGAAGGTCCTTACAAGGATAGTAAGACAGGTGTGTGTGTGTTGGGATTACGCTGTCAAAGTAAATATTCATTTCAGCTAAATATGTTTCTCTTGATTAAATCAAAGAAAAGGGTTAGAGGAATGGAAGCGAGAGAGAGATGGTGAGAGAGCTGTGTGTATGTGAGACAGATATGTGTGTGTGTGTGTGTGAGAAAGAGTGAAAGGTGTCTGACAGTGAGAGGTGTGTGAGATGGAGAAGTGTATGTGAGAGATGGAGAGGTGTGAGAAGCGTGTGAGGTGTGTGTGTGTGTGTGAAAGAGGTGTTTATTGAGGTTTTGCAGTCATGTGACTCCAATACCTTCATGCACCACCTTGGATGGCAAGCGTGATCCAAAACACACAAACACACGATTCACTAAGCATGGCTTCAACAACAACCGATAATGACAGCGAAAGCAAAATATGCGAGAGTGTCCAAGGCAAAAGTGATGACACTATAATATTGTCAGACGTTGTCAATCATCTGACAGGTGACCAGAGGGCGGGGTATCTGAGTAAAATAAAGCAGCTGGGGATTGCCGATCCATATCTAATGCTACAGTCAATGTTTAGGAATGTGTTAGAATGGAAACATTCTTCCCTTACTGCTTTTGCCTACTTGGATCTTTGTACATATCTTGTCCACGGCCCGTCTCCATTTACTGGCAAAGAGTTAAAAGCTTACAAATCAATGGGAGCTTCTAAGTATTTTGTTGCCGGATTTGTAAGCTGTATGCAACAATGGGAGCCAGGAACCGGGAAGAGAGACTACCATCTCATAACTGATAAGGTGGGGTGTTCTATCCCCAAACAGAGCTACACAAACAAGCGCTTATGCAATAATACATTACAATCATCACTGAATATAATGGTTGTATATATTAACATAATCTATTTATATAATATAATAATGTATATTTACCTGGTACAAAGTGTTGGCTGCATATTCTACTGTATTGTGTAGGATTCCAGTCTTTCCTATTTCCCGCTGCGATCCACTTGGCTTTTCTGTCCGGGTCAGATGGAAAACGATAAAATGACTGTGCTGGCTTACTCCAGTCTATTTGCACAGCCAACAGGGCAACACGATATAACCATACAGTACTCACTGCTTATTTTGTATCACTCCGGGGAAGTTAGTAACCGACAAACAACATGCAGTTGGGTAATGTTGAACCACTATTACTTATTTTAAAATGTTTAGCAATGTTAAAGGAGCGAGCGCCGTCCGGATCATGCCGTCCAATATGGCAGATAAACAAAAGTCACATGACCATGTGACGTCACGTGCAAAACCTCAATATGAGACAGATATGTATCTGGGTGAAAAAGAGGTGTGTGAGTGAGAGAATGAGAGGTATGCATGTGAGTGTATGAATGTGTGAGAGTGAGAGAAAGCTGTGGGTGTGAGAGAGACAGGTGTGTGTGTTCTATGTCTGAGAGAACGAGAGTCTGAGAAACAAAGAGAGAGGTGTGCGTGTGTTTGAGAGAGAGAGAGAGAGATAGGTGTTTGAGAGAGAAAGAAGAGTGCATGTGAGAAAGATCTCTCTCAGAAAGAGAGATGTGTTTCTGAGAGAACTGTGTGAGCAAGGTGTGTGTGTGTGTGTGACAGAAAGAGAGTGAGATGTGTGTGTGTAAGAGAGAGAGAAAGATAGGTGTGTGTGTGAGAGAAAGAGAGATGTGTGTGTATGAGAGACAGAGAGAGATGTGTGTGTGAGAGAGAGAGGTGTGTGTCACAGAGAGACGTGTGTGTGAGAGAGAGAGAGAGAGGAATGTGGGGGAAAGATAAAGAGAGAGATGTGTTTGTGTGAGAGAGTTGTTTGTGAGAAAGGTGTGTGTGTGTGTGAAAGAGAGAAAGATGTGTGTGTGTGTGTATAAGAGAGATGATTGTGTGCATGTGTGTGTGAGAGAGAAAGAGGGAGAGAGAAAAAGGTGTGTGTTTGAGAGAGAGAGTTGTTTGTGAGAGATCTGTGTGAAAAAGAGATGGGTGTTTGTGTGTGTGCGTGAATGAGAGAGAGCAATGGAGAGAGGTAGGTGTGTGTTAGAGAAAGAGATAGGTGTATGTGTGTGTGTAAGAGAGAGAGAAATAGATAGGTGTGTGTGTGTATGTGAGTGAGAGAGAGAGAGAGAGTTGTTTAAGAGAGAGGTGTCTGTGTGTGAGAGGGAGAGAAAAATAAATGTGTGCATGAGAGAGAGAGAGCGAGATTGTGTGTGTGTGTGTGTGTGTGTGTGTGAGAGAGAGAAAGAGAGAGGGTGTCTTTGTGTGAGAGACAGAGAGAGGTGTGTGTGTGTGAGAGAGACGTGTGTGTGAAAGATAAAAAGAAGTGTGTGTTTGTGTGTGTGTGAGCGAGACGTGTGTGTGAAAGATAAAAGAGAAGTGTGTGTTTGTGTGTGTGAGAGAGAGAAAGATGTGTGTGTGTAAGAGATATGATTGTGTATGTGTGTGTGAGAGAGAGAGAGGTGTGTGTCACAGAGACGTGTGTGTGGTTGTGTGAGAGAAAGAGAAAGAGGTGTGTGTAAGTGAGAGTTATTTGTGCCTGTGTGTGTGAGAGAGATGTATGTATGAGAGAGGTGTGCGTCTGAGAGATAGAAGTTTGTATATGTGAGAGAGGTAGGTGTGTGTGTGTGAGAGTGAGAGAGAGAGAGAGAGAGCAAGAGAGATAGGTGTCTGTGTGTGTGTGAGAGAGGGGGAGACAGAGAGAGGGGGTGTCTTTGTGTGAGAGACAGAGAGAGGTGTGTGTGTGTGAAAGATAAAAAGAGAAGTGTGTTTGTGTGTCTAAGAGATATGATTGTGTGTGTGTGTGTGTGTGTGTGTGAGAGAGAGAGAGAGAGAGAGAGACGTGTGTGTGTGTGTGTGTGAGAGAGAGAGGTGTGTGTCACAGAGACGTGTGTGTGGTTGTGTGAGAGAAAAAGAGAAAGAGGTGTGTGTAATTGAGAGAGGTATTTGTGAGAAAGGTGTCT
>CM045738.1:3732500-3737500 GCA_024760905.1 Plotosus lineatus | reverse complement strand
AGAGGTGTGTGTGTGTGTGAGAGAGAGAGAGGTGTGTGAGGGTGTGTGTGTGTGAGAGAGAGAGAGAGAGAGAGAGAGGTGTGTGAGGTATGTGTGTGTGTGAGAGAGAGAGCGGTGTGAGAGAGAGAGAGAGAGAGCGGTGTGTGTGAGAGAGAGAGAGTGGTGGGTGTGAGAGTGTGCGTGAGAGAGAGAGGTGTGTGTGAGAGAGAGAGCGAGAGGTCTGTGTGAGAGAGGTGTGTGTGAGACAGAGGTGTGTGAGAGAGAGTGAGAGAGAGATAGAGGTGTGTGAGAGAGAAAGTTATGTGAGAGAGAGGTGTTTGTGAGTGTGTGTGTGTGTGAGAGAGAGCGAGAGAGTTGTGTGTGAGTGTGTGTGTGAGAGAGAGGTGTGTGAGAGAGAGAGCGAGGTGTGTGTGTGTGTGTGTGTGTGTGTGTGAGAGAGATTGTGTATGTGAAAGAGCAAGAGAGAGGTGTGTGTTTGAGAGAGAGAGAGAGGGGGGTGTGTGTGTGTGTGTGTGTGACAGAGGTGTGTGTATGAGTGAGAGAAAAGAGAGGTGTGTGTGTGTGAGAGAGAGGTGTGTGTGTGTGTGGGTGTGAGAGAGAGGGCGGTGAGTGTGAGAGAAAGAGGGGTTTGAGAAAGAGAGAGAGGTGTGTGTGAGAGGCGTGTGTGAGAGAGAAAGAGAGGTGTGTGTGAGGGAGAGAGAGGTGTGTGTGTGTGTGAGTGAGGTGTGTGTGAGACAGAGAGGTGTGTGAGAGAGAGGTGTGTGTGTGTGTGAGAGAGGTGTGTGTGAGAGAGAGAGAGAGAGGTGGAGAGCGGTGGGTGTGTGAGAGAGCGGTGAGTGTGTGAGAGAGAGAGGTGTGTGTGAAAGAGAAAGGTGTGTGTGAGACAGAGAGAGAGTGAGAGAGAAGCGAGAGGTGTGTGTGAGAGAGAGAGGAGTGTGTGTGTGAGAGAGAGAGAGTGAGAGGTGTGTGAGAGAGAGAGGTGTGAGAGAGAGAGAGTGAGACAGAGAGCGGTGTGTGTGTGTGAGAGTGAGAGGTGTGTGAGAGAGAGAGGTGTTTGTGAGTGTGTGTGTGTGTGTGTGTGTGTGTATGTGTGTGAGAGAGAGAGAGAGAGAGAGAGAGAGCGGTGTGTGAGAGAGAGGTGTGTGTGTGTGAAAGAAGTGTGTGTGTATGAGTGAGAGAAAGAGAGGTGTGTGAGAGAGAGAGAGGTGTGTGTGTATGAGTGAGAGAAAGAGAGGTGTGTGAGAGAGAGGTGTGTGTGTATGAGTGAGAGAAAGAGAGGTGTGTGTGTGTGTGTGAGAGAGAGAGAGCGGTGAGTGTGAGAGAAAGAGGGGTTTGAGAGAAAGAGAGAGAGGTGTGTGTGAGAGAGGCGTGTGTGAGAGAAAGAGAGGTGTGTGAGGGAGAGAGGTGTGTGTGTGTGTGTGAGTGAGGTGTGTGTGAGACAGAGAGGTGTGTGAGAGAGAGGGTGTGTGTGTGTGTGTGTGAGATAGAGGTGTGAGAGAGAGAGTGAGAGAGAGAGCGGTGTGTGTGTGTGTGAGAGAGAGTGGTGGGTGTGAGTGTGTGCGTGAGAGAGAGAGGTGTGTGTGAGAGAGAGAGCGAGAGGTCTGAATGAGAGAGGTGTGTGTGAGACAGAGAGGTGTGTGTGAGAGAGAGAGAGAGGTGTGAGAGAGAGAGGTGTGTGAGAGAGGTGTTTGTGTGTGTGTGTGTGTGTGTATGTGTGTGAGAGAGAGAGAGAGAGTTGTGTGTGAGAGAGGTGTGTGAGAGGAAGAGCGGTGTGTGAGAGAGGTGTGTGTGTGTCAGAGAGAGAGGTGTGAGAGAGAGAGGTGTGTGTGAGAGAGAGAGAGAGGTAGAGAGAGCGGTGGGTGTGTGAGAGAAGCGGTGAGTGTGTGAGAGAGAAAGAGAAAGGTGTGTGTGAGACAGAGAGAGTGAGAGAGAGAGAGGTGTGTGAGTGAGAGAAAGAGGTGTGTGTGAGAGAGAGGTGTGTGAGGTGTGTGTGTGAGAGAGAGAGAGGTGTGAGAGAGCGCGGTGTGTGTGTGTGAGAGTGAGTGGTGGGTGTGAGGTGTGTGCGTGAGAGAGAGAGAGTGGTGGGTGTGAGTGTGTGCGTGAGAGAGAGCGAGGTGTGTGTGAGAGAGGTGTGTGTGAGACAGAGAGGTGTGTGAGAGAGAGAGGTGTGAGAGAGAGGTGTTTGTGAGTGTGTGTGTGTGTGTGTGTGAGAGAGAGAGTTGTGTGTGAGAGAGGTGTGTGAGAGGGAGAGCGGTGTGTGAGAGAGGTGTGTGTGTGTGTGTGTAAGAGAGAGAGGTGTGAGTGAGAGAGAAAGATGTGTGTGAGAGAGAGAGAGAGAGAGAGAGAGAGAGGGGGGTGTGTGTGTGTGAGAGAGATAGAGGTGTATGTTGAGAGAGATGTGAAAGAGACAGTTGTATGTGTGTGTGTGAGAAAGAGGAGTGCTTGAAAGAGAGGTGTGGGAATGAGAGAGAGATGTGAATGAGAATGGAAGAGAGAGTGATGTGTGTGTGTTTTAGAGAGCAAGAGAGAGAGGTCTGTGCTTGAGAGAGAGATGTGAAAGAGACAGGTGTGTGTGTGTGAAAGCAATGGGCATGTTTTTTGGAAAGAGAGCAATGTGTGTGTGTGTGTGAGAGAGAGAGAGCAAGAGAGGTGTGTGTGTGTGTGTGTGTGAGAGAGAGGTCTGTGAGTGAGAGAGAGAGAGAGTGTGTGTGTGTGTGTGTGTGAGAGAGAGAGAGAGAGAGAGAGGTGTGTGAGAGAGAGGTCTGTGAGTGAGAGAGAGAGAGAGAGAGAGAGAGGGTGTGTGTGTGTGTGTGTGTGAGAGAGAGAGAGAGAGGTGTGTGTGAAAGAGAGAGAAAGGTGTGTGTGAGAGAGAGAGGTGTGTGTGAGAGAGGTGTGTGTGAAAGAGAGAGAAAGGTGTGAGAGAGAGATGTGAGAGAGGTGTGAGTGAGAGAGAGAGGTGTGTGAGTGAGGTGTGTGAGAGGTGTGTGTGTGTGAGAGAGGTGTGTGAGAGAGAGAGGTGTTTGTGAGTGTGTGTGTGTGTGTATGTGTGTGAGAGAGAGAGAGAGAGAGTTGTGTGTGAGAGAGGTGTGTGAGAGGGAGAGCGGTGTGTGAGAGAGAGGTGTGTGTGTGTATGAGTGAGAGAAAGAGAGGTGTGTGTGTGTGTGTGAGAGAGAGAGAGGTGTGTGAGAGAGAGAGAGGTGTATGTGTATGAGTGAGAGAAAGAGAGGTGTGTGTGTGTGAGAGAGAGAGCGGTGAGTGAGAGAAAGAGGGGTTTGAGAAAGAGAGAGGTGTGTGTGAGAGGCGTGTGTGAGAGAGAAAGAGGTGTGTGTGAGACAGAGAGAGTGAGAGAGAGAGAGAGAGAAAGAGGTGTGTGTGTGTGAGAGAGAGAGAGGTGTGTGAGGGGTGTGTGTGTGTGTGAGAGAGATAGAGAGGTGTGTGAGGTATGTGTGTGTGTGAGAGAGAGGCGGTGTGAGAGAGAGAGAGAGAGAGAGAGCGGTGTGTGTGTGAGAGAGAGAGTGGTGGGTGTGAGGTGTGTGCGTGAGAGAGAGAGGTGTGTGTGAGAGAGAGAGAGCGAGAGGTCTGTGTGAGAGAGGTGTGTGTGAGACAGAGAGGTGTGTGAGAGAGAGAGTGAGAGAGAGATAGAGGTGTGTGAGAGAGAGAAAGGTATGTGAGAGAGAGAGGTGTTTGTGAGTGTGTGTGTGTGTGTGTGTGAGAGAGAGAGAGAGAGTTGTGTGTGAGTGTGTGTGAGAGAGGTGTGTGAGAGAGAGAGGTGTGTGTGTGTGTGTGTGTGTGTGTGTGTGTGTGTGTGTGTGAGAGAGAGAGAGAGTTGTGTGTGAGTGTGTGTGAGAGAGGTGTGTGAGAGAGAGAGAGGTGTGTGTGTGTGTGTGTGTGTGTGTGTGTGTGTGTGTGTGAGAGAGAGATTGTGTATGTGAAAGATCAAGAGAGAGGTGTGTGGGTGTGTGTTTGAGAGAGAGAGAGAGGGTGTGTGTGTGTGTGTGTGTGTGACAGAGGTGTGTGTGTATGAGTGAGAGAAAGAGAGGTGTGTGGGTGTGAGAGAGAGGTGTGTGAGAGAAAGAGAGGTGTGTGTGTGTGTGTGTGAGAGAGAGCGGTGAGTGAGAGAAAGAGGGTTTGAGAAAGAGAGAGAGGTGTGTGTGAGAGGCGTGTGTGAGAGAGAAAGAGAGGTGTGTGTGAGACAGAGAGAGTGAGAGAGAGAGAGAGAGAAAAAGGTGTGTGTGTGTGAGAGAGAGAGAGAGAGAGAGGTGTGTGAGGTATGTGTGTGTGTGAGAGAGAGAGCGGTGTGAGAGAGAGAGAGAGAGAGAGCGGTGTGTGTGTGAGAGAGAGAGTGGTGGGTGTGAGTGTGTGCAAGGTGAGAGAGAGAGAGGTGTGTGTGAGAGAGAGAGCGAGAGGTCTGTGTGAGAGAGGTGTGTGTGAGACAGAGGTGTGTGAGAGAGAGTGAGAGAGATAGAGGTGTGTGAGAGAGAGAAAGTTATGTGAGAGAGAGAGGTGTTTGTGAGTGTGTGTGTGTGTGAGAGAGAGAGAGTTGTGTGTGAGTGTGTGTGTGAGAGAGAGGTGTGTGAGAGAGAGAGAGAGGTGTGTGTGTGTGTGTGTGTGTGTGTGAGAGAGAGAGAGAGAGTTTGTGTATGTGAAAGAGCAAGAGAGAGGTGTGTGGGTGTGTGTTTGAGAGAGAGAGAGAGGGTGTGTGTGTGTGTGACAGAGGTGTGTGTATGAGTGAGAGAAAGAGAGGTGTGTGTGTGTGAGAGAGAGAGGTGTGTGTGTGTGTGTGTGTGAGAGAGAGAGCGGTGAGTGTGAGAAAAAGAGGGGTTTGAGAAAGAGAGGTGTGTGTGAGAGGCGTGTGTGAGAGAGAAAGAGAGGTGTGTGTGAGAGAGAGAGGTGTGTGTGTGTGTGAGTGAGGTGTGTGTGAGACAGAGAGGTGTGTGAGAGAGAGGGGGTGTGTGTGTGTGAGAGAGAGGTGTGTGAGAGAGAGAGAGAGAGAGGTGGAG
>CM045738.1:3717500-3727500 GCA_024760905.1 Plotosus lineatus | reverse complement strand
GTGAGAGAGAGGTGTGAGAGAGAGAGAGTGAGAGAGAGAGCGGTGTGTGTGTGTGTGTGAGAGAGAGAGAGAGAGTGGTGGGTGTGAGTGTGTGCGTGAGAGAGAGAGCGAAGCGGTCTGTATGAGAGAGGTGTGTGTGAGACAGAGAGGTGTGTGTGAGAGAGATTGAGGTGTGTGAGAGAGAGAGGTGTGTAAGAGAGAGGTGTTTGTGTGTGTGTGTGTGTGTGTGTGTGTGTGTGTGTGTAGAGAGAGAGAGAGTTGTGTGTGAGACAGGTGTGTGACAGGAAGAGCGGTGTGTGAGAGAGAGGTGTGTGTGTGTCAGAGAGAGAGGTGTGAGAGAGAGAGGTGTGTGTGAGAGAGAGAGAGGTTGAGAGAGCGGTGGGTGTGTGAGAGAGCGGTGAGTGTGTGAGAGAGAAAGAGAAAGGTGTGTGTGAGACAGAGAGTGAGAGAGAGAGAGGTGTGTGAGTGAGAGAAAGAGGTGTGTGTGAGAGAGAGGTGCGTGAGGTGTGTGTGTGTGTGAGAGAGAGAGAGAGAGGTGTGTGTGTGTGTGTGTGTGAGAGAGAGGTGTGAGAGAGAGCGGTGTGTGTGTGTGTGAGAGAGAGAGAGTGGTGGGTGTGAGTGTGTGCGTGAGAGAGAGAGTGGTGGGTGTGAGTGTGTGCGTGAGAGAGAGAGCGAGGTGTGTGTGAGAGAGCTGTGTGTGAGACAGAGAGGTGTGTGAGAGAGATAGAGGTGTGTGAGAGAGAGAGGTGTGTGAGAGAGAGGTGTGTGTGAGTGTGTGTGTGTGTGTGTGTGTGAGAGAGAGAGAGTTGTGTGTGAGAGCGGTGTGTGAGAGAGGTGTGTGTGTGTAAGAGAGAGAGGTGAGTGAGAGAGAAAGGTGTGTGTGTGTGTGTGAGAGAGAGAGGGGTGTGTGTGTGTGTGTGAGAGAGATAGAGGTGTATGTTGAGAGAGATGTGAAAGAGACAGTTGTATGTGTGTATGTGTGTGAGAAAGAGGAGTGCTTGAAAGAGAGGTGTGGGAATGAGAGAGAGATGTGAATGAGAATGGAAGAGAGAGTGATGTGTGTGTGTTTTAGAGAGCAAGAGAGAGAGGTCTGTGCTTGAGAGAGAGATGTGAAAGAGACAGGTGTGTGTGTGAAAGCAATGGGCATGTTTATTGGAAAGAGAGCAATGTGTGTGTGTGTGTGAGAGAGAGAGAGAGAGGGAGAGCAAGAGAGGTGTGTGTGTGTGTGTGAGAGAGAGGTCTGTGAGTGAGAGAGAGAGAGAGGTGTGTGTGTGTGTGTGTGTGTGAGAGAGAGAGGTGTGTGAGAGAGAGGTCTGTGAGTGAGAGAGAGAGAGAGAGAGAGAGAGGGTGTGTGTGTGTGTGTGTGTGTGAGAGAGAGAGAGAGAGAGAGGTGTGTGTGAAAGAGAGAGAAAGGTGTGTGTGAGAGAGAGAGGTGTGTGTGAGAGAGGTGTGTGTGAAAGAGAGAGAAAGGTGTGAGAGAGAGAGATGTGAGAGAGGTGAGAGAGGTGTGAGTGAGAGAAAGAGGTGTGTGTGTGTGTGTGTGAGAGAGAGAGAGAGAGGTGTGTGTGTGTGAGAGAGGTGTGAGAGAGAGCGGTGTGTGTGTGTCTGAGAGAGAGAGTGGTGGGTGTGGAGTGTGTGCGTGAGAGAGAGTGGTGGGTGTGAGTGTGTGCGTGAGAGAGAGAGCGAGGTGTGTGTGAGAGAGGTGTGTGAGAGAGATAGAGGTGTGTGAGAGAGATAGAGGTGTGTGTGAGAGAGAGAGAGGTGTGAGAGAGAGAGGTGTGTGTGTGTGTGTGTGTGTGTGAGAGAGAGAGAGAGAGAGAGAGAGGTGTGTGAGAGAGGTCTGTGGTGAGAGAGAGAGAGAGAGAGAGAGGGTGTGTGTGTGTGTGTGTGAGAGAGAGAGAGAGAGGTGTGTGTGAAAGAGAGAGAAAGGTGTGTGTGAGAGAGAGGTGTGTGTGAGAGAGGTGTGTGTGAAAGAGAGAGAAAGGTGTGAGAGAGAGAGATGTGAGAGAGGTGAGAGAGGTGTGAGTGAGAGAGAGAGGTGTGAGTGAGGTGTGTGTGTGTGTGAGAGAGGTGTTTGTGGGTGTGTGTGTGTGTGTGTGTGTGAGAGAGAGAGAGAGAGTTGTGTGTGAGAGAGGTGTGTGAGAGGGAGAGCGGTGTGTGTGAGAGAGAGGTGTGTGTGTATGAGTGAGAGAAAGAGAGGTGTGTGTGTGTGTGAGAGAGAGAGAGGTGTGTGTGTATGAGTGAGAGAAAGAGAGGTGTGTGTGTGTGAGAGAGAGAGAGCGGTGAGTGTGAGAGAACGAGGGGTTTGAGAAAGAGAGAGAGGTGTGTGTGAGAGAGGCGTGTGTGAGAGAAAGAGAGGTGTGTGAGGGAGAGAGAGGTGTGTGTGTGTGTGTGTGAGTGAGGTGTGTGTGAGACAGAGAGGTGTGTGAGAGAGAGGTGTGTGTGTGTGTGTGTGTGTGGGTGTGAGAGAGAGAGAGGTGTGAGAGAGAGGTGTGTGTGAGAGACAGAGAGAGAGGTAGAGAGAGCGGTGGGTGTGTGAGAGAGCGGTGAGTGTGTGAGAGAGAGAGGTGTGTGTGAGAGAGAAAGAGAAAGGTGTGTGTGAGAGAGAGAGGTGTGTGAGACAGAGAGAGAGAGAGAGAGAGAGAGAGAGAGGTGTGTGAGGTGTGTGTGTGAGAGAGAGAGAGGTGTGTGTGTGTGTGTGTGTGTGAGAGAGGTGTGAGAGAGAGAGAGTGAGAGAGAGAGCGGTGTGTGTGTGTGTGAGAGAGAGAGAGTGGTGGGTGTGAGTGTGTGCGTGAGAGAGAGAGAGGTGTGTGTGAGAGAGAGAGAGCGAGCGGTCTGTATGAGAGAGGTGTGTGTGAGAGAGATAGAGGTGTGTGAGAGAGAGAGGTGTGTGAGAGAGAGGTGTTTGTGTGTGTGTGTGTGTGTGTGTGTGTGTGTGTGTGTGTGTATGTGTGTGAGAGAGAGAGAGAGTTGTGTGTGAGACAGGTGTGTGAGAGGAAGAGCGGTGTGTGAGAGAGGTGTGTGTGTGTCAGAGAGAGAGGTGTGAGAGAGAGAGAGAGGTAGAGAGAGCGGTGGGTGTGTGAGAGAGCGGTGAGTGTGTGAGAGAGAAAGAGAAAGGTGTGTGTGAGACAGAGAGAGTGAGAGAGAGAGAGGTGTGTGAGTGAGAGAAAGAGGTGTGTGTGTGTGTGTGAGAGAGAGAGAGAGAGGTGTGTGTGTGTGTGTGTGTGTGAGAGAGAGGTGTGAGAGAGAGGCGGTGTGTGTGTGTGTGAGAGAGAGTGGTGGGTGTGAGTGTGTGCGTGAGAGAGAGTGGTGGGTGTGAGGTGTGTGCGTGAGAGAGAGAGCGAGGTGTGTGTGAGAGAGGTGTGTGAGAGATAGAGGTGTGTGAGAGAGATAGAGGTGTGAGAGAGAGGTGTGAGAGAGAGAGGTTTGTGAGTGTGTGTGTGTGAGAGAGAGAGAGAGAGTGTGTGTGAGAGAGGTGTGTGAGAGGGAGAGCGGTGTGTGAGAGAGGTGTGTGTGTGTAAGAGAGAGAGGTGTGAGTGAGAGAGAAAGGTGTGTGTGTGTGTGTGTGTGTGAGAGAGAGAGAGAGAGAGAGAGAGAGAGAGGGGGTGTGTGTGTGTGAGAGAGATAGAGGTGTATGTTGAGAGAGATGTGAAAGAGACAGTTGTATGTGTGTATGTGTGTGAGAAAGAGGAGTGCTTGAAAGAGAGGTGTGGGAATGAGAGAGATGTGAATGAGAATGGAAGAGAGAGTGATGTGTGTGTGTTTTAGAGAGCAAGAGAGAGAGGTCTGTGCTTGAGAGAGAGATGTGAAAGAGACAGGTGTGTGTGTGAAAGCAGTGGGCATGTTTTTGGAAAGAGAGCAATGTGTGTGTGTGTGTGAGAGAGAGAGAGAGAGCAAGAGAGGTGTGTGTGTGTGTGTGAGAGAGAGGTCTGTGAGTGAGAGAGAGAGAGGTGTGTGTGTGTGTGTGTGTGAGAGAGAGAGAGAGAGCGAGAGAGGTGTGTGAGTGAGAGAGAGAGAGAGAGAGAGGGGTTGTGTGTGTGTGTGTGTGTGAGAGAGAGAGAGAGGTGTGTGTGAGAGAGAGAAAGGTGTGTGTGAGAGAGGTGTGTGTGAAAGAGAGAGAAAGGTGTGAGAGAGAGAGAGATGTGAGAGAGGTGAGAGAGGTGTGAGTGAGAGAGAGAGGTGTGTGAGTGAGGTGTGTGTGTGTGTGTGAGAGGTGTGTGTGTGTGTGAGAGAGGTGTGTGAGAGAGAGAGGTGTTTGTGAGTGTGTGTGTGTGTGTGTGTGTGTGTGTGAGAGAGAGAGAGAGAGTTGTGTGTGAGAGAGGTGTGTGAGAGGGAGAGCGGTGTGTGAGAGAGAGGTGTGTGTGTGAGGAGTGAGAGAAAGAGAGGTGTGTGTGTGTGTGAGAGAGAGAGAGGTGTGTGTGTGTGAGAGAGAGAGAGGTGTGTGAGAGAGAGAGAGGTGTGTGTGTATGAGTGAGAGAAAGAGAGGTGTGTGTGTGTGAGAGAGAGAGCGGTGGAGTGTGAGAGAACGAGGGGTTTGAGAAAGAGAGAGAGGTGTGTGTGAGAGAGGCGTGTGTGAGAGAGAGAGAGAGGTGTGTGTGAGGGAGAGAGAGGTGTGTGTGTGTGTGTGTGTGTGAGAGAGAGGTGTGAGAGAGAGAGGTGTGTGTGAGAGACAGAGAGAGAGGTAGAGAGAGCGGTGGGTGTGTGAGAGAGCGGTGAGTGTGTGAGAGAGAGAGAGGTGTGTGTGAGAGAGAAAGAGAAAGGTGTGTGTGTGAGAGAGAGGTGTGTGTGAGACAGAGAGTGAGAGAGAGAGAGAGAGAGGTGTGTGAGGTGTGTGTGTGTGTGTGAGAAAGAGAGAGAGAGAGGTGTGTGTGTGTGTGTGTGTGTGAGAGAGAGGTGTGAGAGAGAGAGAGAGAGAGAGAGAGAGGCGGTGTGAGTGTGTGCGTGAGAGAGAAAGGTGTGTGAGAGACAGAGAGGTGTGTGAGAGAGAGGTGTTTGTGTGTGTGTGTGTGTGTATGTGTGTGAGAGAGAGAGAGAGAGTTGTGTGTGAGACAGGTGTGTGAGAGGAAGAGCGGTGTGTGAGAGAGAGGTGTGTGTGTGTCAGAGAGAGAGGTGTGAGAGAGAGAGGTGTGTGTGAGAGAGAGAGGTAGAGAGAGCGGTGGGTGTGTGAGAGAGCGGTGAGTGTGTGAGAGAGAAAGAGAAAGGTGTGTGTGAGACAGAGAGAGTGAGAGAGAGAGGTGTGAGTGAGAGAAAGAGGTGTGTGTGTGAGAGAGAGGTGTGTGAGGTGTGTGTGTGTGAGAGAGAGAGAGAGAGAGGTGTGTGTGTGTGTGAGAGAGAGGTGTGAGAGAGAGCGGTGTGTGTGTGTCGTGAGAGAGAGAGTGGTGGGTGTGAGTGTGTGCGTGAGAGAGAGAGTGGTGGGTGTGAGTGTGTGCAAGTGAGAGAGAGAGCGAGGTGTGTGTGAGAGAGGTGTGTGTGAGACAGAGAGGTGTGTGAGAGAGATAGAGGTGTGTGAGAGAGAGAGAGAGGTGTGAGAGAGAGAGGTGTTTGTGAGTGTGTGTGTGTGTGTGAGAGAGAGAGAGAGAGTTGTGTGTGAGAGAGGTGTGTGTGAGAGGGAGGCGGTGTGTGAGAGAGGTGTGTGTGTGTGTAAGAGAGAGGTGTGAGTGAGAGAGAAAGGTGTGTGTGTGTGTGTGTGTGTGTGTGTGTGAGAGAGAGAGAGAGAGAGGGTGTGTGTGTGTGAGAGAGATAGAGGTGTATGTTGAGAGAGATGTAGAAAGAGACAGTTGTATGTATGTGTGTGTGTGTGAGAAAGAGGAGTGCTTGAAAGAGAGTGTGTGGGAATGAGAGAGAGATGTGAATGAGAATGGAAGAGAGAGTGATGTGTGTGTGTTTTAGAGAGCAAGAGAGAGGTCTGTGCTTGAGAGAGAGATGTGAAAGAGACAGGTGTGTGTGTGAAAGCAATGGGCATGTTTTTTGGAAAGAGAGCAATGTGTGTGTGTGTGTGAGAGAGAGAGAGAGAGCAAGAGAGGTGTGTGTGTGTGTGTGTGTGTGTGTGTGTGTGAGAGAGAGGTCTGTGAGTGAGAGAGAGAGAGGTGTGTGTGTGTGTGTGTGAGAGAGAGAGAGAGAGAGCGAGAGAGGTGTGTGAGAGAGAGGTCTGTGAGTGAGAGAGAGAGAGAGAGGGGTGTGTGTGTGTGTGTGTGAGAGAGAGAGAGAGAGAGGTGTGTGTGAAGAGAGAGAGAAAGGTGTGTGAGAGAGGTGTGTGTGAAAGAGAGAGAAAGGTGTGAGAGAGAGAGATGTGAGAGAGGTGAGAGAGGTGTGAGTGAGAGAGAGAGGTGTGTGAGTGAGGTGTGTGAGAGGTGTGTGTGTGTGAGAGAGGTGTGTGAGAGAGAGAGAGTGGTGTGTGAGAGAGGTGTGTGTGTGTGTGAGAGAGAGAGAGAGAGCGGTGTGTGTGAGAGAGAGAGGGCGTGCGAGAGAGGTGTGTGTGAGAGAGAAAGAGAAAGGTGTGTGTGTGTGTGTGAGAGAGAGAGAGGTGTGTGTGAGAGAGGGAGGTGTGTGTGTGAGAGAGAGAGTGAGAGGTGTGTGTGAGTGAGAGAAAGAGGTGTGTGTGTGTAAGAGAGAGAGGGAGAGAGAGCGGTGTGTGTGTGTGAGAGAGAGAGAGTGTGGAGAGAGAGGTGTGTGTGAGAGAAAGAGAAAGGTGTGTGTGTGTGAGAGAGAGGTGTGTGTGTGAGAGAGAGGTGTGAGAGGTGTGAGAGAGGTGTGTGTGTGAGAGAGAGATGTGAAAGAGAGAGAGAGAGTGTGTGAGAGAAAGAGAGGTGTGTGTGTGTGTGTGTGTGTGAGAGAGAGAGGGGTGAGTGTGAGAGAAAGAGGGGTTTGAGAAAGAGAGAGAGGTGTGTGTGAGAGGCGTGTGTGAGAGAGAAAGAGAGGTGTGTGTGAGGGAGAGAGAGGAGTGTGTGTGTGTGTGAGTGAGGTGTGTGTGAGACAGAGAGGTGTGTGTGAGAGAGAGAGGGGGTGTGTGTGTGAGAGAGGTGTGAGAGAGAGGTGTGTGTGTGAGAGAGAGAGAGGTAGAGAGAGCGGTGGGTGTGTGAGAGAGCGGTGAGTGTGTGAGAGAGAGAGAGTGTGTGTGAAAGAGAAAGAGAAAGGTGTGTGTGAGAGAGAGAGAGGTGTGTGTGAGACAGAGAGAGAGTGAGAGAGAGCGAGAGGTGTGTGTGAGAGAGATAGGTGTGTGTGTGTGAGAGAGAGAGAGAGTGAGAGGTGTGTGTGAGAGAGAGAGAGGTGTGAGAGAGAGAGAGTGAGAGAGAGAGCGGTGTGTGTGTGTGTGAGAGAGAGAGAGGTGTGTGAGAGAGAGATAGAGGTGTGTGAGAGAGAGAGGTGTTTGTTAGTGTGTGTGTGTGTGTGTGTATGTGTGTGTGAGAGAGAGAGAGAGAGAGTTGTGTGTGAGAGAGGTGTGTGAGAGGGAGAGCGGTGTGTGAGAGAGAGGTGTGTGTGTGAGAGAGAAGTGTGTGTGTGTGTGAGTGAGAGAAAGAGAGGTGTTTGTGTGTGAGAGAGAGAGAGCGGTGAGTGTGAGAGAAAGAGGGGTTTGAGAAAGAGAGAGGTGTGTGTGTGAGAGAGGCGTGTGTGAGAGAAAGAGAGGTGTGTGTGAGGGAGAGAGAGGTGTGTGTGTGTGTGAGTGAGGTGTGTGTGAGACAGAGAGGTGTGTGAGAGAGAGGGGTGTGTGTGTGTGTGTGTGTGTGAGAGAGAGAGGTGTGTGTGAGAGACAGAGAGAGAGGTAGAGAGAGCGGTGGGTGTGTGAGAGAGCGGTGAGTGTGTGAGAGAGAGAGGTGTGTGTGAGAGAGGAAGGTGTGTGTGAGACAGAGAGAGAGAGAGAGAGAGAGAGGTGTGTGAGGTGTGTGTGTGTGAGAGAGAGAGAGAGAGGTGTGTGTGTGTGTGTGTGTGTGTGTGTGAGAGAGAGGTGTGAGAGAGAGAGAGTGAGAGAGAGAGCGGTGTGTGTGTGAGAGAGAGAGTGGTGGGTGTGAGTGTGTGCGTGAGAGAGAGAGGTGTGTGTGAGAAAGAGAGAGAGAGAGAGGTCTGTATGAGAGAGGTGTGTGTGAGACAGAGAGGTGTGTGTGAGAGAGATAGAGGTGTGTGAGAGAGAGAGAGGTGTTTGTGTGTGTGTGTGTGTGTGTGTGTGTGTGTGTGTATGTGTGTGAGAGAGAGAGAGAGAGAGAGTCGTGTGTGAGAGAGGTGTGTAAGAGAGAGGTGTGTGTGTGTGTCAGAGAGAGAGGTGTGAGAGAGAGAGGTGTGTGTGAGAGAGAGAGAGAGGTAGAGAGAGCGGTGGGTGTGTGAGAGAGCGGTGAGTGTGTGAGAGAAAGAGAAAGGTGTGTGTGTGAGAGAGAGGTGTGTGTGAGACAGAGAGAGTGAGAGAGAGAGGTGTGTGAGTGAGAGAAAGAGGTGTGTGTGAGAGAGAGAGAGGTGTGTGTGTGTGTGTGAGAGAGAGGTGTGACAGAGAGTGGTGTGTGTGTGTGAGAGAGAGAGTGGTGGGTGTGAGTGTGTGCATGAGAGAGAGAGTGGTGGGTGTGAGTGTGTGCGTGAGAGAGAGGAGGTGTGTGTGAGAGAGAGAGTGAGAGGTCTGTGTGAGAGAGGTGTGTGTGAGACAGAGAGGTGTGTGAGAGAGAGAGAGGTGTGAGAGAGAGAGGTGTTTGTGAGTGTGTGTGTGTGTGTGTGTGTGAGAGAGGTGTGTGAGAAAGAGAAAGAGAAAGGTGTGTGTGTGAGAGAGAGAGAGGTGTGTGTGAGACAGAGAGAGAGCGAGAGGTGTGTGTGTGTGTGAGAGAGAGAGAGAGAGGTGTGTGTGTTTGTGTGTGAGAGAGAGGTGTGAGAGAGAGAGAGAGGAGAGAGAGAGCGGTGTGTGTGTGAGAGAGAGAGGTGTGTGAGAGAGAGATAGAGGTGTGTGAGAGAGAGAGGTGTTTGTGAGTGTGTGTGTGTGAGAGAGAGAGAGAGAGAGAGAGTTGTGTGTGAGAGAGGTGTGTGAGAGGGAGAGCGGTGTGTGAGAGAGAGGTGTGTGTGTGTGAGAGAGAGAGGTGTGTGAGAGAGAGAGAGGTGTGTGTGTATGAGTGAGAGAAAGAGAGGTGTGTGTGTGTGTGAGAGAGAGAGAGCGGTGAGTGTGAGAGAAAGAGGGGTTTGAGAAAGAGAGAGAGGTGTGTGTGTGAGAGAGGCATGTGTGAGAGAAAGAGAGGTGTGTGTGAGGGAGAGAGAGGTGTGTGTGTGTGTGTGAGTGAGGTGTGTGTGAGACAGAGAGGTGTGTGAGAGAGAGAGGTGTGTGTGTGTGTGTGTGTGTGAGAGAGAGAGAGAGGTGTGTGTGAGGAGAGAGAGGTGTGTGTGTGTGTGTGTGAGTGAGGTGTGTGTGAGACAGAGGTGTGTGTGAGAGAGAGAGGGGGGTGTGTGTGTGTGAGAGAGGTGTGAGAGAGAGGTGTGTGTGTGTGTGAGAGAGAGAGAGGTAGAGAGAGCGGTGGGTGTGTGAGAGAGCGGTGAGTGTGTGAGAGAGAGAGGTGTGTGTGAAAGAGAAAGAGAAAGGTGTGTGTGTGAGAGAGAGAGAGGTGTGTGTGAGACAGAGAGAGTGAGAGAGAGAGCGGTGTGTGTGTGTGAGAGAGAGAGGTGTGTGAGAGAGAGATAGAGGTGTGTGAGAGAGAGAGAGGTGTTTGTGAGTGTGTGTGTGTGTGTATGTGTGTGAGAGAGAGAGAGAGTTGTGTGTGAGAGAGGTGTGTGAGAGGGAGAGCGGTGTGTGAGAGAGAGGTGTGTGTGAGAGAGAAGTGTGTGTGTGTATGAGTGAGAGAAAGAGAGGTGTTTGTGTGTGAGAGAGAGAGCGGTGAGTGTAGAGAGAAAGAGGGTTTGAGAAAGAGAGGTGTGTGTGTGAGAGAGGCGTGTGTGAGAGAAAGAGAGGTGTGTGTGAGGGAGAGAGAGGTGTGTGTGTGTGTGAGTGAGGTGTGTGTGAGACAGAGAGGTGTGTGAGAGAGAGGGTGTGTGTGTGTGTGTG
>CM045738.1:3710000-3715000 GCA_024760905.1 Plotosus lineatus | reverse complement strand
GTGTGAGAGAGAGAGAGGTGTGTGTGAGAGACAGAGAGAGAGGTAGAGAGAGCGGTGGGTGTGTGAGAGAGCGGTGAGTGTGTGAGAGAGTGAGGTGTGTGTGAGAGAGAAAGAGAAAGGTGTGTGTGTGAGAGAGAGAGGTGTGTGTGAGACAGAGAGAGTGAGAGAGAGAGAGAGAGAGGTGTGTGAGGTGTGTGTGTGTGTGTGAGAGAGAGAGAGAGAGAGGTGTGTGTGTGTGTGTGTGTGAGAGAGGTGTGAGAGAGTGAGAGAGAGCGGTGTGTGTGTGTGTGAGAGAGAGAGTGGTGGGTGTGAGTGTGTGCGTGAGAGAGAGAGGTGTGTGTGAGAGAGAGAGCTGAGAGGTCTGTATGAGAGAGGTGTGTGTGAGACAGAGAGGTGTGTGTGAGAGAGATAGAGGTGTGTGAGAGAGAGAGGTGTTTGTGTGTGTGTGTGTGTGTGTGTGTGTGTATGTGTGTGAGAGAGAGAGAGAGAGAGTTGTGTGTGAGAGAGGCGTGTGAGAGGGAGAGCGGGGGGTGAGGGAGAGGAGGGAGTGTGGCAGAGAGAGGGGTGTGAGAGAGAGAGAGAGTGTGTGTGTGTGTGAGAGGTAGAGAGAGCGGTGGGTGTGTGAGAGAGAGGTGTGTGTGTGAGAGAGAGGTGTGTGTGAGACAAAGAGAGTGAGAGAGAGAGAGGTGTGTGAGTGAGAGAAAGAGGTGTGTGTGAGAGAGGTGTGTGAGGTGTGTGTGTGTGAGAGAGAGAGAGGTGTGTGTGTGTGTGAGAGAGAGAGGTGTGAGAGAGAGCGGTGTGTGTGTGTGAGAGAGAGAGTGGTGGGAGTGAGTGTGTGCGTGAGAGAGAGAGGCGTGTGTGAGAGAGAGAGCGCGAGGTCTGTGTGAGAGAGGTGTGTGTGAGACAGAGAGGTGTGTGAGAGAGAGAGAGGTGTGAGAGAGAGAGGTGTTTGTGAGTGTGTGTGTGTGTGTATGTGTGTGAGAGAGAGAGAGAGTTGTGTGTGAGAGAGGTGTGTGAGAGGGAGAGCGGTGTGTGTGAGAGAGGTGTGTGAGGTGTGTGTGTGTGAGAGAGAGAGGGGTGTGTGTGTGTGAGAGAGAGAGGTGTGAGAGAGAGGGGTGTGTGTGTGTGACAGAGAGAGTGGTGGGTGTGAGTGTGTGCGTGAGAGAGAGAGGTGTGTGTGAGAGAGAGAGCGAGACGTCTGTGTGAGAGAGAGTGTGTGTGTGAGAGAGAGAGGTGTGTGAGAGAGAGAGAGAGGTGTGAGAGAGAGAGGTGTTTGTGAGTGTGTGTGTGTGTGTGTGTATGTGTGTGAGAGAGAGAGAGAGTTGTGTGTGAGAGAGGTGTGTGAGCGGGAGAGCGGTGTGTGAGAGAGAGGTGTGTGTGTGTGTAAGAGAGATAGGTGTGAGTGAGAGAGAAAGGTGTGTGTGTGAGAGAGAGAGAGAGAGAGGGGTGTGTGAGAGAGATAGAGGTGTATGTTGAGAGAGATGTGAAAGAGACAGTTGTATGTGTGGATATGTCTGTCTGTGTGAGAAACACGAGTGCTTGAAAGAGAGGTGTGGGAATGAGAGAGAGATGTGAATGAGAATGGAAGAGAGAGTGATGTGTGTGTGTTTTAGAGAGCAAGAGAGAGAGGTCTGTGCTTGAGAGAGAGAGATGTAGAAAGAGACAGGTGTGTGTGTGAAAGCAATGGGCATGTTTTTGGAAAGAGAGCAATGTGTGTGTGTGTGTGAGAGAGAGAGAGAGAGCAAGAGAGGTGTGTGTGTGTGTGTGTGTGTGTGTGTGAGAGAGAGGTCTGTGAGTGAGAGAGAGAGAGAGAGAGAGAGGGGTGTGTGTGTGTGTGTGAGAGAGAGAGAGAACAGAGAGGTGTGTGAGAGAGGTCTGTGAGTGAGAGAGAGAGAGAGAGAGAGAGAGAGAGAGAGGGGTGTGTGTGTGAGAGAGAGAGAGAGGTGTGTGTGAGAGAGAGAGAAAGTGTGTGTGTGAGAGGTGTGTGTGAAAGAGAGAAAGGTGTGAGAGAGAGATGTGAGAGAGGTGAGAGAGGTGTGAGTGTGAGTGAGGTGTGTGAGAGGTGTGTGTGTGTGAAAGAAAGAGGTGTGTGTGTGTGTGTGTAAGAGAGAGAGAGAGAGAGAGAGAGTGTGTGTGTGAGAGAGAGAGCGCGCGCAGAGAGAGAGGTGTGTGTGAGAGAGAAAGAGAAAGGTGTGTGTGTGTGTGAGAGAGAGGTGTGTGTGAGAGAGGGAGGTGTGTGTGTGAGAGAGAGATGTGTGAGAGAGAGAGTGAGAGGTGTGTGAGTGAGAGAAAGAGGTGTGTGTGTGTGTGTAAGAGAGAGGGAGAGAGAGCGGTGTGTGTGTGTGTGTGAGAGAGAGGGAGTCAGAGAGAGGTGTGTGTGAGAGAGAAAGAGAAAGGTGTGTGTGAGAGAGAGGTGTGTGTGAGAGAGAGGTGTGTGAGAGAGAGAGGTGTGAAAGAGAGAGAGGTGTGAGTGAGAGAGAGATGTGTGAGTGAGGTGTGTGAGAGAGGTGTGTGTGTGAGAGAGATGTGAAAGAGAGTGAGAGAGAGAGGTGTGTGTGTGAGAGAGAAAGAGAAAGGTGTGTGTGTGAGAGAGAGGTGTGTGTGTGAGAGAGAGAGGGTGTGTGAGAGAGAGAGGTGTGAAAGAGAGAGAGGTGTGAGTGAGAGAGAGATGTGTGAGTGAGGTGTGTGAGAGGTGTGTGTGTGAGAGAGAGATGTGAAAGAGAGTGAGAGAGAGAGAGGTGTGTGAGTGAGAGAGAGAGGTGTGTGAGAGAGAGAGAGAGGTGTGCGTGAGAGAGAGATGTGTGAGTGAGGTGTGTGAGAGGTGTGTGTGTGAGAGAGAGATGTGAAAGAGAGTGAGAGAGAGAGAGAGGTGTGAGTGAGAGAGAGAGGTGTGTGAGAGAGAGAGAGAGAGGTGTGTGAGAGAGAAAGAGAAAGGTGTGTGTGTGTGAGAGAGAGGTGTGAGAGAGAGGTGTGTGAGTGAGAGAGAGAGGTATGTGAGTGAGAGAGAGAGAGGTGTGTGAGTGAGAGAGAGAGGTGTATGAGTGAGAGAGAGAGGTGTGTGAGTGAGAGAGAGAGGTGTGTGAGAGAGGTGTGTGTGTGTGAGAGAGGTGTGTGAGAGAGAGAGAGAGAGGTGTGTGTGTGAGAGAGAGAGAGAGAGGTGTGTGTGTGAGAGAGAGAGAGGTGTATGAGTGAGAGAGAGAGAGGTGTATGAGTGAGAGAGAGGTGTGTGAGTGAGAGAGAGAGAGAGTGTGAGAGAGAGAGAGGTGTGTGTGTGTGAGAGAGAGAGAGGGAGAGAGGCGGTGTGCAAAGGCGTGTGTGTGTGTGTGTGTGAGAGAGGTGTGAGTGAGAGAGAGAGGTGTGTGAGTGAGAGAGAGAGAGAGAGGTGTGTGTGAGAGAGACAGAGAAAGGTGTGTGTGAGGGAGAGAGAGGTGTGAGAGAGGTGTGAGTGAGAGAGAGAGAGAGAGAGAGAGAGCAAAGAGGTGTGTGTGTGTGTGTGTGTGTGTGTGAGAGAGAGAGAGAGCGAGAGAGGTGTGTGAGAGAGAGGTCTGTGAGTGAGAGAGAGAGAGAGAGAGAGAGGGGTGTGTGTGTGTGTGTGTGAGAGAGAGAGCGAGAGAGGTGTGTGAGAGAGAGGTCTGTGAGTGAGAGAGAGAGAGAGAGAGGTGTGTGAGAGAGAGGTCTGTGAGTGAGAGCGAGAGAGAGAGAGAGAGAGAGAGAGAGAGAGAGAGAGGGGTGTGTGTGTGTGTGTGAGTGAAAGAGAGAGAAAGGTGTGTGTGAGAGAGAGAAAGGTGTGTGTGAGAGAGGTGTGTGTGTGTGTGAAAGAGAGAGAAAGGTGTGAGAGAGAGAGATGTGAGAGAGGTGAGAGAGGTATGAGTGAGAGAGGTGTGTGAGTGAGGTGTGTGAGAGGTGTGTGTGTGTGAGAGAGGTGTGTGAGAGAGAGAGTGGTGTGTGAGAGAGAGAGAGTGGTGTGTGAGAGAGGTGTGTGAGAGAGGTGTGTGTGTGTGTGAGAAAGAGGTGTGTGTGTGTGTGTAAGAGAGAGAGAGAGAGAGAGCGGTGTGTGTGAGAGAGAGGGGCGCAAGAGAGAGGTGTGTGTGAGAGAGAAAGAGAAAGGTGTGTGTGTGTGTGTGAGAGAGGTGTGTGTGAGAGAGAGGGAGGTGTGTGTGTGAGAGAGAGATGTGTGTGAGAGAGAGAGTGAGAGGTGTGTGAGTGAGAGAAAGAGGTGTGTGTGTGTGTAAGAGAGAGGAGAGAGAGCGGTGTGTGTGAGAGAGAGAGAGCGAGAGAGAGGTGTGTGTGAGAGAGAAAGAGAAAGGTGTGTGTGTGAGAGAGAGGTGTGTGTGTGTGAGAGAGAGAGGTGTGAGAGAGGTGTGAGAGGTGTGAGAGAGGTGTGAGTGAGAGAGAGATGTGTGAGTGAGGTGTGTGAGAGGTGTGTGTGAGAGAGAGATGTGAAAGAGAGAGAGAGAGGTGTGTGAGAGAGGTGTGAGTGAGAGAGAGAGGTGTGTGAGAGAGAGAAGAGAAAGGTGTGTGTGTGAGAGAGAGAGAGGTGTGTGTGAGAGAGGGAGGTGTAAGAGAGAGAGAGGTGTGAGAGAGAGAGAGGTGTGAGAGAGAGAGAGAGGTGTGAGAGAGAGAAAGAGAAAGGTGTGTGTGTGAGAGAGAGGTGTGTGTGAGAGAGAGGGAGGTGTGAGAGAGAGAGAGGTGTGAGAGAGAGAGGTGTGTGAGAGAGAGAGAGGTGTGAGAGAGGTGTGTGAGTGAGAGAGAGGTATGTGAGGGAGAGAGAGAGGTATGTGAGTGAGAGAGAGAGGTGTGTGAGTGAGAGAGAGAGGTGTATGAGTGAGAGAGAGAGGTGTGTGAGTGAGAGAGAGAGGTGTGTGAGAGAGGTGTGTGAGAGAGAGAGAGGTGTGTGAGTGAGAGAGAGGTGTGTGAGAGAGAGAGGTGTGTGTGAGTGAGAGAGAGGTGTATGAGTGAGAGAGAGGTGTGTGAGTGAGAGAGAGGTGTGTGTGTGTGTG
>CM045738.1:3562500-3697500 GCA_024760905.1 Plotosus lineatus | reverse complement strand
ATTTCACTGTCATTTAAATAAAAATACAAAAAACCCATCAAATAAAACATAAACAGATGAATAAATCTCATGCATTTAAATCTATTCATCTATTTTCAGTGCCACGTCACTGTGGCGTGAAGCGGAGAGCCAATCCTTTCTGTATGTGGGTGGGTCCGATACCTTGAAACTAATTTTATTGGATTATAACAGCCACAGACTGCATGTGTTGTTTTTGAGTAAAGAGATAAATTTCCCTCATTTTTGATCAGCTCATTTGCACGAAACAGTGCTGTAGTGGTGTACTGGTTTTAGTGGCTGAGTTGCGTGTACCGACTTAATTTGGTCTACTTTATAGTTGATCAACGTAAATTTCCGAGACTGTGGAAATAAAAAGCGAAGATGAAGTGCTAAATAGTTTCAAAGCCAAAGCCGCACCCTCACCGCGCTCCGTGCACCTCTGTGCGCCTCGGTCGCTTCGTTGCCATCGTGTACTCACTTATTTTTTGACCACTACAGCAATGATAGTAAGAAGCACTTTTCTTATTAATAAATAACTTCATTATGACAATGTTTATTTAAAATAAATTCAGAGTCTTACTTACTTACTTACTTTAAGTAAGCAAGTAAGTAATGTCGTTTAAAATAAATTCAGTCTTATTATACTCTAAAATTGTTGATCTTTTTCAATTTAGATGTATTCAATATATATATATATACATACACATACATACATACACAGAGTAGGCCCTTGACTATTTGCGGTTTTGCACCCGCGGTTTGAGTACACACAGTCTGCCTAGCAATCGTCACGTGATTCAAATTCAGCCAATGGCTGTCCTCCTTTCTGCTGATTGGTTGAGCTGATGCCCCGCCCCTTTTTACTTATTCACGCACAAGTTGTCAATGAGCCTCTTTTTTCTGTGTTTTAATTACCAGTTAAGCTCTATGATACCACTCAAACACTGTGTCTTCTCTGGCTAAGCGATAGAAAACGCTGGATGTCTCCTATGAAGAAATAAGACTTTCTCCTTTCTCTGAACTGTTGTATTAAAATCTTTTTCTAAGTTCATATGTATGCGTGAGATTTTATGTTCTGTAGTATGTTTACATTGAAGTTGGAGTAACGTGTCCAAGATGGTGCTGCCCAGAGGGCAACGTCGCGGAGTTCTCAGAGTCAAATTGTTTCTTTGTTCGTTTTAATTTGTTTTATTTGTTTGTTCATGTTTTGCACTATGCTCGTCTATGAGCAGCTTCGGGCAACTGAGCATGCAATAATCTATCTTCTATCTATTCTATGCTACGGAGCTCCATGTTAGCGGTTAGCTAGCAGTTAGCTAGCGGCTCCCGGCTAAGCCCGGAGCTCTGAGAGGCTTGGTTAGCACTTCCAGCCATACTACTTAAAAATGTTCAATCCCTGCGAAAAAAGCTTCATGCTTAGATTGCAGCGCAGGGGGATCTACAGGACTGTGTTTCTGGGATGCGGCTCGCTGCCTACCATAGCATGTCAGCTCTGCTTAGTTGTACACTGCTAAGTTATAACTAAGCACGCTCAACTTAGCTTGTTCGCTGGGATGCGGCACCATAGCATACTAGCTCTGCTAGCCGCATCCCGGCTAACAAAGAAGCCGAGGCGGGAAGGGGCCAAACGACAACTCCGGCGCTTGTAATAGCAGGGGATGAAGGCCGTGTAGCCGGTTGGTATAATCGCCTTATCGGGTGTACTCTTCTCGAGCCATGTTTCACAGAAACACAGTCCTGTAGATCCCTCTGTGCTGCAATCTGAGCATGAAGCTCGTCCATCTTTTTTTGAAGGGACTGAACATTTTCAGGTACGTAGTATGGCCGGAAGTGCTAACCAAGCCTCTCAGAGCTCCGCCTGGGCCTAGCCACTAACCGCTAGCATTGAGCTCCTAACCAAGCATGCTAACCAAGCACAGGAAAATCTCAAAACTCCGCCTGGGCATAGCATAGCTGCTCATGATATAAGTTATTGCCCGAAGCTGAAGCTGTTCATGCTGTAGTAGGGTCGACCGATCATAGACGAGCATAGTGCAAACCATAATCAAACAAATAAAACAAATTAAAACGAACAAAGAAACAATTTGACTCTGAAAATCCACGAGGTTGCCCTCTAGGCAGCGCCATCTTGGACACGGCACTCCAAGACGTCACTCCAAGTTCAATGTAAAAGGACATGAAGCATAATAAAGTTTATCCTTTTGGTATCGTTTGTTAAACATGCTACAGAACATAAAATATCACGCACAAACATTCTAAGAATTAACTGAGGTACTGTACTGGAATAATAATTGAAAAAGACTTTAAAACGAGTGCTTTACAACAGTATATGCTCTATAATGTTTATATATTTTATTACTAAATATCACAGTACAAAATTAAAAAGTTTTTCTCAATCATTACTATATTTTACTACATTAATACTGTATTAATGAGTAAGACTGTCTATAGAATGTGTTTAAGAAGCATATTTTATCGCACGTAATAGATACATAGTATTTTACTGCCGGCTACTCATGCGCGCATGTGCGCATGTGACCTTATACATGGGGTTTTACTTCCGTGTACAGAGCTCGCGGATTATCTCGATTCGCGGGAGGGCTCGGAACCGTACCCCCGCGAATATCAAGGGCCTACTGTGTGTATATATATATATATGTGTCTGTCTTCCTTTCGGCTTTTTCCCCTTTTACTCGGGAGTCGCCACAGCGAATCATCTGATTCGCACGTTTGATTTGGCAGAGGTTTTTTTTTTTTTACGTCGGATGCCCTTCCTGTCACAACCCTTTTTAGTAAGGGACAGAAACACGCTGACGACTTTGCAGCCTACTCTTTATGAAAGTCAGCAATGGTTCTTTTACATGCCTCTCACCATAGACAGTGGGAGACATGGCCCGCCTTTGATAACCCAGTTAGCTGCACTGGGGTGTATATATATATATATATATATATATATATATATATATATATATATATATGTATATATATATATATATATATATATATATATATATGTATATATATATATATATATATATATATATATATATATATATATATATATATATATATATATATGTATATATATATATATATATATATATATATATATATATATATATATATATATATGTATATATATATATATATATATATATGTGTATATATGTATATATATATATATATATATATGTGTATATATATATATATATGGCTCTCAGAGGATTAGATTTAAAAATACATCTTTTTTTTTTTTTTTTGGCTCTCTTAGTCAAAAAGGTTCCCGACCCCTGGTTTAAAGTATTTGAAATTAAAACTAGGCCAACTGTAGGCCTATAACTGTAAATTATTTTTAAAAATAATTTTAATAATTATTTTTCATAAGGTTCTCTTTAAAAATGTTCCTTCCAGGAGACATCAATTAAGCTCCTTTTTTGTAAGTATAACCCCAAACCTTTGTGTCAATTTTTCCTCCTTTTTCATAAAGGCCTGTTCTCATCCCTGCAAGACCCCCAGATACGTGAACTCCTCTACTTGGGGCAGTACTTCATTCCAGAATCGGAGAGTGCATTCCATTCTCTTCTGGCTGAGAACCATGACCTCGGACTTGGAGGTTCTGATTCTCATCCTGGCCATTTTGCACTCGGTTGCAAATTGCTCTAATGAGAGCTGGAAGTTCTGGATTGATGAAGCCAAAAGGATGTCATCTACAAAAAGCAGAGACAAGATCCTATGGCCACCAAACCAGAACCTATCAACACCGTAGCTGCGTCTAGAAATTCTATCCATAAAAAATATGAACAGAATCGGTGACAAAAGACACCTTGGCAGAGTCAAACCCTTATTGGAAACAAATTCGACCTGTTGTTACCAATGTTGACCAAGCTCTGGTTCTAGTGATGGAGACTGATTGTCTCGTAGGAATGGGTCCAGTACACCGTACTCCTGGAGCACGACCCCCATATGACAGCCCAAGGTATACAGTTGAAAGCCTTCTCTCAATCCAGAAAACACATTTGGACAGATTGGACAAACTCCCATGCCCTCTACAGAAGGGGTGTCATTGACAATCGGAATATCGCTGATATAATTATGTCGATCGATAATCGATACCTATTAAAGAGATATTGATACTTCTAAAGTTATAGCTTCCTGTTTTCATGACAGCGTCTGTTGTCAACGCCATTTTCAATGACACCCCTAGTAAATGGTACGTCCCGCCTCTCTGTATGGTAAATGGTACGTTCCGCCTCTCTGTATGGTAAATGGTACGTCCCTGCTTCTCGTATGCCGTCAGAGCGCTTGTTCTCAACAGCACGAAACATTTTCAACAAGAAGAGACACTCATCACCGGAGAATGCAGATATGTGCATCTTCTGAATCTATACATCTATTTTCGATTCCACGTCACTGTGACACGCAGCAGCGGAGAGCCAATCCTTTCTGTACTCCACTGTGTGGGTGGGTCCGATAGCTTCAAACTCCAATTTTATTGGATTATAACAACAGCCACAGACTGCGCGTGTTGTTTGAGTAAAAAGATAAATTTCCTTCGTTTTTGATCGGTTCATTTGCACAAAGTCAAGCACAGCTGGCAAGCAAACACAAAAGGACAAACATGGAAAAACTTCAACCCGCAGACCAGCTGATTGCCAAAACTTGGGACGCGCTTCCTATCATATAAACACTGCAGCGTGTGAGTCCAATAAAATTAGAGTTTCAAGGCATCTGACCCGCCCACACAGAAAGGATTGGCTCTCAGCTTCGCGCCACAGTGACGTGGCATTGAAAGTACTGTAGATGAATAAAATTGCTCTGAGCAGTTAGAAAGTGAAGCTGCATCATCTCCTGCTTGGCCTTTTAAGATGCTGGTGCTGCCAGCAGCACAAACAACCGTCATACGCAACACTCGCGCTGCACTGCCATGAATCATGCTTCACCACTTTTGCAGTCGTAAAGTCGATCAGACGAAACTTACATCGGTCGCATCGGTTGATTATACAAACTACTGTAATATATCTTAGTCTGTTCTATTTAATGCATTTATGGAACAGTACAGCAATATTCCAATGTATCGATACTTCGGAAATTTTTTTATCAATATATCGATACCCATAATAGGTTTTCAATGACGCCCCTACTCTACAGTATCCTGCAGCGTAAGGGTCTCAAACTCAATTTACCTGGGAACTGATGGAGGCAGAGTCTGGGTAAAGCTGGGCCGCATCAGGTTTTCCACAAGAAAAGCTTTGTTAATAAAAATTACAATCTTTACAAATTTCTTTAAGCTGTAAAGTCGTTTGCGTGTTTCCACCCTGCGATGACCTGGCGAGCTGTCCAGGGTGTACTCTGACCTCACCCAGAATCAGTCACGACATGGTAGATTTCTCTATTCAGGCCGACATGTGGTTTCTTCAGTCTTCTGTGTCTGCTGTATTCAGATTCAAATTTCTGTCTTAATAGTTTTCTAACGATTTAACCTTCCTCTGAACACGAATGGAACATTGAACTGTTCATCTGAACATGGCCTCTCTTGCCAACTCCTTGCTGCTAGAGACCTGGCAGTGTTGCATACACTCTTGCATACATAGCCGAGCCACATTTGGCTAGAGGGAGGAAGCATTTGAGACTCTCAGTATGGCTTGAAGATGATCATCAGTAAGTCTGAAACTGTACTTGGACTTACTGAAGTTCAATGTGGAGATGAGCTTTTCACACAAGTATTTTCTCCCAAAAAGGCATATGGTTCGCTTAACGTTCTGGAAAGCTCAGGAAGCCTGGGGGTCAGTTATCTCAAAAATTGCCCAAGCTTGTCTGTTTTTCCACTCACTTCCCTGGACTTTGCTTTGAGTTCATAGTTGCACTACAGGTCACTGGGCTCCATTTGATGCGCAGGAGGGGCATCTTGCAAATCAAAGGAGAAGGGGATTCGCAAATATTTGACCACTGAATGGTGTGCCTGCTCAATGTTCATGTCTTTCATGATAACATGAACACCATGGCATTTGTAGATGGGAGAAAGTACCGGGATAGCGAACGCAAAAAAGGCAACTGTCCATGGACTGTTATCTGCCCTGCTGTTACAGAAAAAAGAATCGGAAATGACACTGTGTTGTTGACAATATAATTTGTTTTGACTACAGACGCTCCCCGACTTATGTTCATCCGTTTTACGTTTTTTCGCTTTTACGTTTTTACCAAAAAAAAAAAAAAAAAAAGGCAAATTTTGAGTTTAGACGAACCTACGTAGTATGCTGACGTAATGACGCTGCGTCCAAACAACAGACTGAACGTGACCCTCTTTCTTCCCAGTTCAGTGTTTTATATATATATATACAGCACTCTGGGATCAGCCTATTCACTCAGAGATTTCTTTCTGTGTCTTACCCTCTTGCTTGAGGGTGTCAATGATGGCCTTCTGGACAGCAGTCAGGTCGGCAGTCTTCGCCATGATTGCGGTTTTGAGTCATGAACCAGGCTGGGAGTTTTTAAAAGCCTCAGGAATCTTTTGCAGGTGTTTAGAGTAAATTTGTTGATTCAGATGATTAGGTTAATAGCTCGTTTAGAGTACCTTTTCATGATATGCTAATTTTTTGAGATAGGAATTTTGGGTTTTCATGAGCTGTATGCCAAAATCATCAGTATTAAAACAATAAAAGACTTGAAATATTTCAGTTGGGGTGCAATGAATCTAAAATATATGAAAGTTTAATTTTTAGCAGTACATTACAGAAAATAATGAACTTTATCACAATATGCTAATTTTTTGAGAAGGACTAGTATATGTATGTGTGTAGGTGTATGTGTATATGTATATATATATATATATATATATATATATATATATATATATATGATTTTCTGAGTAGATCCTTCCGTGGGAGAGTGCTCAATACTTTTTGGTAGAGCAAATAACAAAAGGACAGGACAAAGACTTTCTATTGAAACTCCATTTATCACTACAGATCTGTTTCGAGGGGTGGTTTCACCAAAGAAAGTCTTTGTCCTGTCCTTTTGTTATTTATATATATATATATATATATATATATAATGTGTGATCTTATAGTGTTTGTGAACATGGAGCAGTGGTGGTCTAGTGGTATAGGGTGCTGGATCGTTGATCCAAAGGTTGGGGGTTCGAGTCCCACTCTCCACAAGGTTGTCACTGTCCCCACCAGTGCAGCAAACTGGGTTCTCAAAGGCGGGCCATGTCTCTCACTGTCTATGGTGTGAGGCAGGTAAAAGAACCATTGCTGACCTTCGTAAAGAGTAGCTGCAAAGCCGTCAGCGTGTTTCTGTCCCTTGCTGAAAGGGTTGTGACAGGAAGGGCATCTGACGTAAAAACCTCTGCCAAATCAAACGTGTGAATCAGATGATTCGCTGTGGCGACTCCCAAGTAAAAGGGTAAAAGCCAAAAGGAAGGCATATATATAAAATTATTTATATATATATATATATATATATATATATATATATATATATATATATATATATATATATATATATATGTCACTTATATAGCATGTTACTCTTGTGTTAAGACGTTGTCTCTGTGATCTTTGTGTTTACACTGTTTTGTGGACCATTGTAACCCGAAGCAAATATGGTTGGCGTAAGCCTACTCGCATGGGTGCAAGTCTCATACACAGAGATGAATTAACTATCTGCTCGGATTCGTAATCTACCATGCATACTCAGTTAAGCAAAGAGAGTTTTAAAATGAATGAAAACCCGAATCCAGAAAAAAGAGAACTCTCTGCTCTGCTGGTGATTCAAATCAGTGCAGGCTGAGTACTAAACGAGTTCAACAAAGCCCTTGCTCACTGGAAAGACCGGCAGTCCGCATAACCCGTGCTCTGTTTGAAGCAAGTAAACTACTTTCAGCAAGTGCACTACTTTCGGTATTGAACGTCTCACATATTGTAAGCGTTGATTGGCTGTTTTAAGCTTCATGTAAAGTGAGTAGGCTCAGCTTCATGTAATGTGATTCAGCTCAGCTTCATGTCATGTGACCATCCATCTACCATCGGAACCATTTACAAGTAGAAAGATCGCATCATAGAGAATGTTAAAGGTTATATTTGATACTGTATTTGAGATTTGATGAGTGAATTCGATTAAAATTTATCAATTTGAAATTATTTTGCTTGAATTTAATTTATTTGAAATTAATGTTTATTATTTGATATATTTATTATTTTACAATGTTATGTTTATAATAATTGATTTAGGGGTGTTTTATGAGATACGGTAATGGTATGTATGGATGTACAGACGCTGCCCGACTTACGTTTTTAATTGGTTCCGGACGGCCAAACGTAAGTTGTTACAGTGACGTATGACGTGTGTAAGAACTCCCCGTGGAGGAAGCTCTTAGGTAAACCTGCACGACCTGGATTCCTGCATCTCAACGTCTAGGAGTACTCTAGTAGCAACAGCCAACAAACCACACGAGTGAAATCAGTCTGGTTTATTCATCGGAAGCTCATCGAACACATGCAGGGTCAGCTTATTTATACACAGGGATGTGTGTGCAAAGCAATAATTGCGTGTTCACAAAGCATTTCCATATATATGTTTGTGCCCTGCGGCAGTTAACACTTGGCTAATTCCATTTCAAAGCAATTCCTCATTGTTACATTATTACTTTCCGAATCCCACACCCTAACTGAAACAGGAACACCCACCCAACAGTTTCATGTGCCTAGCGCACATGTCACAATTACAAGAGGAACAGGAAGCTTTAGATACACAGAAGTTACATAACACACATAGTTGCATCTCATTTATCCTATCAATTTATTCCATCAATCCCCTCTTTTAGACTATGAAATATGTATAAATTCTGTAGCGGCACGCCGGAGCCCTCTCTTTCTTGTGGCATTTCAGAGGTGGTTTTTTCTTCGTGTGGAATGTTGGACACCGTCGGGAAGAAAGCAGGCCGTGGTTGCGCTGAAGCTGGTGCTTGAAGGGCAGGCAGAGCCCCATCGCCCTTCGCCCACGTACCTCGGGGCTCTGGTAGCCTTCCCGTCCGGATGTATCCGAGCACTACACACACGACGTATTCTTGGGTCCATTGTCATCGCCGGATGTATCCAAGCACTACACACACGACGTATTCTTGGGTCCATAGTCATCGACAGAGGCGGAGAGCAGGCGGGTATATCAGGGTTCGCTGAAGGAACTGGCCAGGGCCCAGATTCGATTCATCAAACACCTAAAAATACAGCGTCCAAACATGCAAACCAACAACAAACATATACATACAGGAACAAGCATGGTTAAATACAGGGTGAATATGCCGAAAAGAGAGTGGAGGAATCCCCAGCCATAGTTTGGACTTTCGTCGCGTCGCAGTTGGTCCGCTACGTCACGCATTTTTTGTAAGTGGTGTAATTATCCCGTGCTGGGGTATATACATACGGGGTTCCTCCATCATGGGGAAAGAGAGAGCAAACAATACATTCTTCCCGGGTCACATCTCGTTTTACCGTGAAATTTAAATATTGCCAGAACATGAAATTTTCCGGATGACGGTAAGGTGTGCACCAACCCGGGACCACGCATAGTAGCTCGATTAAGAGCAGGGCAAAAGAGGTATACATAACTTGGATTTTAAGTGGGCGTTATCCGACCCGTGTGCGAGAGGATGTGGTGGTGATACTTAGATATCTGGATCAGATCAAGACGAGTAAGTCATTCACCCCAGAAGGGCTGGTATCTCGAGACCTGAAAGAGAGGTAATGAGGACAAAAATTTCACAAATACAAAGTGCACTTAATACATCATTGCGGACTTTTCTTCAGTCTGGTAGCATGGATCCACAGCGAAAAGAGGTCAGTTAGTACGGCGGTACGAGTAACAGCGAGTATCTCCGTGGGCTCACTGTAAGGGGTGTCTCTCAAAGGGGAATTTAGTTTCGCAAATTTTTTTGACCAGCACCTTGTCTCTTACCTTGAAGGTGTGAGTGCTTGTGTCTGCCAGGACCAAAGTATTCTGATTCGTGCGTTTCCAATAGTCGTTTAGGACCTTAACAAGGCCCACGGCATACAGGCTCATGTGTATATCTAAGTCTTCCGTCCCCAAAGCCTGCTTTCCCTTCCTCCAAGGAGCGGGAAAGGGTCTCCCCATTACCACTTCGTAAGGAGATAGATTCCCTAAGGCCACCTGCGAGGTCATTCGCAGATCCGCCAAAACCACGGGTAGTACTGAAACCCAATTCCTTGATCCAGTGGCATGCATTGCCTTCCGTAATTTCCCTTTAATTATTCTGTTTGTTTGTTCCACGATTCCGGAGGACATGGAAGCGCCAATTGATCTTTAGCTCTTGAGCCAACAGTTGAGTGACTTTTGAGGTGAATGGTGTGCCTTTGTCCGAATAAATTCCCAACGGGAGGCCATATCTGGGAATAATTTCCTGTGATAACTTTTGAACCACTACTCGGGCGTTTTCGTTCCCACATGGGAAAGCTTCGACCCACCGGGAAAATTTATCCACGATAACCAATAGATATTTAAAGGGGCCCTACCGGGGCATGTGAGTAAAATATATCTGCCACTCCTGGAAGGGAGTATCTGGTTTCAGCAGATGCTGATGTGATGCGTGTGGTTTGGACACATTGTTCTGTGCACAAATCAGGCATTTGTCCAGAGTGCTGTGTACCGTAGAGGCTCGTTGTCGTATACAAAAATATTTTTCCATATCTGTCACCACCCCTCTTCGACCTCGATGTGTAGGCCCGTGAAACTCGTGGACGAGGAAAGGAAGACAGTGCGTGGGCAGACATAAGCAACCGGTCGAATCGAGTAGAATGCCGTCCCCGAGGGCTGAGAGCCATGCGAAGACCAAAAATCAGTGTCTTCTGTGGACACCGAGGACTGAAGAGATTTCAGATCCAAGTCAGGGAGGAGGGCGCTAAGCATGTGTGAGGTTGACACCAGCGCGGGCTGCAGGAACGGCGGCCTGTCAGAGGAATGACCGCGGGTCTTTACGATCGCTAAACGGAGTGGGAGATTGCAGGACACAAAAAGGTCCTGGACCAAGGTGGAATGTCAAATGGGCTTACCGGCAGCAGCAGTGAAACCACGAGATTGCCAAATATGGCTGAAATCGTGCGCCACCGGAAAGCGTAACGAGAGTCAGTGTATATAGTAACGTCCTGGTCGGAGGCGAGAGTGCATGCCCGAGTGAGCGTGTATAACTCCGCGGCTTGAGCGGAATTAAAGGGGAGCGAGTACGCTTCCAAAACTTGGTCCGGTAAGGAACATACCGCGTAGCCGCAGAGGAAAACTCCGTCGGAGGGTTTCGAGCATGACCCATGTACAAGCAGGGAGAGACCTGTGGAGAGAGGCGTGGATAATAAGTCGGACCTAATACTGGTGTCCATGCAGTCATGTTCCAACGGTTCGCAGTCATCTTGAGCATTAAGCAGGCGCTGTAGGGCCTGGGCCACGTTATCTAGGGAAGAGGAACAAGAGATGGTTATATTATCAGTAGCACAAAGGATGACCTCGTAACCTGAGCAACACTGAGAAGACATGTGTTGTGTAGACAGAGTATTAAGGATATGCCTAACCTGATGGCTGGTGTGTAAAACGAGTGGATGGGAGAGCACTATTTTTTTCTGCTTCGAGAACTAACACCGCACTGGCAGCGACAGCGCAAAGGCAAGCAGGTAAACCCTGAGCTACAGTATCTAAAGTTTTGGAGAGGAAAGCACAGGGTCTCAGTCCTCCCCCATGGTTCTGAGCCAAAACCCCAGAAGCCGTGCAGGCCTGGTGCGTGACATAGAGGTGAAAGGGTTTGGTGTAGTCCGGGAGCCCGAGAACCGGTGCGGAGCATAGGGCCGACTTCAGAGCTTTGAATGCGTCCAGCATGTCCTCAGTCCAGACCAAGGGTTGGTGGAGAGGGTCAAGGTGAGCCACGGCAGAGCGTAAACGTTTGTCATAAAAGGAACAGTCTGGGATCCATTGGCGGCGGTAATTAATGAGGCCCAGGAAAGCAAGGAGCACCTGTTTCGTGGCAGGCTTCTGAGTGTCCACTATGATCTTGACGCGATCCTGAGTAAGGCGTTTTGTCTCGTGAGAGAGTTCGTAGCCCAGGTATATGACAGTCGGTAGGCAAAACTGTAGCTTGGTCTTTGAAACCTTGAAACCCTTCTTTTCCAGTAAGAGGAGCAGTTTGACAGTTGCATCAAGACATAGTTAGGCCGGACACCAGGAGGTCGTCGGCGTAGGAGTGGACACAGGAACCCACGGGAATGTCGAGAGACCCCAGTGCATCCCTAACCACAGCCGAGAAAATAGCAGGAGAGTCTATGAACCCTTGATGTAATCTAGTCCATGTGTACTGTCGCTGCCGGTGTGTGAAAGCAAAGAGGGGCTGTGTTGGGCTCAACAGGGATACTAAAAAACGCCGAGCACAGGTCAATCACGGAGAAATGGGTATGGTCGCAAGGAATGGAAGCCATAATAGAGGGCACGTCCGGGACGACCGGCGAGACTGGGATGATGAGCTCATTAATTTTTCTGAGATCCTGGGTTAGGCGCCAAGAACCGTCCGGCTTGGGAACCGGGTTCACAGGAGTGTTATAAGGGCTTGTGCATGGCACGATGATACCCTGTTCCAGAAGAGAGGCCAAAATGGTGTCGCTACCCAACATTTTTTGAGGCGATAAGGGGTATTGTCGGATGTACACGGGCAAAATGTGTTTAACAGTAGCTTCATACAGAACGCAGTCCACACAACCCACGTCATTCTTATGTTCTGCCCAAAGATTGGTGGGCAGCGTGTCGAGTACAGGGGGCGAGGTGGAACTCGCCACGCACGCCGAATTAACGTTAAAGGGTAAGGGTTGCGCTTGCAATGACAACAGAGAAACAGAGGAGGTGTCGCACGTCTGAATGGTCATGCTCGAGCCCTGGAAAGAGATTTGAAACCCCAGAATGCTCATGAGATTGCAGCCCAGCAAAGTAAAAGGGCATTCGGACATATGTACAAAGGAGTAGGATATTTGCAATTTATCAAGCGTAGGATCATCAGGAAAACATAAAAGAAGGGGCGGCGTATATGGGGAGGAGAAGGGGACCCCATCAACACCCACAGAGCTGGTAGACCTGGAGGAGACAGCACCCTGGTAGTCCCTGCCTAGGGAGGATAGGGTTGCACCGCTATCGATAACAAAAGATATTCTACCCCTTCTAGAACAATAGTAAAGAGTGGCAGATTCTCATTGCAGGGCGAGTTAAACACTAGGTGCATTAAGCTACAGGTCACGGGGTCCCTACTCCGCGGGCATCCCTATTCGTGCTCCCGCGGGTATGGCCGTGTTGGCGATGCGCCTGCGGAATCTGAGTGGGGGCGAGACGGGTTGTCTCCCTGGTGGGTCCGAGAGGCAGAATTACGTTCATCTCTCTGTCTCTTTCTATACTCTTTTTTCCAATGCCCTTCCTTCCCGCAGTAATGACATTTTCCTGTCTTTTGATTCGGCCCCCTTCCCTGATTTTTATCGTGAGAGCCCTCTTGAGGGGCAACAGACAAGCAGGCTCTGTTCTTAACAGTTAACAAGCCGTCTGACTCTAACATCCTCACTCGTTCCCCAGCGGTTCTTACAGCGAGGCGCTGACGGTCAGTCCAATGTGGCTTTAGAGCGCTTTGGACCTCCGGGAGGCAGTTGCTCAGGAAGGTGGACAAGAACATTGAATTTGGGCCGTCTATTGCGAGGTCAAACCCTCCGACATGTCACCAGGTTTCGGTGAAGCGGTTCCAGAAAACTGATTCGAGTTCACCACGTTTCTGTTTACAGTTAGTGACGTGGGAGAGATCACAAGCTCCTTCCCTTTGGGAGACTAGATAAGCCGTAAGTTGCGCGCGCAAGGTTTTTAACGCGTTGGAATTGTCCCTCCAATAGAGCGAGGAATGATAACGAGTCTGACGATGCCCCTCTTCCCCCCCGTCCTCTTCTATTTTTTCGTTAGTCACCTCATCGTTTCTGGGGTCCAAACAGGGGACATTCTGGAGGACCACAGCCTCATTGTATGCTTCCTTTAGGGTGGCCTGTAGGATAAAACGATAATCCCTCCCGGTCAATTGGCAATACCTGGTGGACCGTATGAGCATGTCTACTTAGGCCAAGGGTGTGCCTAAGCCGGGAAGCATGGAGATAATGTCCTTAAGTGCGGCCACGGACGGCGGTTCTACAACGATACCCCTTCCCCGATTCTGCCATATACAGGCTACATTTTCAACGGCCCGATGTCTAGGTGGCACTGGGAAAGGAGGTGGGTCGGGCTGAGAGCGGGACCGATGTCCCCCGGGTTTTCCCAGTCCGGGTCCTCATCCCCCTCAGTATCTTCAGATTCCTCCTCATCTACTGGCGGAGGCGGGGGAGGAATTACAACCCTGGGTCTCCCCTTAGGTTTGGTTTTGGGACGAGCCTCTCCCTCTGCAGCGAGCAGGGTTGGGTACCGGACGGGGACCTCCGCTGGTTTAGGATCAGCGGGTAGTAGCGGGGCCGTGTCCCCCGACCCTACGGGATATGGTGGGGGAGCCGACGGGGGAGTCACGGGGGACACTGTTTGCACACAGCAGGCTGGACTTTTGGTAATTTTCTTTTTTCCCTTTTCCTTACTCACTAATTTAGGTTTGGGGACACTCTGAGTCACCCTCTTTGGTTCGAAGAGTTTCTTAAGTTGTAACCAGTATGAGCGCATTTCATACCATTTCACTTAAGCCTCCTTCATGTATTCATAATCTCAGGAGGGGTTGCCCAATCCATCACAAATCATGCGATGCGCGGATGTCAGGGATCCTGCATCAAAAGTCCCCATTCGAGGGAAGTTTGGTACTTGGTCGAGTCCCTCCGTCCATCCGGCCAGATTACTAAGCCATGGTTCAGTATAATAAGCAAGACCACATCTATTCATCCATTCCTTGGGGGTTTCCCCGGGATTAGGCTTTGGGTAGGAATTTCCCATTATTTATCCACCACCAGAAATACGTTGGCATGCAGGAATACACGCGCACCTTTTGTATAGCGCTCTTCCTAGTTATAGCAACTGAGGATTACCTCTCCCCGTCCCTAGGATGGGGGAACAACCGTTCTGAATACTGCTGATCAGGCAAAGTATAAAAAATAAAGTCTCTTACCTGATCAGGAGCATCACGTCGGGGTCACCAGAATTGTAAGAACTCTCCGTGGAGGAAGCTCTTAGGTAAACCTGCACGACCTGGATTCCTGCATCTCAACGTCTAGGAGTACTCCGGTAGCAACAGACAACAAACCACACAAGTGAAATCAGTCTGGTTTATTCATCGGAAGCTCATCGAACACATGCAGTGTCAGCTTATTTTGCAAATAAGCTGCAAAGCAATAATTGCGTGTTCACAAAGCATTTCCATATACAGTGATACCTCAGCTCACGAACATAATTGGTTCCCTGAAAGTGTGTGTGAGGCGAAAAGTTCGTCTTCCAAACATTTATTTCCCATAAGAAACCATTAAAATGAGAATAATCTGTTCCCAGGTCCCCATAAAACATAATTTTCTACTAAATAAGCCTTAAAACTACACAAAAATATACCTTATTTTATGTATAATAAATGTATTGTATTGGAATTAAAGAAATAAACTGTACTGTATAATAAAGTCGTTTTATTTACCTTTGTGATGGTAGTTGACGGCTTGATGGAATGGAGTGGGAGGAGGAGGGAGGGACTTACTGTTTGGAAGGACTGTTTGGAAGCGCCTACTGTTTGGAAACACCTTTAGCCACACGCGCACCCTTAATAGCTTCCTTGTTCCTTGTACTGGTATTGGGACGCTGAGTCACACAAACGCACACCTCGTTCGTGTTTTTCAATGATCTCCGCCTGTGGTGGGGTCTTTTTCGGTCCCATAATAGCAAAAGTACACTCAATATGGTCCAAAATGTCTATCAAACACAAACCACTTCCGCACTCAAAGAAAGGGGGTGACGAACTGTGACGCTGTGAGCGTGCGTCAACTTCTCGTGGCCGCCACCGTGGCGCTGTTCGACCGCGTAGTTTGGTTCGTCCGCCGAAAACTAGTTCGTCAGCAGAGACTATATGCTCGCAAATTTAATGTTCTTGAGGCGAAAAGTTCGTGATCTTAAGCATTCGTCAGCGGAGGTTTTACTGTATATGTTTGTGTCCTGCGGCACTTTGGGGATGTGCGTGCAAAGCAGTAATTGCGTGTTCACAAAGCATTTCCATATATATGTTTGTGCCCTGCGGCACTTAACACTTGGCTAATTCCATTTCAAAGCAACTCCACATTGTTACTTTCCAAATCCCACACCCTAACCGAAACAGGAACACCCACCCAACAGTTTCATGTGCCTAGCGCACATGTCACAATTACAAGAGGAACAGGAGGCTTTAGATACACAGAAGTTACATAACACACATAGTTGCATCTCATTTATCCTATCAATTTATTCCATCAACGTGTGACGTATGACGCTCATACTGTACTATACAGCCATAAATACATTACCATATCTCATAAAACACCCCTAAATCAATTATTATAAACATAACATTCTAAAATAATATCAAATTTATCAAATAATATCAACATTAATCTCAAATTAAGTCACTTATTTATACCGAGTCACTTTACATGAAGCTTAAAACAGTCAATCAACGCTTACAATATGTGAGGCACTCAATACCGAAAGTAGTGTATTGCGAAAGTAGTGTACTTGCTGTGGGTTATACAGACTTCCAATCTTTCAAGTGCACAAGGGTGCCGTTGTACTCGTTTAGAATACAGCCTGCACTGATGCAGTCTCCCAGAAAAGCGGAGAGTTCTTTCTTTTGTAAGTAAGTAAATAAGCTTTATTCAAGAGATGCATACAAAGAACAAATGCATACAAATCCTAATGAATATTAATATAAAAATAAGTATACACTCTTAGGATTCTGCCAAAAAGATAATAAATATCTGTAATTGTTCTGTAATTTGTTTGCGGGTTTTTTCGGGTTTTCAGTCATTGTACAACTCTCTTTGCTTAACTGAGTATGCTTTACATTGTGCCGATCTGAGCAGATAGTTAATTCATCTGTGTTATGAGACTTGCACCCATGCTAGTAGGCTTACACTTCAGACCAACCATATTTGCTTAGGGTTACAAAAGTCCTCAAAACAGTGTAAACACAAAGAGACGACGTCTTAACACAAGGATGAAATGCTATATAACTGATATATACTCAGTCTGTAGTTTGTAAACAATGAATGCAGCGTCATTGCGTCATTACGTCAACGTACTATGTAGGTACGTCTAAACTCAAAATTTGACTTTTTTTTTTGAAAAAAAAACAACAACCTAAAAAACAGATGAACATAAGTTGGGGAGCGTCTGTATAGTACAGTATGAGCGTCATACATCACACGACATACGTTACTGTAACAACTTACGTTCACTTTCAACTTGCATTCGGCCGTCCGGAACCAATTGAAAATGTAAGTCGGTGAGCGTCTGTACTTTTACAATATATAGAAATATATGTAATGTTCATTGTGTGGAGCAAAGCAAATACAACGCAAAGAACATGATGCAAATAAAAAACAGTGACCTGCAAATAACGGTGCGACTCTATAATTGGTCTGGGTTACCTCAGACTGTTATTGTTGAACAGGTGTCTTTATGTGACTGAAGACTACATAGGCTGTATTGAGTTCTTTCATTTTGTTATCCCACCATGTATGCATCACTTTGATTTATTTTGTCACGGAGAGAGGCCTCATATTAACTTTATAAGTGCTATTTATGAGTAAGTGTAACATTATATATATATTTTTTATAAGTGCATATATACACATATAATGTCCCGCTTAACAGCCACTAAAAAAAAAAAAAAAAAAATTCTTGAAGCGTTGTGAATGCAGCACTCTGGAACGAATATCCGCATATGCCTAATAGAAATGATGCAGCCAGCCAGGCATGGAAGAAAACACCCCATGGCAACACTGATGTAGCTTTCAGTCAGTGAGAAATATTTCATGCATGCTGAGAAAACAGCACCAATATTATTTATATTGCAAGGGTAAAGAGATCATAGTTATTTTGAGCCATATGTCCTGTATAGGGAAAGGAAAAATAAAAGTGACTTGAGCTACCTCTGAACATTTAATAGATTTCAATTTTATTTGATATGTGGTGTTTTTGTACCAGTTGGAACGTATTTGAGGGGTGAGAACATGAATAATTAAATCTTTAAAAATAAGGACCACTCTGACAAATATATATATATATATATATATATATATATATATATATAATGCAGCCGTGGGACGCCGGTCCCAAGACCAGAGAAATGCAGAGGGTTACGTCAGGAAGGGCATCCAGCGTAACAAAATGCAAACCGTAAGACAAATTTCATGCCAGATCGGTTGAGGCCTGTGTTAACAACAACCACCATCAGTGCTGTCAACCAACAGGGTGCTGGTGGAAATTGGACTGCTGCTGGTCAAAGAAGGAGAGGTCGAAGAAGGAGAGGCGGGAGGCATGTCCGAAGGCAGAGAGAGAAGAGGAAAAGCATGAGTCTAAGACTGAGAGTAGGGACTTTGAATGTTGGAACTATGAAAGGAAAAGATAGAGAGCTGACTGACATGATACAGAGGAGGAAGGTGGACATACTGTGTGTTCAGGAGACCAGGTGGAAAGGCAGCAAGGCTAGAAGCTTGGGAGCAGGGTTTAAGCTGTTCTATCAAGTTGTGGATGGCAAGAGAAATGGAGTAGGAGTCATCTTGAAGGAGGGGTTTGTCAGGAATGTTCTAGAAGTGAAAAGAGTGTCAGACAGAGTGATGAGTCTCAAATTAGAAATTGAAGGCGTGATGTTCAATGTTGTTAGTGCTTCTGCCCCACAGGCAGGATGTGAGCGAGAAGAGATGAGATTCTGGAGAGAGTTAGATGAAGTGATGCAGAGTACCCCAGAGGTGAAAGAGTGGTCATTGGTGCAGACTTGAATGGACATGTTGGTGCAGGCAACAGAGGGGGCAAGAAAGTGATGTTTGTATGGTATCCAGAACAGGAACACAGAAGGACAGATGTTGATAGATTTTGCAAAAAGAATGGAAATGGCTGTGATGAATACTGTGTTCCAGAAGAGACAGGAGCACAGGGTGACTTATAAAAGTGAAGGTAGGAGCACACAGGTTGACTACATCTTGTGTAGGCAATGTAATTTGAAGGAAGTCAGTGACTGCAAAGTAGTAGTGGGTGAGAGTGTTGCCAAACAGCATAGGATAGTGGTGTGCAGGATGATGCTGATGGTGAGAAAGGTAAAGAAGGCAGAGCAGAAGACAAAGTGTTGGAAGCTGAAAAAGGAAGAGTGTCGTGTTGTCTTCAAGGAGGAGTTGAAACAGGCTTTGGGTGGTCAGGAAGTGCTTCCGGATGACTGGACAACTACAGCTAATGTGATCAAGGAGACAGGTAGGAAAGTACTTGATGTGTCATTTGGAAGGAAAATAAATAAGAAGACTTGGTGGTGGAATGAGGAAGTGCAGGAGTGTGTTCAAAGGAAGAGGTTAGCTAAGAAGAAGTGGGACATTGAGAGGACCGAAGAGAGTAAACAGGAGTACAAGGAGACATACATATATGCATATATGTCAGTAAGGGGTTGGGGTGGGCGGGGTTGATCCTACTTCGTGGAATTCAATGGTCACGGGGGATCTCAGTCTCAATTAACTGCGGAAAGTGAGGGATCCTTGTACTCTCAAAGTTTATCCCATTTCTGGGAATACTTGTGCAGAAAAGCACTCGTATCTAAAGGTATTACTGCATTTACAACATGTTAAAAAATTGCCTTTACCTTATTGTACCACGCAGTCACAATTAGTTTCTCCTCATACTCTCTCAGCTTGGCCTGCTCACACTCTCTCTGTGGAGGACAAATAAAGAAGAGTGCTGTTATACAAGGTGAGAAGAAGAGACTAAAATGATTTATACAGGTTGGCACAGTAGAGAAATAGAGATGAGAAAGACGTGCAGCAAGTTAGAATGATAAAGGACAGAGAGGGAAATGTATTGACTGATGGCAGAAGTGTGCTGGGAAGATGGAAAGAGTACTTTGAAGAGCTGATGAATGAGGAAAATGAGAGAAAAAAGAGTAGAAGAGGTGACCATTGAGGACAAGGAAGTAGCAAAGATTAGTAAGGGTGAAGTGAGGAGGGCATTGAAGAGGATGAAGAGTGGAAAGGCAGTTGGTCCTGATGACATACCGGTGGAGGTATGGAAGTTTTTTCGGAGAGGTAGCAGTAGATTTTCTGACAAAAACATTCAACAAGGTCTTAGAAAGTGAGCAGATGCCGGAGGAATGGAGAAGTGTGCTGTTGTCCATTTTTAAGAACAAGGGAGACGTGCAGAGTTGTGGCAACTACAGAGGGATAAAGTTTATGAGCCATACAATGAAGTTATGGGAAAGAATAGTGGAAGCTAGACTAAGGACGGTGGTCAGCATTTATGAACAACAGTTTGGTTTCATGCCAAGAAAGAGCACCACAGATACAGTGTTTGCTTTGAGGATGTTAAAAGAGATGTACAGAGAAGGTCAAAAGGAGCTGCATTGTGCCTTTGTGGATCTGGATAAAGTATTAAAAAAATTGTGCTTAGAGAGGAACTGTGCTATTGCATGAGGGGGTCTGGAGTGGCAGAGAAGTATGTTCGAGTGGTGCAGGACATGTATGAGAGATGTAAGACAGTGGTGAGGTATGCTGTCTGTGTGACAGAAGAGTTCAAGGTGGAGGTGAGACTGCATCAAGGGTCAGCTCTGAGCCCCTTCTGGTTTGCTATGGTGATGGACACGCTAACAGAGAGGTTAGACAAGAATCTCCATGGACTATGATGTTTGCAGATGACATTGTGATCTGTAGTGAGAGCAGAGAACAAGTGCAGGAAAATCTAGAGAGGTGGAGGTATGCCCTGGAAAGGAGAGGAATGAAGGTTAGCCTCAGCAAGACAGAATACATGTGTGTGTAAATGACACAAAGTGAAGGACCCAAGATGAACGGTGAGGTTACAGGGAGCAGAGATAAAGAAGGTGGAGGATTTTAAGTACTTCTGCTCAACAATTCAGAGCTATGGAGAGTGTGGAAAAGATGTGAAGAAGCGTGTTCAGGCATGTTGGAATGGTTGGAGAAAAGTGTCCGGTGTGATGTGTGATAGGCTAGGCAAGAATGAAAGGAAAAGTGTACAAGACAGTGTTGAGGCCAGCGATGTATGGTTTAGAAACAGTGGCCCTAGGGAATAGACAGGAGGCAGCTTCAGAGGTAGCAGAAATGAAAATGTTGAGGGTTCTTTGGGAGTAACGAGGATGGATAGGATCAGGAATGAGTCCATGAAGACAAAGTCAGAGAGGCTGGATTGAGATGGTTTGGACATGTCCAGAGGAGGAATAGTGAGTACAGTCGGCCCCCTACTTACGAAATTAATCCTTTCCAGCACCTTTTTCGTAACGTGGAAGTTTCATAAGTAGAGGCGCATTTTACATGTAAAACGCCTGATTCGTCCAAGGCTCCCAAGACTACCCCATAAACCCTTTAAAAATGATAAAAGTACACCAATTTTGTATGAAATGTGTGTTAAAAGTAAAAGAAAATTATTTATTAAACCATTTAAATATTTTATTAACATATTAAGCCATTTTATTCACATATTTATTAATTCAACCATTATTAAACATTTTTTATTAACAGACACACACACACAAGCACACAGTACACATTACGCAATACGCATCTCTGACATTTGTGTATTGTGGCGAGCTCCACTGAATGCGGGCTCCGCCCACACGTAGGATGCCGGAGCATTAAGACGGGGAATTCAAAGCGCATTCCTTCCTTGACAGATTGGAGGTCCAAACTCAACTTTAACTTGATTCCTTGAGGGATCGGAGGTCCAGATGAGCCGCATTTTGCTCATATTTCGGCAAAGCGTGCCACATTTATTCAACATTTACTGAGTTAAACAACTTAAAAAATTAAACAAAAAAACTAAAGAATTAAGCCTCCTCTCATCTCTGACTGACTATGTAGGCAGTCTCTCGCTCTCTCACACACGCGCGCGCACGCACACACGCGCACGCGCGCACACACAGATTTACAATACCTGTTTGAAAGATCGGAGGTCTTGTTTCACGGAGCACTCTGCTCATGCTTCAATATCGTCCCGAAATAATCGCCTCTGTCACTGTCTTTCTGCTTTCAGGTCTCTTTCTGCTTCAATATCGTGCCGATTGTAGAGGGGTTTCTGTGATAATGAAATAGAACGCTGCAATGATCTCAAAACAAGCAACAATCCTGTTCAACTCTCCTTCACGCGTATGACAAACAAGCTTTATGGATGCAGTACTATGGAGATATCCTATCCCTCCTGGCCAATGGGAAGACAATGGGAGGCCAGCGGGGCGGGATGTTGGGAGACGGCCAATGAGAGAGCAACTCGCGCATCGTGTGAAATTTTGAATGGCGCGTTTGGCGCTTTTCGTAAGAGGAGGTTGTTTTTGTATACAGGGGATGAAAACTTCGGAAAATGTTTTTCGTAATCCGGAGTTTTCGTACCCAGGAGGTTTTGTAAGTAGGGGGCCGACTGTATATTGGTAGTAGGATGCTGAGGTTTGAACGACCAGGCAGGAGGCCAAGAGGAAGACCAAAGAGAAGATTTATGGATGTGGTGAAGGAGGACATGAAGGTAGTTGGTGTAAGAAAAGAAGATGCAGAGGATAGGGTGAGATGGAGGCAGATGATTCACTGTGGCGACCCCTGAAGGGAATAGCCAAAAGGAAAAGATATATATTAGTCCTTCTCAAAAAATTAGCATATTGTGATAAAGTTCATTATTTTCTGTAATGCACTGATAAAAATTAAACATTCATATATTTTAGATTCATTGCACACCAACTGAAATATTTCAGCTCTTTTATTGTTTTAATACTGATGATTTTGGCATACAGCTCATGAAAACCCAAAATTCCTATCTCAAAAAATTAGCATATCATGAAAAGGTACTCTAAACAAGCTATTAACCTAATTATCTGAATCAATGAATTAACTGTAAGCTCTCAGAGTCTCCAGCGTTTGGTTAGAAGTGGAAGGTTAGCACTTCCGGTCATACTGCTTGAAAATGTTCAGTCCCTGCGAAACAAGATGGACGAGCTTTATGCTCGAATTGCAGCACAGAGGAATCTACATGACTGCTCCATGCTGTGTTTCTGTGAAACATTGCTCGAGGAGAGTACACTCGACGAGGTGATTGCACCAGCCGGCTACACAGCCTTTATCCCCAGCGATCCCAAGTGCTGGAGTCGTCATTCGGCCCCTTCCTGCCTGGTCTTATTGTTAGCTGGGATGCGACTAGCATTGAGCTACCATAGCATATTAGCTCAGGATAGGAGTTGAGCGTTCTCAGTTGCTTGAAGACTCCGATCTCATAGCTGTCGTAGGGTCAACCGGTCATAGACAAGCATAGTGCAAACCATGAACAAACAAAACAACAAATAAAACAAACTAAAACAAAGAAAGAAACAATTTGACTCTAAGAACTCCATGACGTCGCCCTCTCGGCAGCGCCATCTTGGAGACGTCACGTTCAATGTAATAGGCATGAAGCGTAATAAAGTTTATCCTTTTGGTATCGTTTGTTAAACATGCTACAGAACATAATCTCACGCACAAACATTCTAAACATTAACTTAGGTACTGTACTGGAATAATAATTGAAAAAGACTTTAATACTAGTGCTTTACAACAGTATATGCTGTATAATGTTTGTTTTATCATCAATAAATGAGTAAAAATTAAAAAGTTTTTCTTTATCACTACTACATTTTACCACATTAATACTGTATTAACGAGTAAGATTGTCTATAGATAGTGTTGAAGAAGCATATTTTAGCGCATGTAACAGATACACAGTATTTTACTTCCGGTTGCTCATTCGCACATGTAATATGATGCATGAGGTTTTACTTCTGGGTACAGAACTCGCGGATTATCTTCATTCATAGGCGGGGCCGGAACCGATCCCCCGCGAATATCAAGGGTCTACTGTGTGTGTGTGTGTGTGTGTGTGTGTGTGTGTGTGTGTGTGTGTGTGTGTGTGTATATGTATATAATACACACACACACACACACACACACACACACGCACACACACAAAATAGATGTGGGCTTAAAAAAGCCATAAAATAAAAGTTTCAAGCTTGCATATAAAATAAGAAGTTTACATCTTCTAGTTAGAGTAACATTTATGTTGATGTATATTATGCTAAATATCAATATGAACTATTTCTGTTTTCTTAGATAAAATACATTTTACAGATGTCCATAAAGAATTAGGTGGTACTTGATTGCCGTTTTTGCACAATCGATAGTTCTGGAAATTTTCCATCTCAATGGTTCTGGATTCCAAAACTTTCTCAACAATGCTTTGTTGTGAGCCAAGATCTTGAGCCTGTTCTATAAGGCTCCAGGAAATCACAGTGCTACTCTTATACAGTAGGCCCTTGACTATTCATGGTTTTGCACTCGCTGTTTGAGTATTCACGGACTGCCTAGCAGCTTGCACGTGATTCAAATTCAGCCAATGTCTGTCCTCCTTCCTGATTATTGGTTGAGGTGATGTAATGCCCCTTTTTCCTCATTCGAGCACAAGTTGGCAATGAGCCTTTTTTTAGTGTGTTTTAATTACCAGTTAAGTTCTATGATGCCACTCAAACGCCTGCTAAGCACCAGAAAAAGGTAATGCGGTTGGATGTCTCGTCTGAAGAAATAAGACTTTCTTCGGAAGAAACGACAGTTTCCTCTGAAGTCACGTCATTGCTGAAGAGGAATAACTGAACTGTTGTAAAACACTCCACTATTAAAGTCTTTTTTAATTATTATTCCAGTACATGACCTAAGGTAATGTTTAAAATGTTTGTGCTACGGTATATTTTATTCACTGTGGTGTAGCATGTTTCTCATTTTGTTTTGTTTTTCCAATTTATTACATTTCTTGTTCTTTTATGTCCTTTTTGTTATGGTCTGTGTTTTGAGGGACTTTGATTTTGGTGCTATGCCTCTCACTACCTGTTTACTTCCTGAGGGGCGTAGCTGAGCTGCTGGGAGCACACACACCTGAATTTACTATTCTCATTTACTCCCAATAAACAAAAGCACCTCAGCTCTGCACCAGAGGATTAACTGACTTCAACATCGCCGCTTCTTTGGTTTGTAATGCCTCTTTGTCTTTCTTCCTTTAGGCTTTTTCCCTTTTACTCAGGAGTCGCCACAGCGAATCATCTGATTCGCACGTTTGATTTGGCAGAGGTTTTTACGTCGGATGCCCTTCCTGTCACAACCCTTTTTAGCAAGGGACAGAAACACGCTGACTGCTTTGCAGCTCCTCTTTACGAAAATCAGCAATGGTTCTTTTACATGTCTCTCACCATAGACAGTGAGAGACATGGCCCGCCTTTGATAACCCAGTTACCTGCACTGGGGGGGAAAGTGACAACCCTGTGGAGAGTGGGACTTGAACCCCCAACCTTTTGGACCACCACTGCCCACTGTAACGCCTCTTACTCTATCACTCTAAAACTCCGTTTTGTACTTTGCTCCTGCTGGGGGTGTGTGGCTGAGCTGCTCGGACTTAATGCAGTTGATACCTGAATTCAGTGGTGTCATGCCTAATGTAATACAGTACGTTCCTCTAATGAGCATTTTTGAAAACTACAGTGCTGTATGTTGAGAAAGAGAATGCACTGAAAGGTGTTTTATGCATATGCTGTATAATGTTTATATTTTCGCATCAATAAATATAACAGTAAAAATTGAAAAGTTTTTCTTAATCATTACTACATTTTATTACATTTATACTGTATTAATAGAGTAGGACTATCTATAGAATGTGTTTAAGAAGCATATTTTAGTGCATGTAATAGATACATTATACATATAGTATTTTACTTACAGCTGCTCATTCGTGCATGTGACATCATACATGAGGTTTTACTTCTGGGTACAGAACTCGCGGATTATCTCGATTGGCGGGAGGGCCCGGAACCGAACCCCCACGAATGTCAAGGGCCTACTGTATACAATTTTAGATATTTTATGTGAGGGGGGATTAAACGATTTTTTTTTTTTGTAATTTTGAACAAAAGATCATTGAAGTATAATGCACGAGATTAATTATTTTACAAAACATCGTAGCGCTAATACACAGCCAAGATTCTGTAAAGGGGAAACACAGTGTCGAAAGGATTGATCGATAGCTTTTACCTGTTTCACATCTTGGTTTGGTTCTGTATGTTAATGGTTAGCATAACTGGAGGAACGAACTCGTGCAAGTGTGATAAGTTGGCGGCATAACAGGTAGACAGTAAAAAAGTCTGAGATCGAGTGACAGATAAGAAACAGGAGAATGAAAACGATTTCAGGAGAAATAACGATAGTGATGTTCTTAATATTATGGCAGCCGGTGCAGGATTCACTAACCGATTTTAGTTTATTTCTAACAGATACCACTGTACAACATGTTTAGTTAATAACCTGGAATTGAATGGAAAAGGTAAATGTAACAGAGATCACAAATTCTCCTCATTGGGATGTTTATGTACCTTGTGTTTTAGCTTCGTGGTTATTGATTTGACTAAATGTATGAATGTGGACAGTAAGGCAAATGGTTCAGGGTGTATGCCTCCTTTGCTCAATTTAGGCTGAGATAGGAACCAGTCTCCCCGTGACCCTTATAGGTCTATGTGGTTTGGAAAAGGATTGTTGTGTTTGTCTGTGTGCATATAAGTGTGTGTTTGTGTGTGTTTGTGTGTGCGTGTGTGTGTATGTGTATATATATATATATATATATATATATATATATATATATATATATATATATATATATATATATATATATTATATAATATAAAAACATAAATTCCTTTTAACAGAGACTATCTACAGACACGAGCTGATTATAGCAGGTGAAGCCGTAAACTTTGAGATCCTCGATACTGCAGGACAGGTGAGGCACACCATACACACACAAACTGGGCTTTTATTCTATAAACCACCCGTCAGTTTGGGGTGTGGTTATACCACAGGGTGTCAGTTTAGCAGGAGTGTGATCTCAGTCAAGTACACATCAAATGGCATGCTCATTCGCAAGATTTCCATTAGATACACTTTTTTGTGTGTGGAAAATGTAATCAATACCTCTATATAATGCTGCAGCATTTTAAATGGTTATTTATTCACTGGGTTTGAAAAAAAATATTTAAACTCCATTTGTGCACACTCTGTTACAGATTTATCTGAAACTAATTTAAACTTCCAGGTCATTAATGTACATGCAGTAACCCACAGGAAAAAAATCCTCTGAATTCTGTTAGATACCTTTCTATAATTAAATACACACTTCATTCATTCTGGACTTAAAATAAGCTTCTTTGGTGTCAACAACAGCTTCAAGTCTTTTTGTATTAGGCTTTGTACAGCAGGATTTGGGTGATTTCTCAGTTACAGGTCTTGCCACATGTTTATGAAGGATATCAATTTTGAGGTTCTCTTTGGGAGTAACGAGGATGGATAGGATCAGGAATGAGCACATCAGAGGGACAGCACATGTAAGAGGTTTTGGAGACAAAGTCAGAGAGGCGAGATTGAGATGGTTTAGACATGTAGAGGGGAGGGATAGTGAATATATTGGTAGTAGGATGCTGAGGTTGGAACTACCAGGCAGAAGGCCTAGAGGAAGACCAAAGAGAAGATTTATGGATGTGGTGAAGGAGGACATTAAAGTAGTTGGTGTAAGAGGAAAATTTGCAGAGGATTGGGTGAGATGGAGGCAGATGATTTGCTGTAGCCACCCCTGAAGGGAACAGACAAAAGGAAAAGAAGAAAAAGATGATCTAGACAGCTTTCTACATGGAATCCTCCGTGTGTAAGTAAAACATTGGATGGGAGGGAAAGGCTCTGACTATTGACCTCTGGCTTAGCAAACCAACACCATGCATCTGATCAGGGAAGGACCGATGTTGATCAAGTTTAAGCAGCATCTTCACTGACATTGTTGAGTATTTGCAGCCCAATCGTCTGTAGGATGTTACCTACAAGTGCAAGAAAGATATTTTCCCTACTGCTGCCAATGATGGATGTATCACTACTGGGGGTAGGTAAAGGTAAAGTCCTTTTGGGCTTTTTACAACCAAGCCTACTGGCTAATCGGACCGGTGCTTATCCCCGGATTCTGTAGCATGAAGCGACTTGGAGTACAACTCCTCCTGGATGGGACGCTAGTCCATCGCAGGTTACTTTCCCAGTATATACTGGTACCCATTTATACTGTTGGGTAAACACAGGCACACTTGTGGTTTAAGACCTTGCCCTGGGATTTGAACACACAACCTCCCGATCATGAGTCCAGCACCCCTAACCACTACACCACCAGGCTGCTTCATTAACCCACCAGTGATGGTGGCCATGTAAGAGAACTTCAGAGAGGTTTCTGAGGAGACGACTGCAGTCTGAACTTTAGACGAGGTTTATGGTTGGCTGAGGGTATGATTAGGGTACAATCCTGTAGTTTGCCTGCATGCTGATTGAGAAATACAGAGCAATGTATTTCACCCACGTCAAGAGAATTTTTTCCTCATTTTTCAAAACTTTGAGACTTTGAGGTGATTTTGAGAGCATGGCGACCTGGGCAGTAGGAGTGGTGGGTAATCGTCTGCAAACATTTCATCCTATGACAGGGTATTCATGAAGTTTTAGAGTAGAAGGATGATATTGATAAGTAGGGGGTGGAAATTGTTTGAGGCAAGCATGGGGAGGGTGCGGGAGGGGTGTTCCCTCCCACAGGTGGGTCTGGGGAGACACCCCCTGGAAATTTTTTAAAATTCATGTGCTCTGTGGTGCATTCTGGGCCCATATTTATGGGAAAATCAGATAAGCTAGAAGAAAATAAAACTAAAAGTTTATATTATAAAAATAGTATTTGTTACAAGAAAAGCAGACTTACTTCTTAAAGGAAAGTATATAAAACTTCTTATTTGAAAAATCTAACAGTTACCTTACTAATATAGAACATGTGTGAATCAAACTGCTACCCCAATCTGTCAAAACTCTTTATGTAACATCAGTTTCTCATGATTTTATTAATTTAAATATCTTCTGACTCACAATCTTTTTCAGAGTCACAAAGTTCCATTTCAGAGGTCTGCTGGATCCCAGTGTAGGCAAAGCATTCAGAAATTAAGAATGGATGGTTTCTGCATCAGTTTGGGTACTGATTTCACTGACACTGATATTTCTTCTCCTGATGAAGTACTGCTTGATGTTTGTGCAGCTGTAACATTCTTTGACTTTGCAAGCTTTCTTCTTGGTTTCTTCTTTAGCCATTCTGCAACAGCCTCCTTTATAGTCAGTTCAGACTCTGGACTGAAGAGTTCTGGGCCATTGATAGTGATGGCCATGAGCGACTCCAGTATTTTGTTGCACAGCCTGCTTCTTCGCCTGGTTTTTAGCAGTCGCATCTTGCTGAATCCTCGCTCTGTCCAGGCATTGGAAAGGGGAAAGGTCATCAAGTTCTGACATATGCTGGTTAGGTATGGGAACACTGTACCATACATGCACCTCTTCTGCATTAGCATATTCATTGCATATTCCAGAGATATATTTGCAGTGTTTTTACTGGACTCCCTTGCCCAGCCCAGAAGATCAAACTTCATCTTTCCCCTCTCAGCAAGGATTTTTTTCTTCAGCGTTTCTGTCTTCAGGATGAAAATATTGGCAGAGTGTACAAACTTGCTGTGTCCCATAGGTAGCAAATTCTGGGGTGCTTCTTCAAGGAATAATCTTTGGGTCAAAAACTGACATTGCTTCCAGTATTGGCACAGAGTCTGAAAATCTGCCATCAATGTTCTTTTTTTTTTTTAGAGCTGACACATACTTTTGGAGCAAGTTTCTCATGCTCTGCCTTACTCAAAAAAACTGACCGCATTTAACTCATCCTTCAGTCGGCCTTCACACAGATCATACACTAGGTCCTTGACAGGTTTTTCTTCAGCAACTACCTTATCAAGACTGTCAGCAGCATCTGGAACAAGCCCACACATCCCTTCCTTGGCAAAGGAATGTCTGTCCAGATATCCCAAAACACTGAATAGAGTTTCTGCATTTGGCGCAGCACTGTTCTCTAGTACATCAGCTATAAAGAGAAACTTGTTTTTCACAAGCCCTGTCTCTGCTGCAACAAACTGAATGTAGCTGATCATCTACTCTATATTAACAACATCAGATGAATCGTCAACGAGCATGCTAAAGCATCCTGCTTGTTGTGCTGCACTTGTAATCTGATTCTGAATGACATCACCAATAGTGTGTAGGATTTCCTGGTGGACTCCTTCTGAATGGTGCTGAAAATACTGCATTTTTGTCAAACCAACATGTTGTAGTAGCTTTGCCAGCGATTTCATTTTCCTGTTAGCAATACATTCTTTCGCTAACCAGTACTGACAATAAAATGCTGCATAAAGAATGTCTATCATGTTCATCAATCTGCTTTTGAAAGGTGCTAACTTTATTCATTATATCTGCCATCTCTGCCCCAGAGTGCCTGGCACAATCACGGTATGCGGTAATGTCATCAGTCCTACACCTTAGTGACCCTTGAGTTGCAAACTGTTCCGACTAGTTATGCAAGTTTATAGTCCTGTATTTGTTACAAAGCAGACAATACATTTCATCACCTTCTACATCGACCAACCACTATATGCCAGTCTTCTCAGAAGAGGAAAAATGTTTTCAGTCATGATAGAACATTTCCTTTTTGCGAACAGCCCGGATGCGATCTTTTTCAGCTTTGCTTATGCTGCAACATCGGTTCTCCTAACACAGAAGCTTATGGTGAACTTTCTTCATAGTAACATCAGGAAATAATTCTGCCATCATTCTGCGAATAATTGGTAAACCCACTTCACTTCGCAGGAAATGCAAAGGCATGCTAGAGGATGATGAAGCCGACTCAGATGGAACAACAGATGGATTAGGCTGCAGAGAGATTGTTTTAGAAATGGGTGCTGACACACATTCATGATCATCTTCAACAGAAAAAAATTCACTTTCTGACTCCAATACAGTCACTGGTGGGTCTTCAGTTTGTGCTTGATCAACGTGACCAGTATCTACAAAGTCCCAAACGTTATTCAATAGTTTGTAATTATTTCCAAAATTAAGGAATGCAATATCAGAATTCCTATTAAAAATAACTGCAAATATTTCAAGTTAATGTGTATGTTATGTTATAACCAACAGCTATCTCAGCATGCAAGGTGTGGATCATTAGACCTTCATAATTGTAGGGAGTACAGGGGGTGGATAAAATAATGGAAACACTTTTGGAAACATTTTGGCATCATAATCTTGGAACATAATTTAAACAATCAAAACTTGGCATATGTATTGATTCATACAACTTGTGAATTGTTTCCAAAGGAATTATAAGCCATTCTTCAGTTAGAATCCCCTCCAACTCTTTTAGAGATGATGGCAGACTTGTGCTTTACTGAGGACGATTTTCCTTCTCTTTCAAAGGCACTCATTACTTTTGAGACCGTACCTCTTGAAACACCGAACATTTGGGCAGTTTTTGTTACACTAGCGCCGACCATACGAGCACCAACAATTTGGCCTCTTTCAAAATCTGAGAGGTCTGCCATTATAGGGTATGATTAATGTTTTCAATATCCGAAAAAGGAAAAAAGCATTTATTTTACATCAACATATCAAATAACAAAATGATTATACATATGCCAAGTTTTGATTGTTTAAATTATGTTCAAATATGATGATGCCAAAATGTTAGGTGTTTCCATTATTTTGTCCACCCCCTGTATATGGATGATTTTTGAAAAAACTGTCTGCCAGGCAGTGGAAGTAATAATAATATGCAAATCAGGGCCAGATCAACATCATCAAGGATTGGCGGGGGCTACTAAAAAACCCAATGTCAATATATATGAGAATAAAGTAGACTTTACTTTGGGGCCAATAAGTATTGGGCAACGTAAAAATGTGCAAGTTCACCCATTTAAAAAGATAAGAGAGGTTTGTAATTTTCATAACAGGTACACGTCAAGCTTGAGAAAAGCATGTAAAAAAAATCCAGGAAATCACATTGTATGATTTTTAAACCATTTATTTGTGAAAATGGGAGGCCGATAAGTATTGGGCAGCCAGCAAAAGTTACTTTTAATACTTTGTAATGTAGCCTTGGTTGGCAATGACAGAGGTCAAACGGTTCCTGTAGTTCTTGACCAGGTCTACACACAATTTAGTTGGTATCTTGTTCCACTCCTCTGCACAGATCTTCTCTAGAGCTGTGATGTTTGAGGGCTGTCGCTCGGCAACTGGAAGTTTTAACTCCCTCCACAGGTTTTCGATTGGGTTGAGGTCTGGAGACTGGCTAGGCCACTCCAGAACCTCGATATACTTTTTACGGAGCCACTCCTTGGTTTTCTTGGCTGTGTGCTTTGGATCGTTATCATGCTGGAAGACCCAGCCATGTTTCATCTTTAATGCTCTGACCGAGGGAAGGAGGTTTTTTACCCAAAATGTCACAATACATGGCCCCATTCATGTTGTCATTGATACGGTGCAGTCTTCCTGTCCCTTTTGCAGAAAAGCATCCCCAAAGCATGATGTGTCCACCCCCATGCTTCACAGTAGGTGTGGTGTTCTTGGGATGCAACTCAGCATTCTTCTTCCTCCAAACACGGCGAGTGCTGTTTAAACCAAAAAGTTCAAGTTTGGTCTCATCTGACCACATCACATTCTCCCAATCCTCCTCTGGATCGTCCAGATGGTCTTTAGCATATTTCAGACGGGCCTTTACATGTTTTTGTTTAATCGGTGAACCTTTCGGGCAATGCAGGATTTCATCTCATGATGACGTAGTGTGTTAGTTATTGTCATCTTTGTGACGGTGGTTTGTGCCTTCTTCAAATCATTGACCAGTTCCTGCCGTGTAGTTCTGGGCTGATTACTCACTGTTCTCAGGATCCTTTGAACCCCACGAGGTGAGATCTTGCATGGAGCGCCACTCCTAGGGAGGTTGTCAGTGATGTTATACTTCTTCCATTTTCTAATAATGTTTCCAACTGTTGATCTTTTCTCACATTGTTGTTTACCGATTGCAGTTTGACTCATCCCTGCTTTGTGCAGTTGTACAATTTTATCTCTGGTGTCTTTGGGAAGCTCTCTGGTCTTGGATCAACCCTAACCTGGTCCTCCTACCAGTAGTAAGTAATCTCCTTCTTCTGCTTCTTCTTCTTTTCCTTTCGGCTGTTCCCTTCTGGGAACGCCACAGCAAATCATCCGCCTCCATCTTATCCTGTCCTCTGCATCTTCTCTTACTCCACCGACCTTCATGTCTTCCTTCACCACATCCATAAATCTCTACTTTGGTCTTCTTCTAGGCCTTCTGCCTGGTAGTTCCAACCTCGGCATCCTACTGCCAATATACTCACTATCCCTCCTCTGTACATGTCCAAACCATCTCAATCTAGCCTCTCTGGCTTTGTCTCCAAAACATCTTACATGGGCTGTCCCTCTGATATACTCATTTCTGATCCTATCCATCCTCGTTACTCCCAGAGAGAACCTCAACATGTTCATCTCTGCTACCTCCAGCTCTGCCACCTTTATTTTCCTCAGCGCCACTGTTTCTAAGCCTTACAACATCGCTGGCCTCATCACTGTCTTGTACACTTTTCCTTTCATTCTTGCTGATACTCTCCTATCACACATCACACCGGACACTTTTCTTCAACCATTCCAACCTGCCTGCACATGCTTCCTCATCTCTTTTCCACACTCTCCATTGCTCTGGATTGTTGAGCCTAAGTACTTAAAATCTTCCACCTTCGTTATCTCTGCTCCCTGTAACATCACCATTCCTCCTAGGTCCTTCTCATTCGCACACATGCATTCTGATTTACTGAGGCTAACCTTCATTCCTCTCCTTTCCAGGGCATACCTCCACCTCTGGAGATTTTCCTGCACTTGTTCTCTGCTCTCACTACAGATCACAATGTCATCTACAAACATCATAGTCCATGGAGATTCTTGCCTAACCTCGCCTGTCAGCCTGTCCATCACCATCGCAAACAAGACGGGTCTCAGAGCTGATCCTTGATGCAGTCACACCGACAGCACACCTCACCACTGTCTTACATCTCTCATACATGTCCTGCACTACTCTAACATTCTTCTTTTCCACTCCAGACTTCCTCATACAATACCCGTGGTGCTCTTTCTTGGCATGAAACCGAACTGTTGTTCACAAATGCTGACATCTGCCCTTAGTCTAGCTTCCACTATTCTTTCCCATAGCTTCATTGTATGGCTCAATGAAGATGTATGAACAACAGTTTGGTTTCATGCCAAGAAAGAGCACCACAGATGCAGTGTTTGCTTTGAGGATGTTAATAGAGAAGTACAGAGAAGGTCAGAAGGAGCTGCATTGTGCCATTGTGGATCCGGAGAAAGCATATGACAGGGTGCCGAGAGAAGAACTGTGGTATTGTATGAGGAAGTCTGGCGTGACAGAGAAGTATGTTAGAGTAGTGCAGGACATGTATGAGAGATGTAAGACAGTGGTGAGGTGTGCTGTCGGTGTGACAGAAGAGTTCAAGGTGGAGGTGGGACTGCATCAAGGGTCAGCTCTCAGCCCCTTCTTGTTTGCTATGGTGATGGACAGGCTAACAGACGAGGTTAGACAAGAATCTCCATGGACTATGATGTTTGCAGATGACATCGTGATCTGTAGTGAGAGCAGAGACCAAGTGGAGGAAAATCTAGAGAGGTGGAGGTATGCCCTGGAAAGGAGGGGATTGAAGGTTAGTCTTAGTAAGACAGAATATATGTGTGTGAACGACAAGGACCCAAGAGGAACTTTGAGGTTACAGGGGGCAGAGATAAAGAAGGTGGAGGATTTTAAGTACTTAGGCTCAACAATCCAGAGCAATGGAGAGTGTGGAAAAGAGGTGAAGAAGCGCGTGCAGGCAGGTTGGAATGGATGGAGAAAAGTGTCCGGTGTGATGTGTGATAGGAGAGTATCGGCAAGAATGAAGGGAAAAGTGTACAAGACGGTGATGAGGCCAGCAATGTTGTATGGTTTAGAGACGGTGGCCCTGGGGAAAAGACAGGAGTCAGAGTTGGATGTAGCAGAGATGAAAATGTTGAGGTTCTCTTTGGGAGTAACGAGGATGGATAGGATCAGAAATGAGTACATCAGAGGGACAGCCCATCTTAGATGTTTTAGAGACAAAGTCAGAGAGGCTAGATTGAGATGGTTTGGACATGTACAGAGGAGGGATAGTGAGTATATTGGTCGTAGGATGCTGAGGTTGGAACTACCAGGCAAAAGGCCCAGAGGAAGACCAAAGAGAAGATTTATGGATGCCGTGAAGGCGGACATGAAGGTCGTTGGAGTAAGAGTAGAAGATGCAGAGGATAGGGAGAGATGGAGGCAGATCATTTGCTGTGGCGACCCCTGAAGGGAACAGCCGAAAGGAAAAGAAGAAGAAGAGCTTCATTGTATGGCTCATCAGCTTTATCCCTCTGTAGTTGCCACAACTCTGCACGTCTCCCTTGTTCTTAAAAATGGGCACCAGCACACTTCCCCATTCCTCCGGCATCTGCTCACTCTCTAAGACCTTATTGAATGTTCTTGTCAGAAAATCTACTGCTACCTCTCCAAGACACTTGCATACCTCCACAGGTATGTCATCAGGACCAAATGCCTTTCCATTCTTCATCCTCTTCAGTGCCCTCCTCACTTCACCCTTACTCATCTTTGCTACTTCCTGCTCCTCAAACATCACCTGTTCTACTCTTTTTCTCTCTCTCATTTTCCTCATTCATCAGCTCTTCAAAGTACTCTTTCCATCTTCCCAGCACACTTCTGTCATCAGTCAATACATTTCCCTCTCTGTCCTTTTATCGATCTAACTTGCTGCGCATGTCCTTCCCATCTCTATCTCTCTGCTGTGCCATCCTGTATAGATCATTTTCTCTTTCCTTACTGTCCATCCTATCATACAAGTCATCATATGCCCTCTGTTTGGCCGTTGCCACTGCTACTTTCGCCTTACAATGCATCTCCATGTACTCCTGTTTACTCTCTTCGGTCCTCTCAATGTCCCACTTCTTCTTAGCTAACCTCTTCCTTTGTATACACTCCTGTACTTCCTCATTCCACCACCAAGTCTCCTTATCTACTTTCCTTCCAGAGGACACACCAAGTACTCTCCTACCTGTCCCCCTGATCACATTTGCTGTGGCTGTCCAGTCATCTGGAAGCACTTCCTGACCACCCAAAGCCTGTTTCAACTCCTCCTTGAAGACAACACGACCGTCTTCCTTTTTCAGCTTCCACCACTTTGTCTTCTGCTCTGCCTTTGCTTTCTTCACTTTCCTCACCATCAGCATCATCCAGCACACGATCATCCTATGCTGTTTGGCAACACTCTCACCCACTACTACTTTGCAGTCACGGACTTTCTTCAAATTACATCGCCTACACAAGATGTAGTCTACCTGTGTGCTCCTACCTCCGCTTTCATAAATCATCCTATGCTCCTGTTTCTTCTTGAAGAAAGTATTCACCACAGCCATTTCCATCCTTTTTGCAAAATAGATCAACATCTGTCCTTCTGTGTTCCTGTCCTGGATACCAAACCTGCCCAACACTTCCTCGTCCCCTCTGTTGCCTGCACCAACATGTCCATTGAAGTCTGCACCAATGACCACTCTTTCACCTCTGGGGGTACTCTGCACCACTTCATCTAACTCACTCCAGAATCTCTCCTTCTCTTTTAGCTCACATCCTGCCTGTGGGGCATAAGCACTAACAACATTGAACATCACGCCTTCAATTTCTAACTTGAGACTCATCACTCTGTCTGACACTCTTTTCACTTCTAGAACATTCCTGACAAACCCCTCCTTCAATATGACTCCTCCATTTCTCTTCCCATCCACACCATGATAAAACAGCTTAAACCCTGCCCATAAGCTTTTAGCTTTGCTTTCTTTCCTCCTGGTCTCCTGAACACACAGTATGTCCACCTTCCTCCTCTGCATCATGTCAGCCAGCTCTCTACCTTTTCTTTGCATACTTCCAACATTCAAAGTCCCTACTCTTAGTCCTAGACTCATGTGTTTCCTCTTTTCTCTCTGCCTACGGACATGCCTCCTGCCTGTACTTCTTTGACCAACAGTAGTCCAATTTTCATCAGCACCCTGTTGGTTAACAGCACTGATTGTGGTCGTTGTTAACCTGGGCTGATCCGGTATGGAGGTAATATTTGTGATTTGCATGATAAAGTTTGGCATTGGTTTTACGTCGGACGCATTTCCTGATACAACCCTCTGCATTTTTCCGGGCTTGGGACCGGCGTAAGGGGGAGAGACACTGGTTTTTGCCTCTCCCCTCATTGCTGCATTACCAGTAGTCAGTAATGTAAGTGAGTTAAGGATTGTCCAATCTCTTCATCTCTGGTCAACTCTTCACCGTGCAGTATTTCTGATGCCTGATGGAGTCAGTGTTTGCATGTGTTATTGATTGTCGAAGATGACAGCTCTTTTATTTTGAATATCCACAGAGCACTTCTTTTAGATGAAGATTGCACTTCTTTTATGGCATATGCGTTAACTGACATGTTGTCTGTTTCAGTTGCTCATGCCCGTTATCATTTAAAAAAAAAAAAAAAAAAAAACATTTTTCTTACTTTTTCATAGTTCTTATTTTAATTGTCTAAATATTTACTCTCTCATATACAGACGCTCCCTGACTTGCATTCATCTGTTTTACATTTTTTCGATTTTACGTTTAAAAAAAAAAAAAAGTCAAATTTTGAGTTCAGACGTACCTACGTAGTACGCTGACGTAATGACGCAGTGACACTGCATCTTTTGTTTACAAACTACAGACTGAACGTGCCCCTCCTTCTTCCCAGTTCAGGTTTATGTATAATATGTTATATAGCGTGTTACCCTTGTGTTAAGACGTCGTCTCTGTGATCTTTGTGTTTACACTGTTTTTGTGGACTTTTGTAACCCTAAGCAAATATAGTTGGTCAGAAGCGTAAGCCTACTCGCATGGGTGCAAGACTCGTACACAGAGCTGAATTAACTATCTGCTCGGATCGGCACAATCTACCATCTAGACTCAGTTCAGCAAAGAGAGTTGTAAAATGAATGAAAGCCCAAATCCACAAATTACAGAACAATTACAGATACTGTATTTATTATCTTTTCGCAAAATCCTAAGAGTTATAATTAATATTAAATAATAAAACTAATATTAATATTAAAACTAATTAATATATTCATTAGGATTTGTACTTGTGCTTTGTATGCATCTCTTGAATAAAGGTTATTTACTTACACAAAAGAAAGAACTCTCTGCTTTGCTGGTGATTCACATCAGTGCAGGCTGTGTTCTAAATGAGTTCAACGGCACCCTTGTGCACTTGAAAGACCGGAAGTCTGTATAACCCACAGCAAGTACACTACTTTCGCAAGTACACTACTTTCAGTATTGAGCGCCTCACATATTGTAAGCGTTGATTGACTGTTTTAAACTTCATTTAAGGTGACTCGGTATAAATAAGTGACTTATTTGAAATTAATGTTAATATTATTTGATATATTTGATATTATTTTAGAATGTTATGTTTATAATAATTGATTTAGGGTTTTTTTTATGAGATACAGTTATGGTATTTATTGATGTATAGCACGGTATGAGCGTCATGCGTCACTATAACACAGTGCTTCTCAATTATTTTCTGTTACGCCCCCCCTAGCAAGAAGAAAACAATTCGCGCCCCCCCCCACCACCCACTTTCCGCCGCAACTATAAATTATAACTTTTTTCTATAATATAGTTACAGGTATATCTCTTCATTATATCGTATCCTTGTTAACATAAATAAAACAAAAAGAAAGAGATATAGTTCAACTTACAAGAATAACTTTTTAACATTTTTATTAGTCTGTAAAAGAAAGTGCATCAATTTGCCTTAAATTTAAAAATAATAATATCCTTGTTACATTTTTGACAAACTTACCACACCATTTGCTGCTGAAAATAAAATCAATAAATAATTAATTCAAATTGACTTCAGAAACATTAACTCAGGAGCACAATATGTAAACACTTTAACCTACAAAACAAGAACAAATAGAACAATTTGTGCTGATTTTTTTTTTTTCTCAAAATGAGGAAGCCAAGATTAATGGCTACAATGAGCACGTTTTGCAGCGCACAGCTTCTCAAAGCGAGGTTTGAAGCAACTCTCAGCTCCTGCTCAATGTTTAGCTGGGACCTGTACTTGGTCTTCAGTGCAGCAACAGCAGAGAAACCAGTCTCACAAAGGTAGGATGTTGCAAAAGGAAGCAGAATGTTATCAAGTGGCGCCTTAATTTATTTGGCTTCATGCTGTCCGCTGCCAGCATTTTTAGACACAGCAAACATACTGGTCTTTGCTCGCCTCCCACTGTAGTCACGGTGAAGCCAAGCGCTACATATGCGTCATCATATTTGCGCGTCTTTGCTTTCGGGTGACTTTCTTTTGACTCGATATCTACGTTTCTCACCGCCTTTCTTTTCATCCCTGTTAAAAATTTCTTCATGTTGTGAGGGTGTGTGTACTGCACTACACATCGCCAGCTCGTAGCAAAACAAACCTACACCGTAGAGTTAATACTCGCTGCGCACAATGGGCAATGAGGGCGCCACTGCCAACTACTGGAGTGGATGTGCAATTACACTTTCTTGTAGTACGGCGGAAAAAAAGCATGTTCTCCTGGGTCACACGCGCCCCCCTCAGCGCCCCACTATTTGAGAAGCACTGCTATAACAACTTGCAGAGAAATTGGAGAAATTACAGGAACGCAGAGATAGATTTAAGACATGGATTGCATCTCCAGTCTCCAATACTGCTGCTAGTTTTGTTGCAATCCGAGAGGAGATAAAGCGTTGAAAACCATTCACAGATGGTGATTACATGAAGAATTAATTCATTAAAATATCAGAGCACCTATTTTCAGACTTCAAAAACAAAACAGATATACAGTAATACAAAAAATTAAACACATGCCTCTCTCTGCAAAGGCAGTGATGGAAAGAGCCATTAAAATGGCAGGCAACATCACTAATCAGCAAATCAAGGACATTAATTCAGTTACAGCATACTTAATTGCCTGTGATGAGTCATGTGATGTGATTGACATTGAACAGACAGTACTGTTATGCAGGTATGTAAACACTGATTTCTTAATTAAATTTCTAGAATTTCATCAATGCAGCAAAACACAATACATAAATATAGTAATGGAAGTTAAATTTAAAGCAGCAAATATCGTACAACAGAGTAGTAATGTGGTGTCGTTCTCTCCAGGATGCGCTACAGGGAAAATAAATATTTAATCATGAATGCACTTTTTTTATTAATAAATAACTTCGTGAAGGCAATGTCATTTAAAATAAATTCAGAGTGATATTATACTCCAAAATTGTATGTCTCGGTATTAAAAAATATATTTGGCTCTGAGAGGATTAGATTTAATTTTTTTTGGCTCTCTTAGTCAAAAAGGTTCCCGACCCTGACATAGATGAATATCATTAATTGTTAATAATAACATATAATTAAAGGTAAATTCAGCAAATTTGTTATGTCACAAGTGTCACATATCGACCTCATAGATAGATATGTCACATAGATAGATATGTCACATATCGACCTCATAGCCCTTCGCATTAATCGGTACCAAAGAATTAGCCCTCAGTTTCTAAAAGGTTGGTGACCCTTGCCCTAGACGAACCACGGGCGGAGGATGTCCTCGTCGCAGAGGGAACAGACGAAGGGACGGGCTGAGGAGGTTTGGACTTAGCCTGGGAAGATTGCAACAGGGAAGAACATAACTTCATCGAAGAAGGATCAGAGGGGTGAAGGTCCGGTGGTTCGCAGGTCAGAAGGGCTTGCGAGACCTGGACCGTGACCGTGGCTTTGGCGGGGACACCGCGCCAACCTGGGTCAGGAAACTCCGATGTCGCCGTAGGCTGGGCCTGCTGTACGTCTAAGAGCTGATGGCGGATAGGAGGCTGTGAAAGTTCACACCCCGCACTTCCCACCTTTTTTACCGGCATAGATGCAGAACCTTCCGGCGCAGAGGGAACAACTACGGGGTCGGAGACTTGAGGACATGGGTCAGCTTTAGCACGCCCACAAACCTGTGCCCCCGTGGACACCCGACATGACCGCCCCTGAAGGGAGGCGAGTGCAAGACAATGGTGCTAGACAAACAATGCATAATCTAAGCGGATCATTGACAGAATGATGGCGGAACGTTTGAGGAATGGTCTCAGAAAGCACAGAAGACTGTTGGAACACTCACAAAACTCACTTCCTATATAAATAGGTGCACGAGAAAATGAGCCATTCATTTCCCATTCAACCATCAAGAGAGATGCCGCAATGCCCAAATCAAAGAAAAAGACAGCGACCAAGAGGCCATGGTCACCAGCACAGGAAAGCCAACCTGAAGAGCCGTCACAGGATGCCGAGGTAGACGATGAGCTGGATGTCGTTTCTGCTGATGTCACCACGGAGATCAAAAAGGCTTGCGTCAACATCAAGCAGACTGACGACAAGGAGCAGGCCATGGTCGAGTTCATCCAGGACGAGTGCCTTTATAACAAAAGACTCCGCACCTGGACGAACAAGGCACTGAAGGCCAAGCTGTGGTCTGATAAGTCTGCGCGCATGGGGAAGAGCGAGGTGGAGCTGAAACAATGGTTCTACAGCGTGCGCACGAGGCTGGGCAAGCTTCGATGATGGAAGTCGGGCCAAGCTGATATTAATATGTTGCAGAGGGACCAATGGATCTTCGACAGCTTCAGCTTCCTCTGCCCACACATAGTAGAGATACAGAGGAGGAACCTGGTCTCTTTGAAGGTAAAGGTTGCTACTGCTGCAACTGGCTCCAGCGGCTCCGCACCCACCATCACTGGAGGAATTCCACCACAATTACCGCTGGATGGTTAACAGGACAGTGTGAACACACTGCCGTTCAGCGCCCCAAACGCAGCATCTGCCACCGCAGCATCGACGGCCACCTCAGGAAGCTTTGAAGCTCGAGCGACCAGCCAAGACGACCGAGCGGACCATATGCTGGCAGCAGCCGAACAGCTGGTGCACCAGAGGAAGATGCTTCGCACAGCTGACGACTTCAAGAGGGCGTGCTTTACCAGTTGGGCGTCAGCTGTGCTCCAAAATATCCTGAAGCCACTGTACAGGCACGCAAAGCTCAAAATCCATGAACTGCTGAATGATTGCCTGGACAGGGCTGAACCCTTGGAGACGGAGCAGCAAGTACAACCATCACCTCCAATGCAACAACACCAGCAGTTTCCAACACCACCGCCTGTGCACCACCAGTAGCAGCAGCAGCATGACTGGCCGCCCCCACAGACGCCGTTGACCACGCAGCAGCCAGTTCCACCCGTGCCTATTTGGGGACCTCAAAACGCGAGGTGGGCACCACCACCACCGTACCCACAACTGTCCACGTCATCTGCAGAACAGCAACCACCACAACCTACCACACCAGTCAGTTGCCCTCCGGCCACATGCACGTCGACGCCTGTAACCACCCCTCTGGCTCGAGAGAGACGTGGAAGTGAGTCCAGCATGATCAACCTCTCCAGTGTGCTCAGGCACTGCTGCGGTGACCTAGAGGATTCCACATGTGACCCATGAGGACTTTTTGCTTTGTTTTGGTTTTATAAATTATTTCAAATAATTTTTGTGAATATAGTTATTGAAGTTGAGTTATTAGTGTTTTCGAGTTATCATAGTTGTTGTTTTCAAGTGACAGGTTTAAGTTTGATGTTTCATAGTTTTCGAGTATTCAAGTTCAGTCTTTGTTTTTAATGTTCCAGTAATAAAGTTTTAAAGTTGTAATCACTGCATTATTGATATTATGCATTATATATTTTATGCATATTATATATTTGTTCATTATTATTGTGCGTTTATATTCATTATATATTTATATAATATATAATCATATATTATAATAATCATATATACACACACAGATGCTTCCCGACTTACGTTTTTAATTGGTTCCGGATGGCTGAACGTAAGTTGAAAGTGAACGTAAGTTGTTACAGTGACGCGTGATGTATGATGTATGACGCTCATACTGTACTATACATCCATAAATAACTTAACTTGGCATCCGTCTGTCTCAAGAGACAATGGAGTCTGCACCTAGGCAGGTCTATCAATTAGCTGAGAGGCTGCAGCGCCGGCTGTGGCTGAATAAGCCAATGCGGGAGATGCAGCTCCTACCACACTTGCTGCAAGTGTATTCTGCAGTAGGGATCGTGGGGCAGGCTGTGGCAGACAGAATTCTCTGCTGTTTGCGGTTCTTCTTCTCCTCATGCTGGATCTCTCTCTTCTCCTCGGCCTGCTGCACACCGGATTTTACCTTTCCACGCCAGCTAGAGCGGTCGGAGCTCGCTGCCTCGAGATCTACTGGGTTGATGCTGCATGACTTCAGGTCCCTCTTGCAGACATCCTTGTAGCGCAGGGCGGGTCGTCCTGTTGGTCGTGTTCCTGAGGCGAGCTCGCCATAGAGGATGTCCTTTGGAATGCGAAATTCATCCATCCTGCATATGTGTCCGAGCCAGCGCAGGCGCTTCTGGGAGAGGATGGCGAACATGCTTGACATGCCTGCCTGGGCCAAGACGCGCGAGTTGGAGACACGATCCTGCCAGGTAATGCCGAGGAGTCGTCTGAGGTTGCGCAGGTGAAAGGCGTTTAGTCTTCGCTCCTGGTGCATGTATAGGGTCCAGGCCTCACTGCCGTATAGAAGCGTGCTCAACACGCATGCTTGGTACACCTTCATCTTCGTGTTTAGGGTCAGCCTGGGGTTGTTCCACACACGCTTCGCTAGGCGGGCCATGGATGTTGCTGCTTTGCCTATCCTTACGTTTAGCTCAGCATCCAGGGATAGGTTACTGGAGATGGTGGAGCCAAGGTAGGTGAACTTGTCCACCACTTCCAGGGTGTAATCACCGATGTTGATTGTGGGAGTTGTGCTGACATCCTGACCCATGATGTTGGTTTTCTTGAGGCTGATAGTGAGTCCAAACTCTGTGCATGCCTCCGCGAAGTGATTGATGAGTCGCTGAAGGGCGGCTTCAGAGTGAGCAGTGAGGGCAGCGTCGTCAGCAAAGAGCATATCCCGGATGAGGACCTTGCGCACCTTGGTTTTTGCCCTGAGGCGGGCGAGATTAAAGAGGTTCCCATCACTCCGTGTGTGGAGGAAGATGCCATCTTCGGACTCTCTGAATGCGTAAGCGCAGGAGCAAAGAGAAAAATATGGCGAAAAGTGTCGGGGCCAGGACACACCCTTGTTTCACGCGGCTCTTGATTGGAAAGGGGTCTGATGATGTTCCGTTATACTGAACTGTGCCAGGCGTGTTGTGGTGGAATGACTCGACTATCTTCAGGAGCTTGGTGGGACATCCAACCTTATGGAGGAGGGTGAAGAGGCCAGACCGACTGACCAAGTCGAATGCCTTGGTCAGATCGATGAAGGCGGGGGACAATGGGCGTCGCTGCGCACGGCACGTTTCCTGCAGCTGCCGAAGGAGAACACCATGTCAATGGTTGATCGCTTTGCCGGAACCCGCACTGCGACTCGGGATACACACGGTCTGCAAGTACTTGCAGGCGGTTGAGGACTACCCTTGCAAAGGCTTTCCCTACAATGCTGAGGAGAGAGATCCCACGATAGTTGTTGCAATCGCTGCGGTCGCCCTTGTTCTTGTAGAGCGTGATGATCTTCGCATCTCGCATGTCTTGGGGTATCGTTCCTTCTTCCCAGCACTGAAGCAAAAGCTCATGGAGATGCCCAAGGAGGGAGCTCTCTTTTGCAGCCTTCATCACCTCTGGAGGGATTCCGTCGCTGCCTGGTGCTTTCCCGCTAGACAGCGAGTTAATGGCCTTGCTGAGTTCTTCGATGGTAGGTGGCGAGTCGAGTTCTTCCATGGTGGGCAGTGGGATGGTGTTCTCCATGGCTGTGTCAGTGACAACATTCTCTCTGGAGTATAGTGCTGAATAGTGCTCGGCCCATCTCTCCATCTGCTCCCCACGGTCCTTGATGATGTCGCCGGAGGTGGATTTGAGGGGTGCGATCTTGGTGGCACTTGGTCCGAAAGCTTTTTTCATCCCCTCATACATGGCACGGGTGTTTCCACAGTCCGCAGAGGTCTGAATATCGCTGCAAAGCTTCAGCCAGTAGTCGTTGGCGCACCTGCGGGCGACCCTCTTGGCATTGTTGCGGGCTTCTCTGTAGGTGGCCAGTGATTTCTCGCATGGCTTCCTCTTGTACTCAAGGAGCGCAGCACCCTTGGCGGCTATGGCAGGCTCCATATCTTCAATCCCAGCCTCGAACCAGTTTTTCCTGACTCTCTTCCCGAAGGTGTCTGAGGCGGCCTGGTATACGGCATCGCGGATGAAGTCCCAGCGTGCTGTGGCGTTGTCTGTGGGGCAGTCTTCCAGGGCGTTGTCGATGGCCTCAGCAAAGCATTTGCGCAGCTCGGGCTTTGAAGTTCTGGCAGTGTCGATGCGGGGCTGGCCCCTATGTTTGGAGCGGTGGATCTGTTTGGGTCGTAGACGCACCATGCTTCCGACCAGGGAATGGTCAGTGTCGCAGTCTGCACTATGGTAACTACGTGTGCAGAGCACGTGGTTCAGCATGGGTCTCCTGGTGATGACGAAGTCCAGCTGGTGCCAGTGCCTCGACCTGGGATGTCTCCATGAAACTCTGTGGTGGGGCTTGGTGGCATAGAAGGTGTTGGTAATGGCGAGGTCATGGAAGGAGCAGAGCTCAAGTAGCCGTTGTCCATTCTCGTTGAGCTTGCCAATGCCAAAGTGTCCAATGCAGCGTGGCCAGGCGGTGCAGTCTGCTCCCACCGGGCATTGAAGTCTCCGAGCAGGAACAGGTTTTCCTTCACTGGTGTCTCTCTGATCCTTGCCTCAAGCTCCTCGTAGAATGCATCTTTTGCCTCAGTTGTGGAGCAGAGTGTTGGGGCGTAGGCGCAGAAAATGTGTGTAGGTCCCGAGGAGGTGGTGAGTCGGAGTGAGAGGATGCGCTCGGTTCCCTGAGAAGGAGGTTCAATTGACGACAGCAGGGAGTTGCGAACTGCGAAACCAACCCCATAGAGTCGTCGCTCGTCTGCCTCCAGACCTTGCCAGAAGAACGTGTAGTCCTTCTCCTTGAGACTGCCACTTGAAGCAAGGCGTGTCTCCTGTAGGGCGGCGATGTCGATGTTCCGCTTGGCCAGCTCACGGCTAATGATGGCGGTTTTCCTTGTGTCGTCGACTTGCTGGAGGTCGTCAGTGAGGCCGGGACACATCGTTCTGACGTTCCAGGTTGCCAGCCGCAGGGCTGGCGGTTGCTGTCTTTTTCTTTCTGTGTTTGCCTGGTGCTCAATTTTACAACAAGCCTGTCGATTTTGATCTAAGCTTCACACACCCGATGAAGCAAGCAAGTTGTGGCGGGGTAGTACCTTATTGCCCGGGGGCTGCCCGGGTTGAGGCGGGCGGTAACTTCCCAATGGAGTCGGAGGACTCCTCCCACCGTCGAGAGCAACCCCTAGCGCCCGGCTCTACACCAAACGAGCCTGGGCTTATCACTGGTGTCTGCTGCTCCCCGTGTTGATGTCTACGCTGAGACAGCGAAGCTGGAGTGACCTCTCCAGGTGCAGGCCTGGGCAAGTGATATGGAGATCCTGGAGTGCCCAGTGCCAGGATCCCCCTCTCGGCGGTGCTGGCAGAGTCCGGCGGAAAAGCAAGCCAGTACAGCCGAGCCAGCGGCTGCAGGAGGTGTCAGAGGGCGTCGCAGAGCTCGGCCAACTGCCTTCGGGCCTCCTTACCGGATTTTCTATCTGGGTTTACTCCCATAGCCTTTGACCAGCCAAGGCCGACCTGCAAGGCAGCAGGAAACTCATGGAGGGCGGGGTCGTTCATTTTCCCGTGCAGATGCGAAGCATCTGCCCACTGCCCATTATCACTGCCATTACCGTATCTCATAAAACTCAATCAAAATCAATTATTATAAACATAACATTGTAAAATAATATCAAATATATCAAATAATATCAACATTAATTTCAAATAAGTCACTTATTTATACCGAGTCACTTTACATGAAGCTTAAAGCAGTCAATCAACCCTTATAATATGTGAGGCGCTCGATACCGAAATTAGTGTACTTGCGAAAGTAGTGTACTTGCTGTGGATTATACAGACTTCTGGTCTTTCCAGGGTCTTTCAAGGGTGCCGTTGAACTCGTTTAGAACACAGCCTGCACTGATACACTCTCCCAGCAAAGTGGAGAGTTCTTTCTGTTGTGTCAGTATGTAAGTAAACTTTATGCAAGAGATGCATACAAAGAACAAGTACAAATCCTAATGAATATTAATATAAAAATAAGTATACACTCTTAGGATTCTGCTTAAAGATAATAAATATCTGTAATTGTTCTGTAATTTGTGGATTCCGGCCTTTATTCATTTTACAACTCTCTTCGCTTAACTGAGTATGCATGGTAGATTGTGCTGATCTGAGCAGATAGTTAATTCATCTCTGTGTTATGATATTTGCACCCATGCCTAGTAGGCTTACACTTCAGACCAACCATATTTGCTTAGGGTTACAAAAGTCCACAAAACAGTGTAAACCCAACGATCACAGAGACGATGTCTTAACACAAGGGTAACATGCTATATAACTGAGATATATATATATATATATATAGAGGATTTTCTGAGTAGATCCTTCCGTAGGAGAGCGCTCAATACTTTTTGGTAGAGAGACGATGGTTTCACCACCCCTCGAAACAGATCTGTAGTGATAAATGGAGTTTCAATAGAAAGTCTTTGTCCTGTCCTTTTATTTTTGTTTTGTATATATATATATATATATATATATATATATACTCAGTCTTCTTCTTTTCCTTTCGGCTTTTCCCTTCAGGGGTCGCCACAGCGAATCATCTGCCTCCATCTCACCCTATCCTTTGCATCTTCTTCTCTTACACCAACGACCTTCACGTCCTCCCTCACCACATCCATGAATCGTCTCTTTGGTCTTCCTCTAGGCCTTTTGCCTGGTAGTTCCAGCCTCAGCATCGTATTACCAATATACTCACTATCCCTCCTCTGTACATGTCCAAACCATCTCAATCTAGCCTCTCTGACTTTGTCTCCAAAACGTCTTACATGTGCTGTCCCTCTGATGTGCTCATTCCTAATCCTATCCATCCTCGTTACTCCCTAAGAGAACCTCAACATTTTCATCTCTGCTACCTCCAGCTCTGCCTCCTGTCTTTTCCCCAGGGCCACTGTTTCTAAACCATACAACATCGTTGGCCTTGCCGATACCCTCTTATCACACATCACACCAGACACTTTTCTCCAACCATTCCAACCTGCCTGCACACGCTTCTTGACCTCTTTCCACACTCTCCATTGCTCTGGATTGTTGAGCCTAAGTACTTAAAATCCTCCACCTTTCTTATCTCTGCTCCCTGTAATCCCACCGTTCCTCTTGGGTCCTTGTCATTCATGCACATGTATTCTGTCTTAGTGAGGCTAATCTTCATTCCCCTCCTTTCCAGGGCATACCTCCACCTCTCGAGATTTTCCTGCACTTGTTCTCTGCTCTCACTACAGATCACAATGTCATCTGCAAACATCATAGTCCATGGGGAATCTTGTCTAACCTTGTCTGTCAGCCTGTCCATCACCATAGCAAACAAGAAGGGGCTGAGAGCTGACCCTTGATGCAGTCCCACCTCCACCTTGAACTCTTCTGTCACACCGACAGCACACCTCACCACTGTCTTACATCTCTCATACATGTCCTGCACCACTCTAACATACTTCTTTGCCACTCCAGACTTCCTCATGCAATACCACAGTTCTTCTCTCGGCACCCTGTCATATGCTTTCTCCAGATCCACAAAGGCACAATGCAGCTCCCTCTGACCTTCTCTGTACTTCTCCATTAACATCCTCAAGGCAAACACTGCATCTGTGATGCTCTTTCTTGGCATGAAACCAAACTGTTGTTCACAAATGCTGACCTCTGCCCTTAGTCTAACTTCCACTATTCTTTCCCATAACTTCATCGTATGGCTCATCAACTTTATCCCTCTGTAGTTGCCATAACTCTGCACGTCTCCCTTGTTCTTAAAAATGGGCACCAGCACACTTCTCCTCCATTCCTCTGGCATCCTCTCACTCTCTAAGACTTTGTTAAATGTTCTTGTCAGAAAATCTACTGCTACCTCTCCTAGACACTTCCATACCTCCACCGGTATGTCATCAGGACCAACTGCCTTTCCATTCTTCATCCTCTTCAATGCCCTCCTCACTTCACCCTTACTAATCTTTGCTACTTCCTGGTCCTCAACAGTCACCTCTTCTACTCTTTTTTTTCTCTCTCATTTTCCTCATTCATCAGCTCTTCAAAGTACTCTTTCCATCTTCCCAGCACACTTCTGTCATCAGTCAATACATTTCCCTCTCTGTCCTTTATCAGTCTAACTTGCTGCACGTCCTTCCCATCTCTATTTCTCTGCTGTGCCAACCTGTATAAATCATTTTCTCCCTCTTTACTTTCCAACCGAGCATACTAGTCATCAAACACGCTCTGTTTGGCCTTTGACACTGCTACCTTTGCCTTATGCTGTGTCCCCCTGTACTCCTGTTTACTCTCTTCGGTTTTCTCAATGTCCCACTTCTTCTTAGCTAACCTCTTCCTTTGTACACACTCCTGCACTTCCTCATTCCACCACCAAGTCTCCTTATCTACTTTCCTTCCAGATGACACACCAAGTATTCTCCTACCTGTCTCCCTGATCACATTAGCTGTAGTTGTCCAGTCATCTGGAAGCACTTCCTGACCACCCAAAGCCTGTTTCAACTCCTCCTTGAAGACAACCCGACACTACATTACATCGCCTGCACAAGATGTAGTCTACCTGTGTTCTCCTACCTCCACTTTTATAAGTCACCCTATGCTCCTCTCTCTTCTGGAAGAAAGTATTCACCACAGCCATTTCCATCCTTTTTGCTAAATCTACCAACATCTGTCCTTCTGCGTTCCTATCCTGGATACCAAACCTACCCATCACTTCCTCATCCCCTCTGTTTCCTGCACCAACATGTCCATTGAAGTCTGCCCCAATGACCACCCTTTCACCTCTGGGGGTACTCTGCATCACTTCATCTAACTCCCTCCAGAATCTCTCCTTCTCTTTTGGCTCACATCCTGCCTGTGGGGCATAAGCACTAACAACATTGAACATCACACCTTCAATTTCTAACTTGAGACTCATCACTCTGTCTGACACTCTTTTCACTTCTAGAACATTCCTGACAAACCCCTCCTTCAAGATGACTCCTCCTCCATTTATCTTCCCATCCACACCATGATAAAACAGCTTAAACCCTGCTCCTATGCTTCTAGCCTTGTTACCTTTCCACCTGGTCTCCTGAACACACAGTATGTCCACCTTCCTCCTCTGCATCATGTCAGCCAGCTCTATACCTTTTCCTGCCATAGTTCTAACGTTCAAAGTCCCTACTTTCAGTCCTAGACTCATGCCTTTCCTCTTCTCTCTCTGGCAACGGACACGCCTCCCGCCTCTCCTTCTTCGACGTCTTCGACCAACAGTAGTCCAATTTCCATCAGCGCCCTGTTGGTTGATGGCACTGATGACGGTCGTTGTTAACCCGGGCCTCGACCGATCCGGTATGTCATTCTTTCTTGTGATTCGCATAGTTTATTTGGCATTTGTTTTACGCCGGATACCCTTTATGACGCAACCCTCTGCATTTATCCGGGCTTGGGACCGGCATGAGGGAGAGACACTGGTTTGTGCCCCCCCCTCACGGCTGCATTTTATATATATATATATATACTCAGTCTGTAGTTTGTAAACAATGAATGCAGCATCATTATGTCAGCATACTACGTAGGTACGTCTAAACTCAAAATTTGACTTTAAAAAAAAAACATAAAATGGATGAACGTAAGCCGGGGAGCGTCTGTCTATGTATGCATGTATATATATATATATATATGTGTGTACGTATATATATATATATATATATATATATATATATATATATATATATATGTATAATTATATTCATTATATTGTTCATTATTATTATTAATTTAAGCATTATATATATATATTATATGGAGCCGGTGGTGTAGTGTTTAGCGTGTTGGGCTCATGATCTGGAGGTTGTGAGTTCAAATCCCACTGAGACCCTCACTGTGCTAAGACCCCTGGGCAAGGTCTCAACCACAAGTGTGCCTCTGTTCACCCAGCAGTATAAATGGGTACCAGTAAAATTGTACTGGGAAGGTAACCTGCAATGGACTAGCGTCCCATCCAGGAGGAGTTCAACTCCTGATTGCTTCACGCTACGGAAACCGGGGATAAGCACCGGCCTGATGAGCCGCTAGGCTCGGGTGTAAAAACCCAAACAGTTAATCAATCATCAATACATTATACATATTATGCATATTACATATTATGCATATATCCATTATTTATATTAAACAAGTTTAAGTTTACATGTATTGGGCATTACAAGAGCATGGTGATATATTAACATTTAGTACTTTAATAAATACCTTGTAAATTTAAATTCTAAATTCTTATCATGCATTCTAAACATCTTGTAAATACTAAACATTTAATACATTTAAAATATTGTAAATTATTTACATATAGTACTACAAATATATGGTAAATTTCACATTCACTGTATATTATACAGATATTAACAAATTATAAACATTCAACTTTTGAACATCTTGTAAATTATGAACACACATTTTGCAATTTAATGTTATAAATGTTTTACATTATAAACAGATTGTAAATTACAAACAGATTGATGTTAAATTTTTAAAAACTTTAATATATAAAAGATTCAAGAACAACACACAATTACATCAACAACACCAGAATACAGCATATTACAAAAAACGGGTCCATTGTCACACCTTCTTCTGGCTGTTGGCATATGGCTGCCAAGTGACTTTTCCAACCTCACTGTTCAAGTAGAGCTTCAGGTACTCTCTCTGTCTTTTGGTCTGTACAGTGTCTCTGTTGGGGCCCACCACATGTTCCAGGTCATGCATATTCGCAATTTCACGCCACTGTCCTGGAATAATGTTGTGTTCGTCGTCTTCTAGGTCCAAAGCTGCATCCTGGGTGACAGTGTATAGCATCCTCATGATGTTGTGAAGACAGACAGCAGCTTCAACCATAAGTCTGACTGCATCGGGGCCTTGTTAAAGTGTAGACCGCAGGAACTGCCATCGGTTGGCCAAGATGCCAAATGCATTCTCAACCAACCACTCGACGTGCCCTGGATATCCTGTAGTTGTAGGCCAGTTCTTCTTCGTAAGGGCTCGCCTGGAACATGGCTTCATGAGGTACTTCCTGATTGCAAAAGCATCGTCACCAACAATGAAATATGGCATGTCCCTGTCATTTTGAGGCAGAGGCTCTGGTGTGGGGAAGTTGATGGTTCCATCTTTGATGCACTCTCTGAGCTCCGAGGCGTTGAATATCTGGGCATCAGACATGTGGCCTATTCCACCGACATCTATCCACAGGAACCTGTAGTTGGCGTCTACCAGTGCTAGCAGAACAATGGAGAAAAATCCTTTGTAATTAATTATAAAGGCTTCCTGAAATGGTGGCTTTCGAATGGCGACGTGTTTCCCATCCAAGGCTCCAACGGAATGAGGCAGGTTCCATTTCTCCTTGAATTCCCAGCTGAGTGTTTTCCATTCCTGGACAGTATTTGGACACTGTGCGACCTCGTATCTGTAGTGGTCGGTGATGGCCTGACAGACCTCTGGCAGAAAACTTGCGATGGTGTGACGACATACCCTGAAGTTGTAGGCCAGCATAGGATACTTGTCGCCCGAGGCCAGATAACGCAAGGTGACATCTAGTTTCAGACCAGGACTGAGTGTGCTTCTAAAGTTAGTGTTCTTCTTGGTCAGTTGAGGAACCAAAGCCATCAGCATCTCGTCGAACAGTTCAAGTTGGACCCAGAGGTAGTTGAAGAAGGACTGCTTGTCCTCAATACTGAGCTTCTCCATGAGGTTGTCATAACTCCCAAGGCCAATTCTTCTTTCCACCCTCAGCCATGGACGTACCCAGAAGCGTTTGGGTGTGTATCTCCTTTTTTTTTGGTTGTCCACTGCGGTCGTCTCATTGCATCTTCATCTTGTTGTACTGGTGAAGCAACAGCAGCACATGGAGCAGTTCCATGTCAGCCGTTTCTCTATGCTTGTCTGTTTTTGGAGAGCTTCTTGGTGTTTCCCATACTGGGTTGATTGGCAAAATGGCCTTCCTTTGTGGAATCCGCGTATTGATAGGCGGAATCAGGAGCAAATCCTTTGATCCTTGCCGATTTTTTTTCCTGTTGAAATGTGGTTATGTCGGCTATTCCTCAGTCATTCCTTACTCATTCCGTGTTGAACGTGAACATTCCGCCTTCATTCCGCATGTTTCAAGATCATTCCGTGGGTCTTCCTTCTAAAAAGGAGTAATTCCGCGGTCGTTCCGTAAACGTTCCGCCCTTTCCGTGAACATTCCGTGAATTATCCGAGGGTCTTCCGTTGCTCTCCGCACTGGTTCCAAAGGATATCCAAGCGGTTTTACGCATGTATTCCGACATTGTGCCACGGTCTTTCCGTGTCCTTTCCACGCATTTTGTTATCGTTCCAAGGGTGTTCCAAGGGTGCAATTTTCCGTAGGTTTTTGGCACATTTTCCATGTAAAAATGACGCAGCTCCTCTGTAGAGTACGTTCCGCGCCTTTTTGCCATGATCCTTGCATTCCGCGCTCCAGTGAAATGGGGGCATAAGATTTTGGGTTGTGGCCTTTTGACCATAATTGGCTTTGTTTTTTGTGACATCTTCCATAACTTCTTCCCCTATTCTTCCTTAATTTCCTTATTTTTTAATTCGATGAATATTTATTTATTTATTTTTTTAAAAAAACACGACGCACTGAAACCGCATTAATTGAAGCGCGAAGTAGAGAGGGATCTGTGTATATCACCAAGTCATGTTCACAGTCTGTGAGTGCACAGCTAAGTAGATATGGATCTTCATCAGCAGGTAGGATGGGCTTCCAAGATGAGAACTCCAGCCAACATCAGAACGCCAGGACACACCACAAGGAGTCAGAAAACAACGATCTGGCATCCCAGAAGAAGAAAAACAAAAACAGAGAAAGAGAAAAAGAGAGGGAGAATTGGGAGAGGAGTTGTTAGGTATACTCATAATAGTGGAATGGAAAAGAGGAATTTATAATTGCTTAGTCTAAACAGTGGGGCCGGTGGTGTAGTGGTTAGGGTGCTGCGCTCATGACCGGGAGGTTGCGAGTTTGACTCCCATTGAGACCCTCACTGTGCTAAGGTCTTAACCACAAGTGTGCCTCTGTTCACCCAGCAGTATAAATGGGTACCAGTAAAATATACTGGGAAGGTAACCTGCGATGGACTAGCGTCCCATCCAGGAGGAGTTGGATTCCTGGTCGCTTCACGCTACAGAAACCAGGGATAAGCACCGGCCTGATGAGCCACTAGAAGGCTGGGGTGTAAAAACCCAACAGACTTTACCTTTAGTCGAAATAAGGATTCTGGTTATGGCCGCATCACAGAGAGACAACCAGAAGAAGGCATACATGAGGGTGCCCTGTGACATTGGGGTGATCAGCCACTCCACTGTCAAACGGAGATGGGTGAGCATGTAGAGTGAGGGAGCTGATATCTCTCATCTGGCTTTGCTGAAATATATAACTGTGTGTCATCAGCATAACAATGAAAGCTAATGCCATGATGAGGAATGATATGCCCAATGATTGGGAGAAGGACAGTACCAGTAGCAAGGGCTTAATCCAATAATACAGACGCTCCCTGACTTACGTTCATCTGTTTTATGTTTTTTCAATTTTACGTATTTGTTTTGTTTGTTTGAGGTTTTTTTCCGAAAAAAAGTCAAATTTTGAGTTTAGACGTACCTATGCAGTATGCTTAGGTCATGACGCTGCATTCATTGTTTACAAACTACAGACTGAGTGTATGTGTGTATGTATATATACATATATATATATATATATATATATATATATACATATATATATATATATATATATATATATATATATCCCCCCTCCCTGAATCGCCACCTTATCGTGGTGGAGGGGCTTGCGTGACCGAATGATCCTAGCAGCTATGTTGTCGGGGGCATAATGCCCCTGGTAGGGTCACCCAAGGCAAACAGGTCCTGGGTGAAGGTCCGGACAAAGTGTGATTCAGAAGATCCCTATGCCATCTCAGAGGAAACAATTGAAGCAGTCTCCCTTGCTCGGACGCGGGTCACCGGGGTTCCCTCCTGGAGCCAGGCCCGGGGGAGGGGGCTCGAAGGCGAGCGCCTGGTGGTCAGGCTTATGCCCGTGGAGCCTGGCCGGGCCTAGCTCGAAAAGGAGACATGGGTCCGCCCTCCCATGGACCCACCACCCGTGGGAGGAGTTTTAGGGGTCGGGTGCAATGTGAGTTGGGTGGCAGCCAAAGGCATGGGTTCTGTCGGATCGATCCTCGGCTACTTACTCTGATCCTCGGGACATGGAATGTCACCTCTCTGGCGGGAAAGAAGCCTGATTTGGTGCGTAAGGTGGAGAGATACCGACTAGATATAGTCGGGCTCACCTCAATGCATAGCTTCTGCTCTGCAACCATCCATCTCGAGAGAGGCTGGACCTTATTCTATTCCGGAGTTGCTCATGGGGAGAGGCAGCGAGCCGGTGTGGGTATTCTTGTTGCCCCCCCAAGTCTCGGTGCCCAAATGTTGGGGTTCTCTACTCTGACCAAAGGTTAGCTTCCCTCCGTCTTCGGGCGGGGGGACGGGTCCTGACTGTTATTTGTGCTTATGCACCAAATGACTGTTCAGAGTACCCACCCTTTTTGGAGTCTTTGGGGGGGGGGTGTTGGAGAATGCTCCCTCGGGAGACTCACTCGTTGTCTTGGGAGACTTCAACGCCCATGTGGGCAACGATAGAGTGACCTGGAAGGGTGTGATCGGTAGGTACGGCCTCTCCAGTCTGAATCCGAATGGTGTTTCATTGTTGGACTTCTGTGCTTGTCACAGTTTGTCTATCACGAACACCATGTTCGAACATAAGTGTGCCCATAAGTGCACTTGGCACCAGGACACCCTAGGTCAAAATTCGATGATTGACTTTGTAGTTGTGTCATTGTACTTGCAACCATATGTTCTGGACACTCGGGTGAAGAGAGGAGCTGAGCTGTCTACCGATCACTACCTGGTGGTGAGTTGTCTTCGGTGGTGGGGGAGGTTGCTTTCCAGACCTTGGCAGGCCCAAGCATGCAATCAGGGTCTGCTGAGAACATTTGGCGGAGTCCCCTGTCTGAGAGGCCTTTAACTCCCACCTCCGGCAGAGCAACAACCACGTCTTGGAGGAGGCGGGGGACATGGAATCAGAATGGGTCATGTTTCGTGCCTCCATTGCTGAGGCGGCAGCCCATAGCTGTGGACGTAAGGTCATCGGTGCTTGTCGTGGTAGTAATCCCCGAACCCGGTGGTAGACACCTGCGGTGAAGGGGGCCGTCCAGCTGAAGAAGGAGGCCTATCGGGTTTTATTAGCCTGTGGGACTCCCAAGGCAGTAAACGGGTACCGGCAGACCAAACGTGCTGCAGCTGAGGCTGTCGCAGATGCAAAATCTCGGGCGTGGGAGGAGTTCGGTGAGGGCCGAGAGAGTGATTATCGGTTGGCCTCAAAAAGGTTCTGGACCACCATCCGACGCCTCAGGAGGGGAAGCAGTTCTTCACAAACACTGTTTACAGTAAAGGTGGGGAGCTGCTTACCTTGACTGGGGTTGTCGTCGAGAGGGGTTCGGGTGAGGGTCCGCCCATCACTAGAGTGGAGGTCACTGAGGTTGTCAAAAAGCTCCTCGGTCGTCGAGCTCCGGGGTTGGACAAGATCCGCCCGGAATATCTCAAGGCTCTGGATGTTGTAGGACTGTCTTGGTTGACATATCTCTGCAACATCGCGTGGTCATCAGGTGCTGTACCTCTGGATTTGCAAACTGGGGTGGTGGTCCCAATTTTTAAGAAGGGGGACCGGAGGGTGTGTTCCAATTATCGGGGAATTACACTCCTCAGCCTACCTGGGAAAGTCTATGCAGGGGTACTAGAGAGGAGGATCCGACCGATAGTTGAACCTCGGATTCAGGAGGAACAATGTGGTTTCCGTCCTGGCCGTAGCACTCTTGACCAACTCTATACGCTCCAGAGGATTCTGGAGGGGGCATGGGAGTTTGCCCAATCTGTCCACATGTGCTTTGTGGATTTGGAGAAGGCTTTCGGCCATGTCCCTCGAACGATCTTGTGGGGCATGCTCCGAGAGTACGGTGTTCCGGACCCGTTGCTACGAGCTATTCGGTCGCTGTATCACCGGAGCCAGAGTTTGGTCCGTATTGGTAACAGCAGGTCGAATTTGTTTCCGGTGGGAGTTGGGGTCCGCCAAGGCTGTTCTTTGTCACCGATTCTGTTCATAATTTTTATGGACAGAATTTCTAGGCGCAGTCGAGGCGATCAGGCGTTCTGGTTTGGTGGTCATCGGATCTCATCTCTGCTTTTTGCGGAGGATGATGTCCTTTTGGCTTCATCAAGTCGGGACCTCCAGCTCTCATTGGAGCGATATGCAGCCGAGTGCGAAGCAACCGGGATAAAGATCAGTATCTCCAAGTCCTGAGACCATGGTTCTCAGTCGGACAATGGTGGAATGCACCCTCCAGGTCGGGAATGAGGTCCTGCCCCAAGTGGAGGAGTTTAAGTATCTTGGGGTCTTGTTTACGAGTGAGGGAAGGATGGAACGAGAGATCGACAGACGGATCGCTGCAGCCTCTGCTGTTAAGCGGTGCCTGTACCGGTCCATCGTGGTGAAGACGGAGCTGAGCCGCAAGGCGAAGCTCTCAATTTACCAGTTGATCTACCTTCCAACCCTCACCTATGGTCACGAGCTTTGGGTAATGACCGAAAGAACAAGATCACAGATACAAGCGGCTGAAATGAGCTTCCTTCGCCGGGTGGCAGAGTTCTCCCTGAGAGATAAGGTGAGAAGCTCCACCATCCGGGGAGAGCTCGGAGTAGATCCGCTGCTCCTCCGCATTGAGAGGGGTCAGTTGCGGTGGCTCGGGCATCTTGTCAGAATGCCCCCCGGACGCCTCCCTGGTGTAGTGTTTCGGCATGTCTAACCGGGAAGAGACCCTGGGGTCGACCTAGAACACGCTGGAGGGACTATATCGCTCGGCTTGTCTGGGACCGCCTCGGTGTCCCCCCGGGCGGGTTGGAGGAAGTGGCTCGGGAGAGGGACGTCTGGACCTCTTTGCTTAGGTTGCTGCCCCCGCGACCCGACCCTGGACTAAGCGGATGATGATGATGATATATATAATTAGTCCTTCTCAAAAAATTAGCATATTGTGATAAAGTTCATTATTTTCTGGAATGTACTGATAAAAATTAAACTTTCATATATTTTAGATTCATTGCACACTAACTGAAATATTTCAGGTCTTTTATTGTTTTAATACTGATGATTTCATGAAAAAGTACTCTAAATGAGCCATTAACCTAATCATCTGAATCAACCAATTAACTCTAAACACCTGCAAAAGATTCCTGAGGCTTTTAAAAACTCCCAGCTTGGTTCATTACTCAAATCCACCATCATGGGTAAGACTGCCGACCTGACTGCTGTGCAGAAGGCCATCATTGACACCCTCAAGCAAGAGGGTAAAACACAGCAAGAAATCTCTGAGCGAATAGGCTGTTCCCAGAGTGCTGTATCAAGGCACCTCAGTAGGACGTCTGTGGGAAGGAAAAAATGTGGCAGAAAACGCTGCCTAACCAGAAGAGGTGACCGGACCCTGAGGAAGATTGTGGAGAAGGGCCAATTCCAGACCTTGGAGGACCTGTGGAAGCAGTGGACTGGGCTACAGGTGCCGCATTCCCCAGTTCAAGCCAATTTTGCCCAGGAACAGCAGCAGAAGCGCCTGACCTGGGCTACAGAGAAGCAGCACTGGACTGTTGCTCAGTGGTCCAAAGTACTTTTTTCGGATGAAAGCAAATTTTGCATGTCATTCGGAAATCAAGGTGCCAGAGTCTGGAGGAAGACTGGGGAGAAGGAAATGCCTGAAGTCCAATGTCAAGTACCCACAGTCAGTGATGGTCTGAGGTGCCATGTCAGCTGCTGGTGTTGGTCCACTGTGTTTGATCAAGGGCAGGGTCAATACAGCTACCTAGCAGGAGATTTTGGAGCACTTCATGCTTCCATCTGCTGAAAAGCTTTATGGAGATGAAGATTTCATTTTTCAGTACGACCTGGCACCTGCTCACAGTGCCAAAACCACTGGTAAATGGTTTACTGACCATGGTATTACTGTGCTCAATTGGCCTTCCAACTCTCCTGACCTGAACCCCATAGAGAATCTGTGGGATATTGTGAAGAGAAAGTTGAGAGACACCAGACCCAACACTGTGGATGAGCTTAAGGCCGCTATCGAAGCATCCTGGGCCTCCGTAACACCTCAGCAGTGCCACAGGCTGATTGCCTCCATGCCACGCCGCATTGAAGCAGTCATTTCTGCAAAAGGATTCCCGACCAAGTATTGAGTGCATAACTGAACATAATTATTTGAAGGTTGACTTTTTTTGTATTAAAAACACTTTTTTTTTTTTTTTTTTTTGGTCAGATGAAATATGCAAATTTTTTGAGATAGGAATTTGGGTTTTTCATGAGCTGTATGCCAAAATCATCAGTATTAAAACAATAAAAGACCTGAAATATTTCAGTTGGGGTGCAATGAATCTAAAATATATGAAAGTTTAATTTTTATCAGTATATATCATATATATATATATATATATATATATATATATATATATATATATATATATATATATAATATAATACAATGTTTGTATGTATGTATGTATGTATGTGTGTGTATATATATATATATATATATATATATATATATATGTTTACACTGTTATTTACACTGTTATACACTATATATTTACACTGTTATACTATAATGTTTATAGTGTTTACACTGTTTTGCGGACTTTTGTAACCCAAAGCAAATATGGTTGGTCAGAAGTGTAAGCCTACTAGCATGGGTGCAAGTCTCAGACACAGAGATGAGTTAACTATCTGCTCAGATCGGCACAATCTTTATATCTTTATATGTGTTATCTTTTATCAGAAGCCTGAGCGTGTATACTTATTTTTATATTAGTATTCATTAGGATTTGTACTTGTTCTTTGTATGTATTTCTTGAATAAACTTTACTTACTTACTTACACAAAAGAAAGAGCGCTCCGCTTTGCTGGGAGACTGCATCAGTGCAGGCTGTGTTCTAAACGAGTTCAACGGCACCCTTGTAAGACCGGAAGTCCATATAACCCACGACAAGTACACTACTTTCGGTATTGAGCGCTTCACATGTTTTAAGCATTGATTGACTGTTTAAGCTTCATGTAAAGTGACTCTGTATAAATCAGTGACTTATTTGAAATTAATGTTGATATTATTTGATATATTTGATATTATTTTACAATGTTATGTTTATAATAATTGATTTAGGGGTGTTTTATGAGATACTGTAATGGTATTTATGGATGTATAGTACAGTATGAGCGTCACGTCATACGTCACTGTAACAACTTACGATCACTTTCTACTTACGTTCAGCCACCCGGTACCAATTAAAAACGTAAGTCGGGGAGCGTCTGTAATAAAGCAAGGGTGGGATTCGGGAACAAGGTCGGACGTTTTGGTTCCCTCCATTCATTCTTTTATTCCATTCGCTGGACTGTTTTATACTTTTTCAAGCGCACAGGAGATCTGGAGCCTATCCCAGCCAAACCGGGGTGATGGAGTGGTACACCCTCAACAGCTTGGAAATCTACTGAACGGCACACGTGCAATCATTTACACTCACACCTATGGGCAATTTGGAACAGGCAATAGTCCTGATGTACATGTCTTTGGGCTATTAAAGGAACTGTAGAACACAGAGCAAATCAACACTAGTCGCACAGAAACGGTCTTGAACCCAGAATCTTGTTGCTGTGAAGCGGATATGCTAACCACTAAACCAACATGCCACCTCGCTTGGTTTTAGTGAAGGGAAATTGTAACCTTATCGAAATGTTTTCTACAGTTGTGTTCTTGAAGTGCTGTGGCATTAACTTGGGGAAGAGCATCTTGGTGTGGTCGTCAGGTTTCCATAAACCTTTGGTCTTATGGTGTCAGTGTTGGTTTTTCAGTCATATGAGGGTAATCTGTGTGTTATTTTTTTGTTTCGGATGTGTGTTGCTAGTCTTTAGTTTGGGGCAAAGGATGGCTAATGCCAGTCTCTGTCCATTGCTATGAACCAGCACATCAGTTCTGGAGAGCACTGTAGCTCCAAGATCTACAGCCAGGTTGGTATTAAGCCACCAGTTCACATGTGTAGCCACGAAGAGGCCAAATCAGAGGTTTGCTTGGTCGGAGAAGTGTCGTGGACAAAGAAAGAGTTGTATGCTGGGTTGTATCCCTGTTTATCACAAGAACAGCATCTTAAAGTGTGTGAGATCCACCGAAACACACATCTACATGATCCGTGTGATTGATTGGTACGTAATAATCTCATTATTATTTCTGTTGTGTTCCCATGCAGGAGGAAGATGCACTGCTGATGGAGGAGAAAATTAAATGGGCTGATGGTTTTCTGGTAGTTTACTCGGTCACTGACCGTTGCAGCTTCGATGAGGTCATGCGTCTGTGCTTCCTGGTGAACCACATCCACAGCAGAAGAAGCTCTTCTGATCCTCCACCCATCATTATTGTGGCTAATAAGAAAGACCTGGAGTTTGACAGGATGGTATCGGTAGAGGACGCCAAGAGTTTAACACATGGCCTCAAGCTTCCTCTGCGTGAGATTTCTGTTCGTGACGGCTGGGAAGAAACGGCTGGTGTCTTTCATGCTCTCTACACAGACATCGTGCAGCAAATGGACAAATCACCTCCTTCCTTCCGAAGACGAGGCATCTCCAGACTCATGGAGAAAATTCCCAGAATTCACTCCAATGCGGCTCTGGGATCCACAGGTCGTAGTTTTAGCTTTAGTTCCTTCAGAGACCTGCTGCCTGACTGAAGAGCTGGAAACGTCCAATGAAGTAAAACCACAACAAAGATGGCTTTTATCAATGCCTGTTAATCGTACATGTTCTAGGAACTTTGTAAGCTCTGCCACACATTCACCTTATTCAGAAACACGTCTGCGATAATAACTCATTCCAGTGTTTGCACCTTGAGCAACATTTCTGTACGCTCCAAGTTCTGGTGCATGTTTCTTCTTTTCAGCTTCTATACCAATATGTAGCTCAACCTGGGTGTGTTTTGACTTGGGATGGCGTTAGATTTTTTTCACCCTCGTACTTTAATGCCTGGTTTGGCAAAGCCTTTTGATTTGAGAAACATTCATTGTGCAGGAGATGGTGCAAAAATGAAAAAAGAAAAGTGCATATTAGCATAATGTTGAGAAGAGATCAATCCTAAAAAAGGAATCAGGGAAGATGTCTTTTATTGCGGGTTTTATAAACGAGGACTTCAGTCACAGAAATGTTCATACAGTTCCTCATAAATGTTTAAGAGCCTTTTCAAAGCTATGAGAATGAGTGATGTAGTGGAAACTAACTGAATATAACAGCAGAATAATTCAAGATGACTGTAGCATTTCCTTAACATGGTGCGAAAAAAAATCACCACAAAAGGAGCATATTAAATGAATAGTTTCCAAAAGCCATATAATGTTTATAAAACATGAAATCACAGTGTTGTTGTGCGAGTGTTTGCAGTCGGATCAGAGTTCCTGTGTTACTCCAGTGCATCAGCAACATTCCTTCTTTTCTGTAAAGAAGATACTCCAGTACAACTTGACTTGAGATGTGGACGTGTAACAACAGAACCCTGTATGGAAAAAAAGTGCATGAGATTTAATCTTTTAAATTATATATGAGAATCAAACACACACACACACAAAATACACTGTGTTCTGTGAGGTGTTTAAAACCTGTTCAACACAAACAGGTAAAATAGTAAATAAAGTAAAATTCAGTATTAAAACTGTTCCCGTGTTGTCCCGTACTCAATCAACATCAGATTTAGCGTCACCTGATTAAAAAGACACTGATCCCAGAGAACCACCAGTATCACACTGGGCAATTCAGCTCTCAATGAGCTGATGGATCCACAGTTTTTGCTTTGTTTTTTTTTTTCCTTTAGCATTATTTAGTAACCAGACTTCTGATGATGAACACCTGTTCATGGAATGGTGATCCACTTGGGCCAGACTCTGTATTTCTCTGTCTCTTTGTCACAGTGTCCTGCCAGTGTCTTTGTGATGATGTCATAGAGAAAGGCACTTATATAAATTAATTAATTATATATATATATATATCGTAGGCCTCCGTCAGTCCCGAAGGACTATGGCTGCGCTCTGGCCAGTATCCCGACTGGTGATACTCCCCAGTGCACAGAGCCTGGGTAGGGAGTAATGAGGGACAGGCTGTTACCCAAGCAGCAAGTCCCCCCCCCCTGTCTCGGCGCCGCCGGAAGGATCCAATGGAAAGGCAAGTGCCGATACGACTGGGTTCCAGTGCCGCTGCAGGAGAGAAACTACGGTCAATTTAGAACTGCCAATTAACCTACAGTGCACGTCTTTGGATTGCGGGGGAAACCGGAGCACCCGGAGGAAACCCGCACAAGCACGGGGAGAACATGCAAACTCCACACAGAAACGCCCAGGCCGGGAATCGAACCCGGGCCTTCTTGCTGTGAGGCGGACGTGCTAACCACTACGCCACCGTGCCGCATATATATATATACTATCACAATATGCACATTTTTTGAGAAGGACTAAAGTTCATTATTTTCTGTAATGTACTGATCAAAATTAAACTTTCATCTATTTTACATTCATTGCACACCAACTGAAAGATTTCAGGTCTTTTATTGTTTTAATACTGATGATTTTGGCATACAGGGCCAGAGTCACCTCCACCTTCTGAGGAGACTCAGGTCCTTCGGCGTATGCAGACCTCTGCTCAGGACATTTTATGACTCTGTGGTAGCCTCTGCAATCCTCTACGCTGCCATCTGCTGGGCCCCGGGCAGCACAGAGCGGGACAGAGAGAGACTGAACAAGCTGGTCAGGAGGGCCACCTCTGTCCTCGGCTGCCCACTGGACTCTGTGGAGGAGGTGAGTGAGAGGAGGATGGTAGCAAAGCTCACATCCATCATGGACAACAGCTCTCACCCACTGCACCAGACTGTAGAGAAGCTGAGTAGCTCCTTCAGTGGACGACTGAGGCATCCTCAGTGCAGGAAGGAGCGCTACCGCAGGTCGTTCATTCCCACCGCTGTCAGACTGTACAACGCCACTTTGTAACTGTCTGTGAAAATACCGGTTATGTGCAATAAAAACCCCGTGCACTTTAATCAACCACATCTACCCCACTGACTGTCAACCATATCAACCCATCTACTCCGCCCTCAGATACATTACACTTTAATATAGGCCAGTCTATAAAGTCGTTCCCTTCTTTTCTTTTATTGTTTATTAATTTATACCATTTATGTATCTATTTATTTATTTACTTATATAATATATATGTATGTGTGTATGTATGTATATGTATTATTGTATAGGTCTCTATTTTGCACCCCCTACTGATGGTACCTCAAGAGCCTGTAACAGTGAATTTCTCCATAGTGAGATTAATAAAGCTGTATCTAATCTGTATCTAATCTAAAACCCAAAATTCCTATCTAAAAAATTAGCATATCATGAAAAGGTAGTCTAAATGAGCTATTAACCTAATCATCTGAATCAACCAATTAACTCTAAACACCTGCAAAAGATTCCTGAGGCTTTTAAAAACTCCCAGCCTGGTTCATTACTCAAAACCGCAATCATGGTTAAGACTGCCGACCTGACTGCTGTCCAGAAGGACATCATTGACACCCTCAAGCAAGAGGGTAAGACACAGAAAGAAATCTCTGAGCGAATAGGCTGTTCCCAGAGTGCTGTATCAAGGCACCTCAGTGGGACGTCTGTGGGAAGGAAAAAGTGAAAGAAGGGCCGATTCCAGACCTTGGGGGACCTGTGGAAGCAGTGGACTGAGTCTGCAGTAGAAACATCCAGAACCACCGTGAACAGGCGTGTACAGGAAATGGGCTACAGGTGCCGCATTCCCCAGATCAAGCCACTTTTGAACCAGAAACAGCGGCAGAAGCGGCTGACCTGGGCTACAGAGAAGCAGCACTGGACTGTTGCTCAGTGGTCCAAAGTACTTTTTTCGGATGAAAGCAAATTTTGCATGTCATTCGGAAATCAAGGTGCCAGAGTCTGGAGGAAGACTGGGGACAAGGAAATGCCAAAATGCCTGAAGTCCGGTGTGAAGTACCCACAGTCAGTGATGGTCTGGGGTGCCATGTCAGCTGCTGGTGTTGGTCCACTGTGTTTTATCAAGGGCGGGGTCAATGCAGCTAGCTATCAGGAGATTTTGGAGCACTTCATGCTTCCATCTGCTGAAAAGCTTTGTGGAGATGAAGACTTCATTTTTCAGCACGACCTGGCACCTGCTCACAGTGCCAAAACCACTGCTAAATGGTTTACTGACCATGCTATTACTGGGCTCAATTGTTCTGCCAACTCTCCTGACCTGAAGCCTATAGAGAATCTGTGGGATATTGTGAAGAGAAAGTTGAGAGACACCAGACCCAACACTGTGGATGAGCTTAAGGCCGCTATCGAAGCATCCTGGGCCTCCGTAACACCTCAGCAGTGCCACAGGCTGATTGGCTCCATGCCACGCCCGCATTGAAGCAGTCATTTCTGCAAAAGGATTCCCGACCAAGTATTGAGTGCAGAACTGAATCTAATTATTTGAAGGTTCACTTTTTTTGTATTAAAAGCACTTTTTTTTTTATTGGTCAGATGAAATATGCTAATTTTTTGAGATAGAAATTTTGGGTTTTCATGAGCTGTATGCCAAAATCATCAGTATTAAAACAATAGAAGACCTGAAATATTTCAGTTGGTGTACAATGACTCTAAAATATATGAAAGTTTAATTTTTATCAGTACATTACAGAAAATAATGAACTTTATCACAATATGTTAATTTTTTGAGAAGGACTAGTGTGTGTGTGTATATATAAATAAAACAGGAAAGCGGAACTGTGGGGTTTGTGATGAAGTTAAACAATGTGAAAAGGAGACAGCAAAACTAAAAATAGAGAGACTCTAAGGGAGGAGTTTAGTTTATCAGATAAGCTGAGTAGGCCAGATGATAAAGGGATCAGGTATCTCGTGTTCCTGAGAATCGGAGGAGAATTGTTTTGTCCCTGTAAATTAATTACAGTATTCTGTAAACCAGAGCCATCAACTCCAAACCAAATAGTTGTGATAATTTGCCATCACATTTCGCATTCACTGTTAAAAACGGTAAAAAAAATAACAGTGATAAATGAGAGAGAAAAGAAAAAGGTAGAACAGACCGACTACTGAGTAAATCCCACAGTGTTTACCAGTATGGACTTGGGCTAAGGTTTTCATGGCGGAAGCCTCTCACTCCTGTTTAGCACTACAATTCAAATTACAGTTATAGGTTACTATTTGGAGGTAATCACATGGTTTTGAGACCAAAAGGTTAGACTCCTGAACGAGCAGGAAAAATGTGTGGCGGTGGGGGAGTTAGCTTCACCTTCCTGGCAGAAGCGCCTTTGAGCAAGATATAACCCTCTAACTACTCTCCAGGTGCCCCCAATATGTGTGGCAGAACACTGTCCCGAGTGTGTGTGTGTGTGTGTGTGTGTGTGTGTTCACTGTTTACGTGTGTGTGCTGTTTGGATGGGTTAGATGCAGCGATAGTAATTTCTCTTGCATCATCTGTAAGCAACAATAAATAAATCAATAAATAAGCAAGTTGTCAGACTGAGCAACTTAACAATTCCTGAATGAATCACGCAGCAGTGCCGGTACCTAGTATAATATCTTATGTGTTGTTGAATTTTCTAATATTAAAGGATTAAATTATTGATAACACAACTAATTATTTTGGACATTCAGTTTTAATACAAATAATCATCACTGTTCTAATAAAACTGCTGGAATACTTTTAATACATCAAAATGTAAAGTTTCATCAATCAGCATAAACGTAAACACCAGCAGCACCAACTTGAATCTTTAATTGGCCGAACTGGGATGTTTACTAACTGCCAACATTAATATCCGTAACTCAATTGTGTCGATGTAAAATTATTTTGATGATTCACATGGTATTAATTAATACATTTAGAGCACATTCTTCGCTAATTTGTACGATATACTTGTAGCAAATCATGCATCTTATTTTGGTAACATATGGGCAGTGGTGGTCTAGTGGCTATGGCGCAGGATCGCTGATCCTAAGGTTGGGGGTTCGAGTCCCCAGAGGGTTGTCACTGTCGCCCCAGTGCAGCTAACTGGGTTATCAAAGGCCGGCCATGTCTCTCACTGTCTATGGTGAGAGGCATATAAAAGAACCATTGCTGACTTTCGTAAAGAGTAGGCTGCAAAGCAGTCAGCATGTTTCTGTCCCTTGCTAAAAGGGTTGTGACAGGAAGGGCATCCAACATAAAAACCCATGCCAATTCAAATGTGCGAATCAGATGATTCGCTGTGGCGACTCTCGAGAACAGAAAAAAGCCGAAAAGAAGATCCATCATTATTGACGATTAGTATTTCAATATCGACTTTAAATGAATATTTTCTGAGCGTTTTAGCAGTGTCGACCATTTTTGTTTTGTTTACTACATATAAACCCATTTTCAGCGGTGTTCGGTATCATGAGCTGCATTACGGAAATAAAGTATGTACGCAACCGCTTCATCGTTCACGGGTTTCGAAAGACCGCTGACCAGTCACAAGACTGACTATTGGGTCGCGTCAATTGTCGAAGCTAAGCTTGTATTTATATATATGATAGCGGTGTCAAAGGCTCAACAGAGGGCGTATGACTTGTATGCTAAGTTGGACAGTAAGAAGGGACAAAATGATTTATGCAGGTTGGCACAGCAGAGAAAGAAATAGAGATGGGAAGGACATGCAGCAACTTACAGTGATAAAGGACAGAGAGGGAAATGCATTGACTGATGACAGAAGTGTGCTGGGAGAATGGAAAGAGTACTTTGAAGAGCTGATGAATGAGGAAAATGAGAGAGAAAAAAAGAGTAGAAGAGGTGACTGTTGAGGACCAGGAAGTAGCAAAGATTAGTAAGGGTGAAGTGAGGAGGGCATTGAAGAGGATGAAGAATGGAAAAGCAGTTGGTCCTGATGACATACCAGTGGAGGTATGGAAGTGTCTCAGAGAGGTAGCAGTAGATTTCCTGACAAGAACATTCAACAAGGTCTTAGAGAGTGAGAGGATGCCGAAGAAATGGAGGAGAAGTGTGCTGGTGCCCATTTTTAAGAACAAGGGAGATATGCAGAGTTGTGGGAACTACAAAGGGACAAAGTTGAGGAGCCACATGATGAAGCTATGGGAAAGAATAGTGGAAGCTAGACTAAGGGCAGAGGTCAGCATTTGTGAACAACAGTTTGGTTTCATGACAAGAAAGAGCACCACAGAAGCAGTGTTTGCTTTGAGGATATTAATAGAGAAGTACAGAGAAGGTCAGAGGGAGCTGCATTGTGCCTTTGTGGATCTGGAGAAAGCATTTGACAGGGTGCCGAGAGAGGAACTGTGGTATTGCATGAGGAAGTCTGGAGTGGCAGAGAAGTATGTTAGAGTGGTGCAGGACATGTATGAGAGATGTAAGATAGTGGTGAGGTGTGCTGTCGGTGTGATCGAAGAATTCAAGGTGATCAAGTGGATTGCAGACTTTCTTCATGCCACACGACAGTACATGAAAGTGAATGGCAGTGTGTCAGACAGGAAGACAATCAACACTGGAGCTCCGCAAGGGTGTGTCGTGTCACCAGTCCTTTTTACTCTGTATACTAATGACTGCACCAGTACAGAGACTAACTGTATCAATGTTAAGCTTGCTGACGATGCAGCCATTGTTGGCCAGACGTCCGATTTTGAATCAGTGAGTCAGTACGGAGATAATGTGCAACATTTTACAACATGGTGCAGGGACAATCACTTGATTTTGAATGTGGAAAAGATGAAAGAACTGTGTATTGACTTCAGAACAAACTCTCCTACTGTATCAGCTCTCGTTATTAACGATGAGCCGATTGAAACGGTCACTGAATATAAATACCTTGGGACTTTTATCGATAACAAATTTACATGGAATACCAACACAGATGTTTTATACAGTAAATGTCAACAACCCGGCACTTAATGCACAAGTTAAGATTTTTTAATGTTTCTAACATTAACAATAACAGTCTGTTATGATATTATTTTATTCCACTTTTATCCAAAGCATACTTACCTTTTCATCTCAGTGTTGGTTCGAATCTCTTACAGTCAAAACCATATCAAAAGTCAACAAAATTGTAAATCACAGCCAGTAAAATATCAAGCTTTTCTTCCAATAATCTTTCTAATTTGTATGAGCAGCAAGTTCTTTCTATGTCTCAAAAAATTATCAACGATTCAACCCATTTCCTCAACACTGAATACAAACTCTTACCTTCCAGCCACTGCTATAAAGTTCATCATCTTCCGCTTAGTCCAGGGTCGGGTTGCGGGGGCAGCAACCTAAGCAAAGAGGTCCAGACGTCCCTCTCCCGAGCCACTTCCTCCAACTCTCCCGGGGGGACACCGAGGCGGTCCCAGACAATCCGAGAGACATAGTCCCTCCAGCATGTTCTAGGTCACCCCTGGGGTCTCTTCCCGGTTGGATGACATGCCCGAAACACCACACCAGGGAGGCGTCCGGGGGGCATTCTGACCAGATGCCCGAGCCACCTCAACTGGCCCCTCTCAACGCGGAGGAGCAGCGGATCTACTCCAAGCTCTCCCCGGATGGTGGAGCTTCTCACCTTAGGTCCGTATTGGTAACAGCAAGTCGAATTAGTTTCCAGTGGGAGTTGGAGTCCGCCAAGGCTGTCCTTTGTCACCGATTCTGTTCATAATTTTTATGGACAGAATTTCTAGGCGCAGTCGAGGCGATGAGGGGTTCTGGTTTGGTGGCCATCGGATATCGTCTCTGCTTTTTGCGGATGATGTTGTCCTTTTGGCTTCATCAAGTCAGGACCTCCAGCTCTCATTGGAGCGAATCGCAGCCGAGTGCGAAGCAGCCGGGATGAAGATCGGTACCTCCAAGTCCGAGGCCATGGTTCTCAGTCGGACAATGGTGGCATGCACCCTCCGGGTCGGGAATGAGGTCCTGCCCCAAGTGGAGGAGTTTAAGTATCTTGGGGTCTTGTTTACGAGTGAAGGAAGGATGGAGCGAGAGATCGACAGACAGATCGCTGCAGCCTCTGCTGTTAAGCGGTGCCTGTACCGGTCCGTCATGGTGAAGAAGGAGCTGAGCCGCAAGGTGAAGCTCTCAATTTAGCAGTCGATCTACGTTCCAACCCTCACCTATGGTCACGAGCTTTGGGTAATGACCGAAAGAACAAGATCACGGATACAAGCCGCTATAAGGTTCCAGTCTCAAAAACCAAAAGAGCCTGTTCATCTTTTATTCCTAACAGTATTTTGCTTTTAAACAAACATTAGTTGCGATCATTTTGAACAGTTATTCTCATAACTACATTCTGTTGCATTTCTTCTTGTTAAATGTATGTATGTCTTTTTGTATGTTGTTTATATACTCTTGTATGCTCCTGCGTATTTTGGTGAATTGGTTGTTGTTGTGGCATTTTGAGTTCTGTAGCCCACGGCAAATTCCTTCTTAAAGTATTGTCTGTCTGTCTGATGAGGACTAGTCGTGCGTGATACAGTTCTGCACATGCACGGATGATGCTCCACCTTTATTCCTGTCTTAAAAATGTAATATGCATGCATTAATGAATAAGGCTTCACAATATGCTAATAACAGCACTAGATGCACTTCTACAGTTCTGTGCATGCACGGATGATGCTCCACTTGCAATCCCGCCTTAAAAATCTAGTTATTTTTTTCCCCCTTTTGGCTTTTTCCCTTTTTCAACGGTCGCCACAGCGAATCATCTGAATCGCATGTTCGATTTGGCATAGGTTTTTACGTCAGATGCCTTTCCTGACACAACCCTTTAGCAAGGGACAGAAACACGCTGATGGCTATTCAGCTCCACTTTATAAAAGTCAGCAATGGTTCATGAACCTCTCTGGCCGGCCTTTGATAACCCAGGTAGCTGCACTGGGGTGGAGAGTGGGACTCAAACCCCCAACCTTAGGATCGGTGACCCAGCGCCTTTTACCACCAGGCCAACATTGCCCGCCTTATAAATTTAATATGCATACATTGATAATTAAGGCTTCACAATATGCTAATAAAAGCACTAGATGCACCTACATCATTTTGATGTATTTATGTGTATTTAATGCTTATGTTTAAATGGCTTATTTTGCTCAATATGCAGTTCTATTTCAGTGTTAATGTTTGTGCTAAAGCTTAAAACATAAAATTTTCATAAGTAGATTTTTTCCTGATGCTTAGAATTTTTATTTAAATGACATTTAATTTTCTGACTGTCAATAGCTTATTAAATATTACATTTATTAAATTCAAATGTAGATAATTTTATTTATACAAATATTAATCAATGCTTGATTCAGTATAATAGTACTACATGTACATCTCGTAGTTGTCCTACTTATTTGTTTTCTTTCTTTCGGCTTTTCCCTTTTTTACTCGGGAGTCGCCACAGCGAATCATCTGATGCGCACGTTTGATTTGGCAGAGGTTTTTACGTCGGATGTCCTTCCTGTCACAACCCTTTTAGCAAGGGACAGAAACACGCTGACGACTTTGCAGCTCCTCTTTACCAAAGTCAGCAATAGTGCTTTTACATCAACCTCTCACCATAGACAGTGACAGACATGGCCCGCCTTTGATAACCCAGTTAGCTGCACTGGGGGGGGGGCAGTGACAATCTTGTGGAGACTCGAACCCCCAACCTTTGGATCAGCAATTTGTTATTTTTACTAATATCACATTTGTATGTTTCAGGTTTGTGAGAACATCAGCGGCTATTTGTACAGCCAGTTAAATGCAGACTTGAAAAGTTCAAGTTCGGCGTGGACCAAGTGTGCATGACGGGGTGTAAAACTATACTTCTGTTATTTTACAATAATATTATATATTGAATCTTTGTGTGTAATATAATTAAAAGCTGCTAGTATTTCAAATCATCTATTTCTTTTAGATTTTAGATTTTTAGATTGGCCTCAGTATATAAAACTGTTGCTCTCAGAGACATGGCAACAACTACATGTGTACAGTCGGATCATTTTTATGTGCAGTTTCTATACTATACATTTCATATTACATGCTGCAAATGGCATCTGCAGCATTGAGATTAACAATTAAAATAAAATTTCCCCTTCCACACCCTCCCCCTGCACGTCGTGCACCTTGGGCCCATGGCTTTTTTTGGCCTACATGTGGGTGATAATCTGGGTGGAAGACATTAGGATTTTGGGTTGTCCATTCATCCTGTAAGTCCTCCTGGGACATTCTTGTGAGCATTTATCTTAAGAGCATTTTAAACTCACAAATTCACACCTTGACTGAAACACAAACTGACATTGTAATAGTCATGGGTGAAAGGTCAAGGTCAATGCATTCTTATCTGATCCATTCTTGTGAACATAATAATGAAAAGAATGTTTCATGGATTTTTTGCTGTCTGACTCAATGATGAACTATTTAGTTTTCTGAGGTCATCGGTTAAAGATCAAGGTCACTGTAGCCTCAGGCCGGCTATACTTGTTCGCAGAGGCATAAAATCAGGAAGTAGTTCAAGTACAAATCTGAATGTAAAACAGTTGTGACTGCTTTTCCCTAAAAATCACCCACATGCATATTTTATATTCATTTCCTGTAGCTCATAATGTTCAATTGCATACGAACACATCTCTGTTGTCTGGGAACCCCTTTTTTTTAATGGACAAGATTCTTAACCCAGAACTGACACCGCCTCACTTTACAGCACCACTTTATCTTCTGCATGGGATCCTGCTGTACACAAATGATCTATCAAGCAAATATCTGCTGAGTGTTGATCTGTTTGATTAGCGGACAGGGACGGGCGGAATGACACACGTTGTCAGACAGTAACTGTAGGGACCCAGAAGTAAACATCTGTTGTAGTCGTTCATTCTGTATAGCACGAACACTGTGAAGCAACAGAATTTCATTCATACAAAATGCAAAAACATTCTGCATAAGATTCCTCCTTTACTTTTATATAACCAGATCTGTGCAAGCTTTATGTGTAATTGCGTGTAATGGTAAGCCTGCCTCCTCACCAGTAAAGCATGAGCCTGAAAGTGTTGATGTTGCTTCACAGCGAATTCCAGAGTGACTCATCGCTCATAGAAAAGCCTTTGTGTTCAGCCAGTGAGCAGCACTGCTCTGTATATACACCATCCTGACCGAGAAGAAAACACTCATTTCAGTCTGTAGTCTGGACCCTAAACTTACATAATGGACCATCTGTTGTTCTCTTTTGTAACGTCTAGTCCATTGGATTAAAAGATGGAATTATAACTTTAATTTTTGAACATAAACACAAATAAAGCATCTCTATTCAGTAATGTGTCCACTGAATATTTCTATGAATAACCTGGATGATGAGGTGAAAAATTACACACACATGCACACAATTCAGCCACAACATTAATCATTATGAGCACTGACAGGAAGTGAAGTCAGACTGATGACATCGTTGCAATACCAGCTACCATTTGGAGTGATACGTTATACAGGAAGTGAAGAGTCAGTTGAGGAAGTTGATGCGTTGGAAGAAGGAAAAATGAGCAAATGGGTGGGCCTGTGTGATTTTGATGATTCATTCATTTTCTAAGCCATTTAATCCTAATTAGGATTGCAGGGAGGCTGGCCCATCTCAACCGACTCTGTTCATGCTGGACAGCTCGCCAGACCATCACAGGGCCAAGACTCACACAACCATTCACACTTACGGGGGATTTCGAACAGCCAATCAGCTTACTGTGCATGTTTTTGGACTGTGGGAGGAACCTGAAGCACTGGAAGAAACACACACACACACACAAGCACAAGGAGAACATGCAAACTCTACACAAGAATGAACAAGTTGGGAATCACGCCACCATGCCGCAAATGAGGATCGTATTGTTATGATAAATGATTGAATCTGAATTTCTAAAACACTCGGTGATGTGGGGCGTTTCCAGGAATGCAGGCGTACGTGCCTACCAAAGCTGTAGAAGGAAGAAGTAGTAGTGAAGTGGAACAGGATCATGGGAACACAAAACTCAGTGATGTGTGTGTGTGCAGACTGAAGGCGGGTACTCCTGGTCGGCTCCCACAGAAGGGCCGTTGGATCACAAACTACGAACCTGCTACTGCTGGATCTGATACAAAGCAATCAGAACACACCATGCATTACAGCCCACTGTGTATGGGACCATCTACATACATACTGCTCAGGTGATGTTAATGTTATGGCTGCTCAATGTCTCTCTCTCTCTCTCTCTCTCTCTCTCTCTCTCTCTATATATATATATATATATATATATATATATATATATATATATAATTCAAATGCAGACTGAGCTGCTAGAGGTCTTCTGCATTTACAGTGCTGTTTTACCTTTGATCTTTATCTTAAATGGGCATTATAACAATAACGGTTCATCAGATCCATTCACTGCAGCATACATTTATATTTATAACATTCCCCCAGTGCACTAACTGGGTCATCAAAGGCCAGCCATGTCTCTCCATGCCTGTGCTGGAGGTTCATGTAAAAGAATCATCGCTGACTTTCATAAAGAGGAACTGCATTCTGACCTGTGATGGCCTGGTGAGCTGTCAAGAGTGTGCTCTGCCTTTGCCTAAAGTAGGTTGAGATAGGCACCAGCCTCCTTACGACCCTAATTAGGATTAAGCGGTTCAGAAAATAAATGAATGAATTTACAGTATATGTCAGACATCCTCATCCAGAGTGACTTAAATTTATACAACTAGGCATCCCTGCAATGGCCTGCTGAGATCTTCAGGGTGTACCTTGCCAACACTGGGTGAAGCTTGATGGTACTGGGGCAAGAGTCCACATCCTTCAGATCAGTTTCTTGCTTCCAAGTACCAAGTGACATTACACCCTGGAGCAGCCTATTAAACATTAGTTACATTCATATCACTTTATTAAAGCAGCAGTGCGTTCACACACCAGATTTAATCCCTGAGTGGACATCAGTCATCAGCCTGATTGTACTGTAATCAGTAATCACACTACAGCAGCTGTGTCAACTTGGTCCCCAGAGTAGTGTTGAGAAATTGTTCAAACCTTTCTTCTCAAATTCTTCTTTGATAGTGTAATCATCACAGCTGGATGTACATAGGTATGTATCTTCTGTCCATAACACTGGACAGTAATGATTTTAGTACTTGATAATAAATAGACGAAAAGTATTTTTTTTCTTCTCCAGTGTAATAGAGTTAAAGAAAAAAATGGATAAAGAAGTAACTGGCATGAAGGTTCTGCCCAGTAGTTTCCTTTTAGAAATCGGTCATTAAATGTTTTATAGCACCAAGAACCAAAAGCTGTAACCCAGCATAGGTAGAACACTATGCTGGGGGAGGGGGTGGTGGGGGATAAAAACCAAATCAAGAAAAAGGAAACTCATCCTTATTTGAAACCCTGATGTGATGGGATATTGTAAATTCAAATCTGAATGAAGCACCTCTCCATCAAGTGAAGTGGTGCAGGTTTTATTCCAAGGACTAAAATCATTGTTTAGTGTGATTAATAGACACCAGCTTTGCCTCATCAGTCTCAGGGAGCATAAAGGTCAGCATCATTGTCTCAGAGCTCCAGGTTTGATCTTGAGTTTTTTGCTGGTTCTCAAATTTTAACGGAGCAACTTGCTTGGTAGGCAGTCAGGTTACGCTGACCTGACCCTAGGTGTGAATGAGTGTATGTATGGTAGTTAGAGATAATCTGGTGTTGATGCATCACCACCTGACAAGCTCTGCAGCCACAGCAACCCTGACCAGGATAAATCAGTTAGCCAATGAAGTACGACTCTAATCTTCCAGGAATGATAAATTCATTAATGAATTAGTGAAAAAAGAGCATTACTTAATACCCTCACTCAGGCTTTTTTTTTAGAGAGAGAGAGAGAGGACAGTGTATGTGTGAAGAGCTTTGAGAAGTGCGTGTTTAGTGGGTTAATGATGTTAGCAGGAGGGAAGAGGGCTCAGTAATCAAAAGGAGCGCTTCCCCTGCCTTATTTTCCACAGGGTAATACGTGATGAGAGCTTGTTTAAGCTCAGCTGAGTGCTGTTTACACTTTCCCGTGATCATAAGGCAAAGTACAGTAGGCCCTTGACTATTCGCAGTTTTGCCCCCACGGTTTGAGTATTCGCTGACTGCCGAGCAACCGGCACGTGATTCAAATTCAGCCAATGGCTGTCCTCCTTTCTCCTGATTGGTTGAGCTGATGTCCCACCCCTTTTTCCTCATTCGCGCACAAGTTGTCAATGAGCCTCTTTTTTTGTGTGTGTGTTTTAATTACCAGTTAAGCTCTATGATATCACTCAAACGCTGTGCGTCTTCTCTGCTAAGCGATAGAAAATGAACAAAGAAACAATTTGACTCTGAGAACTCCACGACGTTGCCCTCTAGGCAGCGCCATCTTGAAGACGTCACTCCAAGTTCAATGTAAAAGGACATGAAGCGTGATAAAGTTTATCCTTTTGGTATCGTATGTTAAACATGCTACAGAACATAAAATCTCACACACAAACATTCTAAACATTAACTTAAGTAATGTACTGGAATAATAATTGAAAAAGACTTGAAAACGAGTGCTCACAACAGTATATGTTTATATTTTATCATCAATAAAAATGAGTAAAAATTGAAAAGTTTTTCTTATCATCATCATCATCATCATCATATTCCGCTAAGTCCAGGGTCGGGTTGCGGGGGCAGCAACCTAAGCAAAGAAGTCCAAACGTCTCTCTCCCCAGCCACTTCCTCCAACGCTCCCGGGGGGACACCGAGGTGGTCCCAGACAAGCCAAGAGACATAGTCCCTCCAGCATGTTTTGGGTCATCAACGGGGTCTCTTCCTGGTTGGACATGCCGAAACACTACACCAGGGTGGCGTCCGGGAGACATTATGACCAGATGCCCGAGCCACCTCAACTGGCCCCTCTCAATGCGGAGGAGCAGCGGATCTACTCCGAGCTCCCCACGGATGCTAGAGCTTCTTACCTTATCACTAAGGGAGAGCCCCACCACCCGGCGAAGGAAGCTAATTTCAGCCGCTTGTATCCGCGATCTTGTTATTTCGGCCACTACACAAAGCTCATGACCATAGGTGAGGGTTGGAACGTAGATCGACTGCTAGGAAGGCCGCTATCGAAGCATCCTGGGCCTCCATAACACCTCAGCAGTGCCACAGGCTGATTGCCTCCATGCCACGCCGCATTGAAGCAGTCATTTCTGCAAAAGGATTCCCGACCAAGTATTGAGTGCAGAACTGAACATAATTATCTGAAGGTTGACTTTTTTTTGTATTAAAAACATTTTTTTTCATTGGTCGGATGAAATATGCTAATTTTTTGAGATAGGAATTTTGGGTTTTTATGAGCTGTATGCCAAAATCATTAAAACAATAAAAGACCTGAAATATTTTAGTTGGTGTGCAATGAATCTAAAATCTATGAAAGTTACATTTTTTTCAGTACATTCCAGAAAATAATGAACTTTATCACAATATGCTAATTTTTTGAGAAGGACTAATGTTTATGTGTATATATATATATATATATATATATATATATATATATATATATATATGTGTGTGTGTGTGTGTGTGTGTGTGTGTATGTACACATAATTCCTGACTATTTGGGACTTAAGAGTCAATGTGTTGCTGTTACTGATTTAATAGTATAAATGGTAACAATAATGGAAAGCAGAAACACTTGCTATGAAACAGCTCATGTTCAGTCATAAGCTTAAAAAAAAAATTCTACACACTAAAGTTTTGTCTTGTTTGGCTGAACCTCAGACAAACTTTTATTTAAAGAAAGGAACACTACACTGGCTCTTTGCAATTAAAAACATTCAGCAGATTGGACAAGTGTCACACATGGTAGTTTGACTGACAAAAAAGCTACTAGATATGGACGACAGACACGCGGTCACAGCAACATTCAGAAGGAACATCGAGGTTGAAGGCACACGGCAACCTGGCAGTTAATTCATCACTTTCCTGTTACTGATTTCTATTTGTCAATCTGCCGTTGATGCTTCAGAAGAAGGATGAGGCTGTCATCCCCTGAGAATTAGTTTATTGTGTACAAGATCAATATAATACTGACATCTTTCTCCCTAGAACTCTACACAGGACTCAGAGTTCCAGCTGTATTAGTCCAAGGCACATCAGGAAGGATGAAGTTCTGTCCAGCTGTCATTCACTTCCCATTCTATGAATACAGACCATTCTGTCTGCATTTGATAAAAAATAATATAAAAAGGCTTATATATATCTTTTTGGCCTGATTTAAGCAGACAGGGATTAGTCATGATAAATGTGGGGAAGAGAAGGTCACTTATGTACGGGAGTAAAAAATAAACGTTTCATCGGGACATTTACACTGTACACAGTTAATATGGATGGATAGAAGGACAGACAGTAAAAAGAGCTACATTATACCATCAGGAGTGTGTCAATGACGCACAAGAGTGTTTATACGGTCACACAGAGAAAATGAGCTAGCAAGGCACGATGGGATACAGCAATGATCAGAACTGTTCTGAAAGCAGCTCACACAGCCTCTGAGACACAGTGTCACGACTAGTCCTCAGGGTGAGTCGGTACATCTGCAGAGGAAATGAAACAAGAGAGTCAGGGCAAATCCATTACTGATTATTACCTTGATGTGATTGTCTGTGTTTATTTACTTGTGGTAGTGTGTGTATGTTCATTTACCTGTGGTAATATGTGTTGTGTGTATTTGCCTGTGGTTGTCTCTGTGTGATTACCCGTGTGTGCTTGTGAGATTATTTACCTGTGCTTGTGTGTGTATGCTTATGGTTATTTCCTGTGCTTGCATGTTTGTGTTTATGTATGTCCTCGGGTGTGTGTTTACCTGTAGTAGTAGGTATGTGTGCGTGTGCATATGGGTGTGATCGTTTATCTGTGATCATGTGGGTCTGATTATTTACCTTTGCTTGTGTGCTTATTTACAGTGGGGCAAATAAGTATTGGGCAAAGTAAAAATGTGCAAGTTTACCCATTTAAAAAGATAAGAGAGGTTTGTAATTTTCATCATAGGTGCACATCAAGCATGAGAGACAGAATGTTAAAAAAAAAAAAAAAAAAAAATCCAGGAAATCACATTGTATGATTTTTAAACCATTTATTTGTGAAAATGGGAGGCCAATAAGTATTGGGCAGCCAGCAAAAGTTACTTTTAATACTTTGTAATGTAGCCTTGGTTGGCAATGACAGAGGTCAAACGGTTCCTGTAGTTCTTGACCAGGTCTACACACACACTTTAGTTGGTATCTTGGCCCACTCCTCTGTACAGATCTTCTCTAGAGCTGTGATATTTGAGGGCTGTCACTTGGCAACTCGAAGTTTTAACTCCCTCCACAGGTTTTTGATTGGGTTGAGGTCTGGAGACTGGCTAGGCCACTCCAGAACCTCGATATACTTTTTACGGAGCCACTCCTTGGTTTTCTTGGGTGTGTGTTTTGGATCGTTATCATGCTGGAAGACCCAGCCATGTTTCATCTTTAATGTTCTGACCGAGGGAAGGAGGTTTTTATCCAAAATGTCACAATACACGGCCCCATTCATGTTGCCATTGATACGGTGCAGTCTTCCTGTCCCTTTTGCAGAAAAGCATCCCCAAAGCATGACATGTCCACCCCCAGGCTTCACAGTAGGTGTGGTGTACTTGGGATGCAACTCTGCATTCTTCTTCCTCCAAACACGGCGAGTGCTGTTTAAACCAAAAAGTTCAAGTTTGGTCTCATCTGACCACATCACATTCTCCCAATCCTCCTCTGGATCGTCCAGATGGTCTTTAGCATATTTCAGACGGGTCTTTACATGTTTTTTGTTTAGTAGGGGAACCTTTCGGGCAATGCAGGATTTCATCTCATGACGACATAGTGTGTTAGTTATTGTCATCTTTGTGACGGTGGTTCCTGCCGTCTTCAAATCATTGACCGGTTCCTGCCGTGTAGTTCTGGGCTGATTACTCACTGTTCTCAGGATCCTTTGAACCCCACGAGGTGAGATCTTGCATGGAGCGCCACTCCTAGAGAGGTTGTCAGTGATGTTATACTTCTTTGAGTGTGCACATGTGTGATGATTTACTTGGCCTGTGTGCGTCTGTGTAATTATTTACCTCAGCTTATGTGTGATTATTTGTGCACTTGTCATTTAAAGGAAAACAAAATTTTCAGTTTATACAATGAATGTTCGAGTTTATAAAGAAGAAAGCATAAACTGAAAAATATAAGATTTTGTTTTCCTTTGGATCTCTGAACTAATATTTAGTTGTATAAACACTGTTTCTGAACCCTACTGCACATCTGTATTATATGGAGTCAAGATCAGGGTCCGACAGCTAGGAGAGGCGCAGCGACGAGAGTATCTTCCAAGACACCCGGGAAGCGCCTGCAAGTTCAAGGTACGCTGCACTCTGCACAACACTCCTATTCTGTCGACGTATTCATTGACTCAGGCGCTAACGCTAACTTCATTGATTCGGGGATGGTTGAGCTCTACGACCTACCCGTATATGAACTCAAAACCCCCAAGGAGGTAGTGGCCATTGATGGCCGACTCATAGCTCTTGTCACGCACAAGACGAAGCCTGTAAAGCACAGTCTGTCCGGGAACCAGCAGGAGTGTTTGGAGCTGTTTGTCCTCTCTGCCCCTCTCTCTCCCCTGGTTCTGGGGTGGCCGTGGCTGCAGACCCACAATCCTCACATCGACTGGCGCACCCTCACCATACGCAGCTGGAGTGACTACTGTCTCCAACACTGTTTACTGGCGGCCGTACCCTCCCAGGCTTCACAAACCCTGGTCGACCTGGAGGATCTGGACTTGGCCGGCGTTCCGAAAGATTACCATGAACTAAAAGAGGTCTTCAGCAAGGACCGGGCTTGCTCACTACCTCCTCATCGACCTACTCCCAGGTTCCACGCTCCCTTCTCAGCGACTGTACAACCTCGCGAAGCCAGAGAAAGACGCTATGAAGGTATATATAAATGAGTCGCTTACTGCAGGTCTCATTCGACCCTCATCATCACCGGTAGGTGCTGGGTTCTTCTTCGTAGAGAAGAAGGACAAAACCCTGAGACCTTGCTTTGATTACATGGGCCTGAACCACATCACTATAAAGAACAAGTACCCTATCCCTCTAATAGATTGGGCCTTCACCCCTCTCCACGATGCAACCGTCTTTTCTAAGTTGGACCTGAGAAACGCCTACCAATTAGTCCAGATTCGGGAGGGGGGCGAGTGGAAGACGGCCTTCAACACACCCCTGGGTCACTTCGAATATCTGGTCATGCTATTCGGACTAAACAACGCCCCGGTGGTTTTCCAAGCCCTGGTTAACGATGTGCTGAGAGACATGCTAAACCGCTTCGTATTCGTGTACCAGGACAACATCCTGATTTTCTCTAAAGACCACGACAAGCATCTCCATCATGTAAGAATGGTGTTAAAGAGGCTCTTAGAGAATAGGGTATTCGTCAAAGCGGTCCCCAAGTGCCCATGTGGCATTTGACAGACTGAAGGCAACATTTGTTAATACACCCGTACTGATTCATCCGGACCCTTAGATGCAGTTCGTGGTGGAAGTTGACGCCTCAGACATCCATGCGCCGCCTTCTCCCGTCGCTTGTCCGTGGCGGAACAGAACTATGATATTGGGAAACATGAGCTGTTGGCGGTGGTCTTGGCGCTCCAGGAGTGCCGGCACTGGGTGGAAGGGGCAGCCCACCCCTTCATGGTCTGGACCGACCTTAAAAATTTATTTTACCTCCGTACAGCCAAGAGATTGAACTCCTGTCAGGCATGATGGTCACTCTACAGAGGAAGATTCTACTTCACGCTAACGTACCGACCCGGTTCCTGGAATACGAAACCAGATGCTCTCTCCAGGTAGTTCTCTTCGGGGGAAGACACCACCATGACGACCATCCTGCCCGCCTCTTGTATACTTGGAGCTGCTTGATGGGAGGTCAAACGGCTAGTTCAGGACGCCCAGCAGGGTGAACCGGAGCCCGTCGGGTGCGCCCAAGGTCGACTATACGTCCTCCCGCCGGCCAGAACCCCAGTGCTCCAGTGGGCTCACTCAACCAAATTAGCCTGCCACTCCGGAGCCCACCCGACTCTCTTCCTACTCCAACAAAGCTTCTGGTGGCCAGCAATAGCAGCCGACACCAGGAAGTTTGTGGGAGCTTGTGCCACCTGTGCTTGGAGCAAGTCCTCCCATCGTGCACCCACGGGCCTCCTCCAACCCTTACCCGTTCCTCATCGTCCCTGGTCGCACATTGCGGTGGACTTTGCTACGGGGTTACCTCCATTCGAGTGGAACACAGTCATCCTGACGATAGTAGACCGGTTCTCCAAGGCGGTTCACTTCGTCGCCATACCCAAACTCCCCTCGGCAATGGAAACAGCTGGTCTCCTGGTCCAACATGTTTTTCACCTCCATGGCATCCTCCAGGACGCCATTTCGTATCGAGGCCCCAAGTTTGCATTTAGAGTTTGGAAGGCGTTCTGCAACACCCTGGGAGTCTCCTGTAGCTTGACCTCCGGCTACCATCTTCAGTCTAACGGGCAGGCAGAGCGGAGCCTTGGATCCTCCCAGCACTGCGTGGCCTCCTGTCTCCCAGTCTCCTGGGCTACACACCTCCCATGGATTGAATATGCACACAACTCCCTGGTCTGGCACGCCACCGGAATGTCCCCCTTCAGGGTGATCAACGGATTCCAGCCTCCCCTGCTTCCCAGCTAGGAGGTCAAAATGGCACTTCCATCTGTCCAGGCCTGCAGAGAAGCACGTGCCGCCCTGTAATGGACAGTGGCCTGACACCGGAGAATCGCCGATCGTCACTGGACCCCTGCACCTCCCTACACTGTCGGGCAACAAGTTTGGCTCTCCTCACGGGACCTGGCCCTGCAAGTCGACTAAAAAAATTGTCCCGCAGGTACATCAGGCCCCATGTCATAGAAAAAATCATAAGCCCCAGTGCCGTCCGACTCAAGCTCCCATCCTCACTCAAAGTACACCCGGTATTCCATGTATCCCTGATCAAGCCCCGTGGTGGAAAGTCCCCTCCACCCCCACCTCCACGGGTCGCCACAGTGAATGAGTCGCACGTTTGATTTGGTCTAGGTTGCCCTTCCTGACTAAACCCTTTTAGCAAGAGACAGAAACACACTGACGGCTTTGCAGCCTACTCTTTACGAAAGTCAGCAATGGTTCTTTTACATGACTCTCATCATAGACATTTAGAAACATGGCCTGCCTTTGATAACCCAGTTAGCTGCACTAGGGGGACAGTGACAACCTTGTGGGGACTCGAACCCCCAACCTTAGGATCAGCAATCCAGCGCCCTATATCACTAGACCACCACTGCCCCAGAAAAGAATTAAAGAATGAATGATGTCACTAATTGAACTCCACACTGTTATTATTTTGAACTCGCCCCTTTCAATTAGTGATTCAATTACACAGAATCGGCAGCATGAAGGTCAGAAGTGTCGGTTCTGTTGGATCCTATTACTCTACTACACCTGATTTGTGCATTATGTACATTATTTACCATGTAGAGATATCATTTCTACCAAAAACACTGATTGATCAGGTTTAGTGATGTCTGACTGATATTATTTTGAACACAACTGTACACACACACACACACACACACACACACACACACAAAATGTGTTTGTATTCATATATGCGTGTATGAGATCATTTACCTGTGCTTGTGTGTTGGGTTCTAATCTCAGCAGACAACCGACCTGTATCGTCTTTGTGTGTATAACCCCAGCGCCAACAAAATTAGTAGCATTTGGGTCTACACCATCTAACAGTGCTGTTCCAAACCCAATAATCTATAATGCGCGCACACACGCGCACACACACACACACACACACACACACACACACACACACACACACACACTTTGAGCAGTGCTACATTGGAGCTGTGTGTAGATCAACCAGTAGTTTAAAAAAAAAAAGACAACTTGTTTTCTCAGTTTAATAAAGACATGAGTAAAGAGTAATAAATACCTTTGCCTTGGTGATCTCTGTGTCCATGGAATGCTTTGCCTTGAAGATCTTCTGCACTTCCTGTTGAGGACTGTGAGGAAAAATAAAATTATTTTTATTTAATGAATAATGGGTCAAAAAGAGAGCAGCATTCAATATATGCCATGAAAACACACACTTGAATGAAGATGACCAGGAGTGTTGTAATATACACAAATATTTACCCAGATATTACTTTTAAATAACTAATGAGAAGCCAAATGTAGTTTATTAGATTGTTTAAAATGACTAATAAAACATCCATCTCCAACAGTTACAAGTGTTCAAGCATCTTTAATACAGTTTAATTTTCTCATGAATAATGAGTGTGAACTACTACACATCCATAACATACAACACTATCATAACTGGTTTAAAATCTATTCAATTCAGTTTTATTTGTACTCTGCCTTTTATAATTGACATTGTCGCAAAGCTGCTTTACACAGTAGTAGGAGTTTATGAAGTAAAATTTAAACATTTTTCTACAACTCCTACACATCCTTAATGAGTGTCGCACGTGGCAATCTACATGTGTCTGTACTTCAACCCGCTGCATGTCTTCATCACATTTATACAGTGGTGTCTTGGTACTCGAATGCTTTAGAGGTCGAACAAATCGGAATTCGACCAAAAAAATCCGTGATTTTTTTTGTCCTGGAAGTCAACCAAAATCCGGAAGTCGAACGCTAAAAAAGTGTGAGATAAAACAAGACTGAAAGGGAGGAGAAATAACCGCTTTCCAGAACTCCAGAAGTTGTTGATATTATGTATCACTCTGATAAAGCTAGCGCTGTTCTGGGGAAGTCCGGAAGTTTTTGATACTATGCATCACCCTGATAAAGCTAAAGCATTAAAGCAATGCTAAAGCGCTAAAGCTAAGCTAAAGCGCTAGCACCTCTGTGAACATCTTTAACGATGTGGTCATGAGCCACTTCCATAAGGTTTTGAAAAGAAGGTAAAAACAAGCCATGTTAGAAATGTACAAGAAAAGAAAAGGACATCCTGAAGAAGAGTATTCCACAAAGCGAGTAGCGAGAAAAAAAAAACACCTTTGGCTGATTCACCTGAAGCTGTTTTGGAAACTTCTCCAACATTTACGAATGCCAACTGCTCACCACCACAAAGGTTAAAATTCTTATCTTTATTGTTCTTATGCTTTAACTGCATTGTGGTTATTTTACTGTGTTATGGTCTGTGTTGTGAGAGACTCTGAGAGAGAGAGCAAGCAGCCAAAACCACACACACACACACACACACACTTTCTCTCTCTGCGTGTTGGAGAGGGGCGTGGCTGTCACACGCGGGTAGAATGCTAAACATACAAACCTGATTCCACTTAATCACGGGCTATAAAGACTAGCAGCGCTCCGTGCTCCACCAGTTCCCGCTTTAGTTTAATGATTTTTGTTTTCTCCGCATCTCTAACAGTGACTACGATTTCCCCATGCTCTAGTGCCTTCCCTGTGAACAATAAAGAGCACCCGTTTTCATCAGAGTTTCTCACAACATAGTGTAATGTGTTCAGTATTTTTTTTCACTTAATTTGCCGGCCTATGGTATGAGTTACGGTACCATTAACTTCTGTTCAAAAGACGACGGAACGGCTTAAGACCATTTACATTATTTGTAATAGGTAAAGCGGATTCAGAATTTGACCAAATTGGAATTCGACCAGCCGTCTGGAACGAATTATGGTCGAGTACCGAGGCTCCACTGTACTAGTCCTTCTCAAAAAAATAGCATATTCTGATAAAGTTCATTATTTTCTGTAGTGTACTGATAAAAATTAAACTTTCATATATTTTAGGTTCATTGCACAAAAAAATTAATACAAAAAAAGTCAACCGTCAAATAATCATGTTCAGTTATGCACTCATTACTTGGTCAGGAATCCTTTTGCAGAAATGACTGCTTCAATGCAGCGTGGCATGGAGGCAATCGGCCTGTGGCACTGCTGAGGTGTTATGGAGGCCCAGGATGCTTCCATAGCGGCCTTAAGCTCATCCACAGTGTTGGGTCTGGTGTCTCTCAACTTTCTCTTCACAATATTCCACAGATTCTCTATAGGGTTCAGGTCAGGAGAGTTGGCAGGCCAATTGAGCACGGTAATACCATGGTCAGTAAACCATTTACCAGTGGTTTTGGCACTGTGAGCAGGTGCCAGGTCGTGCTGAAAAATGAAAATCTTCATCTCCATAAAGCTTTTCAGCAGATGGAAGCATGAAGTGCTCCAAAATCTCCTGATAACTAGCTGCATTGACCCTGACCTTGATAAAACACAGTGGACCATCACCATCAGCTGACATGGCACCCCAGACCATCACTGACTGTGGGTACTTGACACTGGACTTCAAGACATTTTGGCATTTCCTTCTCCCCAGTCTTCCTCCAGACTCTGGCACCTTGATTTCCGAATGACATGCAAAATTTGCTTTCATTCGAAAAAAGTACTTTGGACCACTGAGCCAGTGGTGCTTCTCTGTAGCCCAGGTCAGGCGCTTCTGCCACTGTTTCTGGTTCAAAAGTGGCTTGACCTGGGGAATGCGGCACCTGTAGCCCAGTCCACTGCTTCCACAGGTCCCCCAAGGTCTGGAATCAGCCCTTCTCCACAATCTTCCTCAGGGTCCGGTCACCTCTTCTGGTTGTGCAGCGTTTTCTGCCACACTTTTTCCTTCCCACAGACGTCCCACTGAGGTGGCTTGATACAGCACTCTGGGAACAGCCTATTCGCTCAGAGATTTCTTTCTGTGTCTTACCCTCTTGCTTGAGGGTGTCAATGATGGCCTGCTGGACAGCAGTCAGGTCGTCAGTCTTACCCATGATTGTGGTTTTGAGTAATGAACCAGGCTGGGAGTTTTTAAAAGCCTCAGGAATCGTTTGCAGGTGTTTAGCGTTAATTGGTTGATTCAGATGATTAGGTTAAAAGCTCGTTTAGAGTACCTTTTTATGATATGCTAATTTTTTGAGATAGGAATTTTGGGTTTTCATGAGCTGTATGCCAAAATCATCAGTATTAAAACAATAAAAGACGTGAAATATTTCAGTTGGTGTGCAATGAATCTAAAATATATGAAAGTTTAATTTTTATCAGTACATTACAGAAAATAATGAACTTTATCACAATATGCTAATTTTTTGAGAAGGACTAGTATATCTAGTGGTAAATAAAGATATTCTGAGGCTCTTGTAGTTATTGGTCCTGAATTGGACCCGAGTTGCTCCCTATAGAACAACACTTGCAATTCTTTATTCATTTTCTGAACCGCTTAATCCTAATTAGGATTGCGAGGAGACTGGCACCCATCTCAGCCGACTCTGGGCAAGGGCATGGTACACCCTAAACATCTAACTAGGCCATCGCAGAGTCAACACTCACAGAACCATTCATACTCACATACACCTAGGGATGATTTGGAACAGCCAATTAGCATACTGCGCATGTTTTTGGACTGTGGGAGGAAACCCACACAAGCACAGGGAGAATATGCAAACTCCATACAGAAACAACCGATCTGGGAATTGAACCCAGGACCTTCTTGTTGTGAGGCAGACGTGCTAACCACTATGCCACTTGCAATTCTTCTGATACATAAATACTACACAGAGCAAAAGTGAAATGTTCCTCAATCTGAATGCACCCCTGTCCTATTCCTGTTCATAATTCTCTTTACACTGCTGCACAGGAAAAGGTAAGAATACACTGATACATTCCCTATCAACCGATACAATAATCAATGATCAACCAACTATCTCCACATTTTTTTATTGGAAAACATGAATTTATTTTTTTTAAGCTTCACTATTTGTTTCAGGATCGAGTATTAAAGTCAAAATAAACCCAAACTTTATAAAAGCTTACACACATATAATATTCCTTTCCGCATATAAACAGCCATGCTATTACAAGCTCCTTATTGAAGGGGAAAAAATAATCTGCATGGGGATGGCGACCGTGAGAAGTCATACATGATTCACATGTATGTGACATTAATCTGAAGTAATCTACATATGAATAAACAGCAGGCTATACGATGCACAACTATGAACAAACAGTTTGTCTGATGTGAAATGTTAAATTGTATTAGGTGCAGATGTGCCGAGTTTAATTTTATTCAGAAGATAATCAGTATATGTTTGACTTGTTAGATTAAAAGCTGTGTATTGTTATAATAAACATTAACTTGACTTATAAAAACTGATTAATTCACGTCCTATTCCTGTGATTTTGCACTAGTGCGAGGGACCAACCACGGTCTTTTCATACTGGTTAATTATTAAACAGATTTTATCAGATTGTAACTTTGAAACTAAGTAAAAAAAAACCCATACATATGTTCATGTATAACAGAAGAGTTTGGAAGGCTTTCTTTCATTACAATTAAAAAAAATAACGTTCTCTAATGTCCATTGCACCATTATTTTTTACTTCTGGTTTCAAGTCGGTGCTGATACTGAGGATTGATGATGTCTGGAGCTATGATTCCACATGCATGGTAATGTGTTATGTAATGTACACAGAGTAGCCAGTATGAGTAAACATCCTTTCAAATCATAATTTTGAAGAATTCATTGTACTCTTCTTGTAGACCAGAGAGGAGCGCATTAATTGTAGTGTAACCTGTTTGTTATACAAACCGGATCACAAAAAAGTTGGGACACGAAACAAATTGTGAATAAAAATTGTATGCAATGAAGTGGAAGTGCCAAATTTCAACATTTTATTCCAAATAGAACATCGATAACAGGTTAAAAGTTTAAACTGAGAAAATGTATCATTTTAAGGGAAAATATGTTGATTTTAAATTTCATGGTGTCAACAAATCTCAAAAAAGTTGGGACAGGGAGCGATAAAAGGCTGTAAAAGTCAATTGCACTTATAACAAACAGATGGAAGACCAATTACTACTAATGAGGTCATGACAACATGACCGAGTATAAAAAGAGTCTCAGAAATGAAGATGGGTAGATCATCACCAATTCCCCCAATGTTGCGCTGAAAGATAGTGGAGCAATATCAGAAAGGTGTTTCCCAACGAAAAATTTCAAAGAGTTTGAAGTTATTGTAATCTACATTGCATAACATCATCTAAAGATTCAGAGAATCTGGAACAATCTCTGTGCCTAAGGGTCAAGGCCGAAAAATCATACTGGATGCCCGTGATCTGCGGGCCCTTAAACAGCACTGCACCACAAACAGGAATGCTACTGTAAGGGAAATCACAGAATGGGATCAGCAATACTTCCAGAAGCCATTGTCGGTGAACACAATCCACTGTACCATCTGCCGTTGCCAGCTGAAACTCTACAGTACAAAGAAGAAGCCTTTTGTAAACAGACAGGCATTTTCTCTGGACCAGGGGTCATTTAAAATGGAGTGTGGCAAAGTGGAAAACTGTTCTGTGGTACAGTAATACGAATCACGATTCAAAGTTCTTTATGGAAAACTGGGAACTGGGATGCTATGTCATCCGGACTAAAGAGGACAAGGACAACCCAAGTTGTTATCAGAGCCAGTTCAGAAGCCTGCATCTGTGATGGTATGGGGTTTCATGAGTGTGTGTGGCATCGGCAGCTTGCACATCTGGAAAGGCACCGTCAATGCAGAAAGATATATTCAGGTTCTAGAATATATGCTCCCATCCAGACGTTGTCTCTTTCAGAGACGACCTTGCATTTTTCAACATGATAATACCAGACCACACGCAGCATTAATTACAACAGGATTTGGGTAGGAAAAGGATCCGGGTATTGAATTAGCCAGCCAGCAGTCCAGATCTTTCACCTATAGAAACATTTGGTGCATCATAAACAGGAAGTTGCAACAAAGAAGGCCCAAGACAGTTGAACAGTTCGAGGCCTGTATTAGACAAGCATGGGTTAGCATTCCTATTTCTAAATTTGAGAAACGTGTTTCCTCGATCCCCTAAATGTTTGCAGACTGTTGGAAGAAGAGGGGATGCCTCACAGTGGTGAAAATGGTCTTGTCCCAACTTTGAGATTTATTGACACCATGAAATTTAAAATCAACATATTTTTCCATTAAAATTATACATTTTCTCAGTTTAAACTTTTGACCCCGTCATCTGTTCTATTTGGAATAAAATATTTAAATTTGGCACTTCCACATCATTGCATTCAGTTTTCATTCACAATACCATAGTATCCCAACTTTTATGGAATCCGATTTGCAAACGCACATCTTGGTCCATGATTCTATGAATGGCTGAAGGAGAGAAACATAAATCTAAAATGCTGTGTATGAGCATTACTTACGCGCTAAGCTGCTTCCATCGCTGAAAGAACTCCTGAGACGTCATTTCCGTGGGCTGGAAGAATTTGTTCAGGGTGATGGGAAGTCGAACAGAGATGTTCTGCATGCTGCCTCCATACCTGTAAGAGCAGTAGGTGTAGTTTTACACTATGCACCTCTTCCAATAAAATACTGTCTCTACCTGTAGTACTCTACGTGCAGTACAGCTGAATACTAAAACATGTAATTGACGAAACAACACGGACACAGACATACAAAAGTATAAACATTCATTACTATATGTGACTCAGATTGGCACGCTTCACAATTTCACTGCACATTCATGACCTACAGCATGGGGGTTCGCTACATAACTTCCTGTTCCCAGTTTATTAGACCAATCGGAATTTTTTTTCTTTTTTTTTTAAAAAAGGGTCACCCACGGACATTCCCATTAAATTTTGTAAAGTATCTTTACACTGATGACATCACAAAAAAAAAGATAAAAAATGTGAATCTCTTATCAATCATCAATTTCATCAATCTCATCAATCTGCTAAAACACATCTGACCCCAACCACTCCCTCCAGCTCTTCCGGGAGAACACTAAGGCGTTCCCAGACCAGCCGAGTAACATAATCCCTCCAGCATATTCTGAGTTGACCATGGGGTCTCTTCCTGTTTGGACAGGGAGGTGTTTGGGAGGTATTCTAACCAGATGCCCACTTCAACTGGCTCCTCTCAATGCGGAGCAGCAGCGGTTCTACTCTGAGGTACTCGCTAATGGCTGAGCTTCTTACCCTATCTCTAAGGGACAGCCCCGCCATCCGGAGAAGGAAACTCAGTTCAGATACTTGTATCCGCAATCTTATTCTTTTGGTCACTACCCAAAGCTCATGACCATAGGTGAGGGTTGGAAAGTAGATCGACTGGTAAATTGAGAGCTCTGCTTTACAGTTCAGCTTCATCTTCACAACGACAGACTGGCACAGGCTCGGTTTTACAGCAGAGGCTGCAGCGATCCACCTACTTAAACTCTTACAGTGTAGCCAATAAGTATTGGGCAACGTAAAAATGTGCAAGTTCACCCATTTAAAAAGATAAGAGAGGTTTGTAATTTTCATCATAGGGACACATCAAGCTTGAGAGACAGAACATAAAAAAAAAATCCAGGAAATCATATTGTAATGTTGCCTTGGTTAGCAATGACAGGTCAAATGGTTCCTGTAGTTCTTGACCAGGTCTACACACACTTTAGTTGGTATCTTGGCCCACTCCTCTGCACAGATCTTCTCTACAGCTGTGATGTTTGAGGGCTGTCACTTGGCAACACGAAGTTTTAACTCCCTCCACAGGTTTTCGATTGGGTTGAGGTCTGGAGACTGGCTAGGCCACTCCAGAACCTTGATATGCTTTTTAACGGAGCCACTCCTTGGTTTTCTTGGGTGTGTGCTTTGGATCATCATCATGCTGGAAGACCGAGCCATGTTTCATCTTTATTGCTCTGACCAAGGGAAGGAGGTTTTTACCCGAAATGTCACAATACATGGCCCCATTCATGTTACCATTGACACGGTGCATTCTTCCTGTCCCTTTTGCAGAAAAGCATCCCCAAAGCATGATGCGTCTACCCCCAGGCTTCACAGTAGGTATGGTGTTCTTGGGATGCAACTCGGCATTCTTCTTCCTCCAAACACGAAAAGTTCAATTTTGGTCTCATCTGACCACATCACATTCTCCCAATCCTCCTCTGGATCGTCCAGATGGTCTTTAGCATATTTCAGACGGGCCTTTACATGTTTTTTGTTTAGTAGGGCAACCTTTCGGGCAATGCAGGATTTGATCTCATGAAGAGGCAGTGTGCGACGGTAGTTCCTGCCGATTTCAAATCATTGACCGGTTCCTGCCGTGTAGTTCTGGGCTGATTACTCACTGTTCTCAGGATCCTTTGAACCCCACGAGGTGAGATCTTGCATGGAGCGCCACTCCTAGGGAGGTTGTCAGTGATGTTATACTTCTTCCATTTTATAATAATGTTTCCAACTGTTGATCTTTTCTCACAAAGTTGTTTACCAATTGCAGTTTGACTCGTCCCAGCTTTGTGCAGTTGTACAATTTTATCTCTGGTGTCTTTGGGAAGCTCTCTGGTCTTGGTCATGGTGAAGACTGCAGTCTGACAGTTTGAAGGTGCGTGAAGGTTTGAAGGTGTATCTTATGCATCTAATCAGTTCAAACAGGTGTCATTCATACTGTTAACGAGTGGGGGCCGAAATAATGTTTGTTTTCTAGCTGCCCAATACTTCTTGGCCTCCCATTTTCACAAATACAGTCATCCCTTGAATATCGCGGATAATGTAGACCAGACCTGGCCGCGATATTTGAAAAACTGCAAAGTAGGAACCCTACTTTTTTTGAATTTTGAAAAAATTTTGAATTTTTTATGATTTTTTTTTTTAATTAAAATACTGCGATGTACCAAGACTGCGATGCTCAAATCGCAAAGTGGCAAGGGGTGTCTGTAAATTGTTTAAAAATCATACAATGTAATTTTCTGGATTTTTTTTTTTTACATTCTGTGTCTCAAGCTTGATGTGTACCTATGATGAAAATTACAAACCTCTCTTATCTTTTTAAATGGGTGAACTTGCACATTTTTACGTTGCCCAATACTTATTGGTCCCACTGTACACTTGGGACAGGACCTCATTCCAGATTCAGAGGGGGCATTACACCCTTTTCTGGCTGAGAATCATGGCCTTGGACTCGGAGGTGAATTGTCCCAATGAGAGAAATACATGATCTGCACAGGATATAACATTAGATCAAGCAAACCTTTTTCACTCGACTATACACAAGACATTGTTTCGTAAGTTCTAGTGATCACATCTCATAGAACCACCACATTGCAGAGGAACACACACACACACACACACACACACACACACACACACACCTGAAGTGTATATTGAGCACTGGAGCATCTACAAAGTCGGATAAGCACTCGATGTTGAGGATCTGCTGAAGCTGAGCTCCTCCCTCTATTACAGGATCAATGGCTTTCGTATGAACATTCAACTGTAATTCATGAATTAAGGACACAAGCAATGATGTATGCCGCCAACTAGTGTACGGATATTGCAAGCTGTCCAAGGTTGTGAATATTCCAGGAAAGTATATTTAGCTCAGAACTGATGGATAGACATTACAGTAAAAAAAAAAATCAATTACTGTGTACACTGTAAACATACACACTTTCAAGAAGAAGATGAAGATTTTATAAAAGGATATGATTACAGAGGACATCATGGCACAATACAGAGGAGGAGAAATTCACAAACTGTGTGGAAGTTTTGTTTCCATAGAACACGAACATGCGACCTGAAATGTCACATAAACATCAGGTTATATCCGACATACCATCAACAACCACCCAGCATGCATAGTCTGCAGAACAACCAGCAGATCTGTATCTCTCAGCAAGCTTAAATGAAACATGCTCACACACGCCCTCACCCCTTGCAGGTTAATCTAAAATCAACATATCCTCACAAAATATGAAGGATGGTACTCATACACTCCTCTACATCATCATTCAGTTGCAGCACATTATTAACACTAGAATGAAAATAAAAACACTGAAGTTCCACATCCGTGAGATACTCCAGACACAAACCCAGGTTCTGCCTGAACTCAGACTTTAGGCCAATCTGCAGCAGCTGGTTCTCATACAGAACACCGTTATTCTTACACACAAACCTGAAAACACACACACAGACACACACACACACCCTTTATAGCAAGTCATCAGTATCTCATTAGCAAGTTTATTAGAGGTGCTATAAAAGGAACAAAATAAAATGAAAAAAAAAAAAAAAAACATTTTTTTTTGGAAAAATATGATTTGGAAAAAGATTATTGACATTTTACCTGTGGGGGAAATGTGAAATGAAAATATTTTTATGAATAGTTTTACTAATTATTTAAATGTATATATCTAAGGAAAACTGACATAAGTTTAGAATGATGTGAAAGATTTAAAATTGCAACACTGTATAAAAACAGAAATGATCTGGAAATATATATATTTTTCCTGTAATTCATGAAACTGCTTCATTTTGACAGTCTTGAAATATTTTATGCATGTGTGAGAGACCCCCCCACCACATAAACCTTTTTGTTTTCCTTTCGGCTTTTCCCTTCAGGGGTTGCCACAGCAAATCATCTGCCTCCATCTCACCCTATCCTCTGCATCTTCTACTCTTACTCCAACTACCTTCATGTCTTCCTTCACCACATCCATAAATATTCTCTTTGGTCTTCCTCTAGGCCTTCTACCTGGTAGTTCCAACCTCAGCATCCTACTACCAATATACCCCACCACATAAACCTCCAGCTGAAAAATGAATTAGTGGGTCAGAATTGATCCCATGGTATCCATTTTTATTTCTATGTGAATAATTTTTTTTTGAGGCTCACCTCGACAGGTTCTCCTCGATGATGGGCGTGGGTACGGAGGAACTAAATGCAGCTGCAGGAGGGTTTTCAGAGAAGACATCCACCAGCAGGCTGGAGGCAGAGTTCAGAGTTGTGCTGTTTCCCATACCCAGGAGGTCAGAAGGAGGAGATGAGTTCACCTGGAACAGAAGGTTTAATGTAGTTGTTCAATGACTAATACAACAAACAAACAGTCCTGTGACAGACGCAGCACAGACGAAAGAAAAATCATGCAGTGTGGGTGTACTCGCTGTTCGACCTTTCTCTGGGTTTCGTGCATGTTCATTAGTTTTACATAAAAACAGCCAGGGATACTCAGGTCACCTCACAGAAATGAAAAAGAAACGAGTTATAAACTGTGAAAGGCTGGCATTGGGTCCTATGTTTATCACTTCTGTTTAATCAAAACACACTTTATTCATTCAGACTCATCCTGAAGATTGATGAAATCACAACATCCTGATAACTTCTGACTGCATTTAGGATTCTTCTGTTCCTCAAACACCCCCATCCAAACAACACACACACACACAACACCATGCCATGTATGGACCTGGAAGAAATCAGCAGAGGGGTGAGGTGCACAAGCCTGAAGTGACAATGGGGACAGAGGCATGTTCAGGGTGGAGCATATGGGAACTGGGCGTGGTCTGTTGATTGGCGGTCTGGCATCAGCCAAAGTTTCAGAAGACACACAAGATGTAGAGGGCTGAGGAGTAGAGGAGGAAGAGGAGAATGAGATGTGAACAATCATAGAGATAACATGGAACACTTGGCACCAGGCAGGGACATGGACCCTCCCCGTTGTAAAAACAAGAACGCAGAAACGTGATGGCGGTCTGTAATCTAACAGAGCAGTGAAGGAAAGGAAAATAGCTGTACATTTGTACCCACCCCTTCCCTTCAGAGAGTTCACAAATTAATCAATTCCATCCCTTCTTCACATCTAAAAAAGAAAAGGAAAAGATGAAAGTGCAGAGCTCTCCCCAAACGTTTTCTGCTCTCTAAGAAGAGACTGAACAGTGCAGCAACAGCTCAGAACATCTGTTCTGGTGGTGCTGTACCTCATCCCTCCCTCTCTCAGCCCCATCTCTACATTTCTCTCTTTCCCCCTCCTTTTCTCTCTCTCATCATCTTTGTCTCCTTGTCTCCATCTTCATCTCTCAGTCTCTATTTTCTTTCTATCATCATCCCAGTCAGTCTTTCTCCTTTACTTTCTGTTTCTCTGTCCTTTCATTTTCCTCCATCTCTTATTCATGACCCTGATCTTTGTTCTTGACACTACCAGATTGAAAAAAAAAAAAAGTTTGTTTTCTGAAGATACTCCCCAGTTTACGAACATTCATTTTATGAACATCCGGACATACGAGCAGGGCTGTCTGAGGTTGAAAATGAAAGTGAAATGAAATTGAAAAACAAGTAGAAATAGAAATTGAATGAAATCTATAGAAAAATATATCCAATATAAGTATGAAATATGATTAAACATTATCCTGATGTACACTTAATATTCGATTAGGCTCTGGCAGAGGCGCGTGGCTGACACACACGAGGGGATCGCAATGCGCACACCTCATCCTACTCACCAATCTACCGTGCTTTACACCATACGGAGGTCCGGGAAGAGAAGCAGAACAATTCATTTTTGAACTCATGTCAAAACTTTCAAAAAAGAAACAAATTGACTCCAGTTTTATAATAAACTGGATAAGAGTGAAACTCTCTGTAAATCTGATCAGATCAGCTGTACTGTGCTTGAGAGGAACCAGGAGTTTAAACACAGGACATAATGATATTCATAATGTACAGAGTGTTCATTTTATTGTTGAATAATTTTATATTTTTAGCATTTTAATGTTTATTATACACATTATGTGGGTTTAATTTAATTCCAAAATATTTTATTTATCTTTTTAATTTATGTATACTACATTTTGTAAGGAATTTTAATAAAGGTTCCTGACATTGTTTCCCATCTACCGTGCTATAAAGCAAGCAGCACACTCATCTCGGTGCTAGAAGATTGTCCATCTTCACGTCCCTGTTTTTCTGTGATTTTTCTGGCTCCTGGCTTCAGCTCCGCGCTCGACCAGTTCCCGCTCTGTGAATCCCCGTATCTAAAGTTATCGTGTTTTTCCTCATCACTAGCAGTGACTACATTTTCCCCTTGCTCAAGTGCCTCCCTGTAACAATATCCTACTCTGTCTCCTTCATTTTGGGTCCGGCTGAAAGTTCCTGACGTCATAATTAGCTTGATAATTTATGGTGCATTTAGTTTAGCACCTTGTACCAATAAATGATAAATTCAATAGAATGAATGATGATGAGAGAGAGAGAGAGACAGAGAGAGGGAGAGAGAGAGATTAAATACAGTACAAACTCGTATAGGTTACTTATACAAGCTTTAAACATATGTTCCCCTCTAAAGAATGCCCTATAACGACTTACAAATTCATCTAATGAATGGCCATCCAGAACGTAACTCGTTCGCAAGCTGGGAAGCATCTAGAAAATATTTGTATTTTATTCAAAAATAAAATGTGATTATAAAAACAGTGGTGCATACAGGGTTAAACCGAAACCTAAAAAGATCCCCACCTTAGCGTTTATGGTAGCTGTGGTGTGATCGTTGTTTCCATTAACATTGGGCCCGCGCTCCTTCCGACTTTCATCCACGTCGCTAACTGTTCCCATTCCCTTCTTCTTCTTGAGCTTTGCCAGGATGGAAGATTCACGTTCAGGGAATGGTGGCATCTCCTCTAATACTGTGGCCTTAACAAAGATCAACACAAACACTCCAAATCAATCCGCTGAAAAAATCCTGATGCACCTCCTTACATGGAGCATGAATTTCAGACTGGAGAGATTCTGATGATATATAAAAATAAACATCATTCATCTATTCCAAATTTTAATGATACCAGTTCAACCTTAACATTTGAGCGAGTTTTTAATTATTACTATTACTGTTATTATTATTATTATTCCCTGAGACATGATAGAGCAGGAGTTAGTCTAAGAAAAGAATATCACACCAGTATATCAGTGCTGGCGATGCAGCTGAGGCGCAGGTACTCGACAGCACGCTGCTGCAATTCCACGTCAGCATTACGCAATTGACTGTCTGAACGCAGCACTTCCTGTATGGTACCCTTCACCTCGGGGAAAAGGTTGATGAACTTGACGTAGGCTGACAGGAGCAGAGCCCGAGTGGGAACCGAACACAAGTGGAACTTTGAGTGGAGGAGGTTAAACTGAATAAGTGGACTTAAAGAGGGAGGACAAGGGAAGACAGAGTGCAGAGTCACGTTTAACTAACAGGTCTCAAAATTTCAACATCATTTTAAAAGCAATAATTAAATAAATAAAAACTGTTCCAAGAACTTAATTATTCTTATTAAAATTATTTTTAACATCAAAATCTCAATGCATCCTGGGAAAAAAATACAAAAACAACAACAACAACAAAAGATTAATTATGGGAGTCAATTGGAAATAAAAACAGAGCACAAGTTTAAAAAAAGACTCATTAGGAGAGAACCCCCACTTTACAGAAATTACAGATATCAACATGCACAATTTCACCATCTCATACAAGTAACTGCTAAGAACTCTTGAACAATTTCTGCTTTCTGGGCCAGAATTGAAATTGGACTGCATTACATACCGGGAGGGCGGCACACTGGTTAGTATGTCCACCTTACAGCAAGAAGGTGGCATGCTCGGGGTGTTTCTGTGTGGAGTTTGCATGTTCTCCCCGTGCTTGTGTGGGCTTCCTCGGGGTACTCTGGTTTCCTCTCACAGTCCAAAATTATGCCGAGTAAGTAACTCGGGTGATCCAAATCACCCCAGGGGTGAGCGTGAATGATTGTGCATGTGCTGCAGTGATGGCCTGGCGAGCTGTTGAGGGTGTACTCTTTCCCAGTGTTGGCTGAGATAGGCACCAGCCTCCTCACGGCCCTAATTAGGATTGAGCAGCTTAGAAAATAAATGAATGAATGTACAGTTTAAAAAGGCCTAAAAATGAATACAACCCATATTTTTGGATGGTAAACTGGTTGCCATGAAAGCATGAAGAAAATTATAAATATACACTGACTGCAATTTTTCTGGCTGATTTTTACTTCCAATTTTTCAGAGTACTTTATGCTTAATTATTATTATTTTACCAGTTGTAATTATAATAAAAGAATTGTATGCACTTCTTCAGTAATAATAATAACTATTACTACTTATTATCATCATCAAGACTCTGAAGAGAGAATAACAACAACAACAACAACAACAATAATAATAATAATAATAATAATAATAATAATAATAATAATGAGTAGTTTCCATACTATCTGTTTATCTTTGTAGTGTTTAAGTGCAGTGATTGTACTCACTCTGCAGTCAGCTTCTCCAAACTGGCCCCGTTCAGTGGTGTGATGACGTTTAAGTGTATAAGTAAGTTTATTGTTTCTTGGCTGTACATACCTGTACATTGCGTTATATCTCTACTCAGTGAAAAATGTCCACACCAACAAACTATATGCAACCTTAAGAGTGCACATGGCTGTTCTGTTATAACAGACCTCTCAGTGGTCGTTATATGCATACCACCCCCCATAGTATAGGGTTTTGAAGCTTAAAGCTCAGAACACAAAATGAGTGTGAGCAGCAGCACTAATCTTTAAAAAAGACCTCAGAAATCAAGCAAGCATTCGTTCTGTTGCTGTAATCAAATAACTTTGACTATGTAGTGGTAAAAAACATCAGCGCCATCCCTCCCTCACAGCACCCTACAATTTATCTGAAGCATCACATCCTCTTTCCCACAGAGAGCTTCCCCCTGTTCAGAAACACTGTGAGGCTTTCAGAGAGTTTTGTTTTATCGGACTAAATCCTAGCATGCCCTATACATTACAATAAAAGTATTAAAACTACCTTGAGCGTGGGTCTCCGGCAATAAGATTCCCAAACTCGCCCAAAATGTAGCCGCCCACTTTGACCAGGTTTTCATGACAGGCTGGAGCCTGCAGGGCCTGTGAAGGACACAGACAGAGCACAGGGCAGCAGCTGGTTAATATTAGGTGACATCTTTATCAGGTGGACAGAGCATGGGACGTGACACACGGATGAGGAGTCAATTATGACTGGGAGTGGGACCTCAAACACAGTTTTCGCGGCGTATCCCTGCGCATCGTCTCGGTTGATGACGATCTGGATGACTCGGTACCACACTTCCTCACTGACGTAATCCCCAGCAATTCGGATCAAGTTTAGGATGGTGTCCACGTACCAGGTATAGTCCACTGCATACTTTTCTGCCAGGATGGCCACTTTCAAAACCTGATGAGGAGAACAGGTGAATGATTTGTACAACTTTAACTCGGGAATCACCGTCTGGAGTTCCCACACCATAAACACTGTGTATTCTCTGTACTACATTAAAAGGTATACATGATGCAAACTGAAGACACTGCGACACAGGAAGAGGAGGGGGGGAATAGATTATATACACAAACATACAATCTCTTCTCTGATGGAGTAATCTGCTGTCTCCAGGTAGCTCAACATCTCCGCAACAATCTGTTTGGCATTGCTACGGTCACACATAGCATAGAGAAGATCCACAGCGCGCTGTCTCACACTCACATCGCGCTCGGTCTGCACAGAAACACACATAAAAATAATTTGAGCCCTGGATGTGCAGGAATGACAAACTTACAGAGGGGAAGAAGAGAGATGGTCAGTGGTAATAAATAGTAAAAGGCTAAGAAGGCACTGATATCATCCTGGTGAGGGAGAGAACATGGAATAGTTCCAAAGACAGAATGTTAAAAACACTGAAAAAAAGATGAGATTTTTAATAATATATTCTGTATTTATTGCAGGACTACATCTTCTTCTTTTCCTTTCGGCTTTTCCCTTCAGGGGTCGCCACAGCAAACAATCCGCCTCCATCTCACCCTATCCTCTGTATCTTCTACTCTTACTCCAACCACCTTCATGTCCTCCATCACCACATCCATAAATCTTCTCTGTGGTCTTCCTCTCGGCCGTCTGCCTGGTAGTTCCAACCTCAGCATCCTACCACCAATATACTCACTATCCCTGCTCTGTACATGTCCAAACCATCTCAATCTAGCCTCTCTGACTTTGTCTCCAAAACCTCTAACATGTGCGGTCCCTCTGATGTACTCATTCCTGATCCTATCCATCCTCGTTACTCTCAAAGAGAACCTCAACATTTTCATCTCTGCTACCTCCAGCTCTGCCTCCTGTCTTTCCCCCAGGGCCACTGTTTCTAAACCATACAACATCGCTGGCCTCACCACCGTCTTGTACACTTTTCCTTTCATTCTTGCCGATACCTTCCTATCACACATCACACTGGATACTTTTCTCCAACCATTCCAACTTGCCTGCACACACTTCTTCACCTCTTTTCCACACTCTCCATTGCTCTGGATTGTTGAGCCTAAGTACTTAAAATCCTCCACCTTCTTTATCTCTGCTCCCTGTAACCTCACCGTTCCTCTTGGGTCCTTGTCGTACACACACATGTATTCTGACTTACTGAGGCTAATCTTCATTCCTCTCCTTTCCAGGGCATACCTCCACTGACATACCGTCTGTCAGCCTGTCCATCACCATAGCAAACAAGAAGGGGCTCAGAGCTGACCCTTGATGCAGTCCCACCTCCACCTTGAACTCTTCTGTCACACCGACAGCACACCTCACTACTGTCTTACATCTCTCATACATGTCCTGCACCACTCTAACATACATCTCTGCCACTCCAGACTTCCTCATGCAATACCACAGTTCCTCTCGTGGCACCCTGTCATATGCTTTCTCCAGATCCACAAAGGCACAATGCAGCTCCTTCTGACCGTCTCTGTACTTCTCTATTAACATCCTCAAAGCAAACACTGCATCTGTGGTGCTTTCTTGGCATGAAACCAAACTGTTGTTCACTATAGCAGGACTACGTGACCATTAAAAACAGTGGGTGTCTGTTATTTTGATTCAAACATTATTCATTCATTATTTACAGTGTCTGTGAGATAGCAAACTAATCAGAATGTACCACTCCAGTATATGAAACACTACTATTACTTATTTTCTCATAATACAGTCGGCCCCCTATTTAAGAAATGAATCCGTTCCAGAGTCTTTTTCGTAACACGGGAGTTTCGTAAGTAGGGTGTGCATTTTCCATGTAAAACACCTGATTCGTTCCAAGACTCCCAAGACTTCCCCATAAACCCTTTAAAAATGATCAAAGTACACCAATTTTGTATGAAATGTGTTAAAAGTAAAAGAAAATTATTTATTAAACAATTTAAACATTTTATTAACATTTTAAACCATTTTATTAACATATTTATTAATTAAACCATTATAAAACATTTTTATTAACACACACACACACTCTCTCTCTCTCTCTCTCTCTCTCTCTCACACACACACACAATACAGTACGCAATAAATGTGTATTGTATAAACATTAAATGTTTATTGTGGCCCTGCGGTCCACGCCCACAAGCAGGACGACAGAATATTTTAAGATGTGGAATTCAAAGCGTGGAGGTCCAAAGATCGGAGGTCCAAATTCAACTTTAACTTGATTCTTTGAGGGATCAGAGGTCCAGATGAGCCGCGTTTTGCTCACATGCGTCACATTTATTAAACATTTAAAAACAACTTAAAAAACTAAACTAAAGATCTCTCTCACACACACATGCGCGCGCACACACACACACACACACACACACACACTCTCTCTCTCTCTCTCACACACACACACACACACACACACACTCTCTCTCTCTCTCTCTCTCTCTCTCTCACACACACACACACAAAAAACTTGGGCCCCGCATACATGCAACGTGCAGCTGACAGAACAATTCCATTTAAAAGTTGAAATGGACGGGATGTTTTATTTAAAGTGGAATTACAGTACCTGTTTGAAAGATCAGAGGTCCTTATTCAATATTAACTTGCTTCCTTACGAGATTGGAGGTCTTCTCACACGGAGTACTCTGTTTTAATATCGTGCCTCCGTCACTGTATTTCCGCTTTAAGGTCTCCATCTGGTTCAATATCGTCCCGATTGCAGAGGGATTTCGGCGATAACGAAATATAAAGTTGCATGATCAATCTCAAAACAAGCCAACAGTCAACTCTCCTTTACACGTGTGACAATCAGGAAGTATTGGTCATGTTCAGCTGCGTCATCCCTCCTAGCCAATGGGAGGCCAGCGGGGCGGGATGTTGGGAGACAGCAAATGAGAGAGCAACTCACGCATCATGTGAAATTTTGATTGGCGCATTTGAATTTTGAATGGCACATTTAGCGATTTTTGTAAGAGGAGGTTGTTTTCGTGACCCGGAATTTTCGTACCTACGGGGTTTCGTAAGTATGAACTGTACTCGAAAAGGCCATTACTATGGAGAACATTGTAAGCAACAGCAATAAAATTATTCTGAAATCTACATGATGTGTGAAAATATTGATTTATTTATACAATATGTAGGATAATATACAGTGAGATAGTCATCACCAAATCAATCTGGAGTGATACAAGAACGCTTTGCTGCATAAAATTTACCCCTTTTGATCACTCGGAGTTAATTCTGTGTTAACCAGTAGATCATTGTATATTATCCTGTATTTACTGCTCTGCATAATCCTGGAGGATGAATCCTTGTTCCAGGCATGCCCAGTGGGATGGACCTTCCAGCTGTTGGCAGTGTTTCTTCTCTCATTTAACAATCAGAGGGGGAAAATAAATACTAATCCAAAAAATAAACTGCAGCATAAGTTGGTTGTTCTGGATAGGACCGCAGCACCATACTTTACTATTTAACACATTAATCATCCCATAGAGATAACAAACAAGCGTTCCAGATTCAGAAACTTTTCAGAGTCAAATAAATCCAAGTATAAAAAGCTGCCAGGTATCTCTCAGAGTAGCAGGTAATCAATCATAGTACAGGTAATCAATCATAATAGCAAAAACAAACAAAAATGGTGACCAGAGATCTTTTGGGACTCTTAAATGGGATCAATGACGATAGAAAAGCTCTCGTCTACGCAGGAAATGATACATTCATGAGTGAACTCCCTTACATTATTTTGTGGTGTAGTCCACTGTACCTTTGGGCAAAACACGACATTGGATAAAGTACACAAGTTTAAACTGTCTCATGAGTTAGTTAGAAACTTGTCACATTCCCACCTGTGTGTTGACAGGATATAAATCGGTCCTCTCTAACATTTAAACAGTTTGTATGATCACTCTTAGACAAACAGAAAGAGAGTATCCCAGGAAGAAGTTAATAGGGTATTGTTTCATTCCCAGCTTAGTTCTCAAAGGAAATATAGGTGTTTACCTTCAGTGCATTGATTACAGTGTCGATGTGGGTTTTTACAGCCTCGTGAGAAAACTCTGAACTCGCCAGAGTGCACATGCTCTCCAGGGCCAGATAGCGCAAGTTGGTCTCTCGGTGCTGAAGGAATTGACCCAATTGATTACAGGCTCGCACCAGCAACGTCGGTTCACTGAGGGGGGGTGGTGATGGTGGTTAGAGTTATACCGAAACAGGACACTAATAGTAATATTAACTTTGAAAAATGGGGAGACTGGTTTGAAGCTGAAAGAAGCCATACAGTAATTCAATCATTACTGTTTACAACTACAATGAGCAGAAGAGCATCTCAACACAGGATTGCTATGAGTTCAACTCCAGTATCACTAACAGTTCTCATCGGGTTATATGTTGCTGTGTTTGAATGGCCTGGCATTGGTTAGAGTTCACAGCTATGAGCTAATGGTTCATTGTTCATATTTATTTGATAGAAAGTGTTGCATGATATAACTAATCTATCAGAATCAGATAAGCTGAACTTACACATGGCTAAATTGCTCCAACTATGAACAGCCAAAAATCCCAATATTTTATAATAACTCCAAAATAAATGTAATGGCAATATTAGCATAAGGATGAACCAAGTGATAGAAACATTATATACAATATACACCAAACACATAGCCTCTAACATGTATTATCTGTACTGTTTCCACTCGTGGCAGTAGAGCTAAATAATTAACTTTTATCGTTATTTTATCAGCAATTTTATCAGAGGAAGGATAAAGAGAACGGAAGCCACAGAAAGTGATTAAGAGAGAGGAGGAGATAAAATAGACATAATTAAAAGGAATAAAGTTTACATTTCTCCATCACTTTACATTGTAATTTGAGTTGGACCATCAGCATTTGAAGGATAACATTAGTAACCTGTCGTGATGGATGATGAGACTGATGGCCTCAAACAGCACTGCGTTCTTGGCATTGGAGTGCTGCACTTTCTTGGATTTGGGAGGTTCTTGTGCTTTGTTCAAAATCGTCTCCAGGCACTCAGTTAAACGTCCACGAATTGCTGCATCCTCTGAAATCATATCCAGTCAACAGTCATTATGAACTTTAACCTGTAAAGGTCAACTGGAAAATACAAATAATATAGTAAAATGATGGCAAATCAAACATGATTTGGTTGCGTTGCATGAAGCGATAACACCAAGAAAGTCCTCATACAAAGTTATTTATATTCATCTCCTTGACAACTACCAGGACATGGAGACACAACTGCATTGTTGACAAGCCGCTCCCTGCAGCACGTTGCTCAAAACCCCATGTGCGAGCTCGTTCTTCTAGCTGTGGCCATCTAGCTTTTAGATCGCGATTAGCTTTTAGAAATTAGCTTTTTTCTTGTTTTCTTCACTGCAGTAATAATAATGTCCACTTTTCTGCCCTCTTGTTAGAATTATATGTAATCATTTCAGTACCTGCACGTGGAGACGCAGCTGCACTGTTGACAAGCCTCTCCCTGCAGCACATTGTTCAAGCACCCATGTGCAAACTCGTTCCTCTAGCTGTGGTCATCTAGCTTTTAGCCCGTGATTAGTTTTTTCTGTTTGTTTTCTTCATTGTAGTAATAAAAATCTCTGCTTTTCTCCAGTCCCTCGCAAGTTTCTCGTTCACTCCAAACTTTTTTTTTGCCTCTCGATTACTATTTTCTACTGCATATTTCACTACTTGCAGCTTGTAATCTGTAGAATAAAATTTTCTTTTTGGGGCCATTTCTTCGGTGGTGGATGAGCAGAGACTGGTACCCAAGCCTAGAGTGCCCTCTTGTGGTTGTGAATGTAAAAATAACAAACGTGAAATTATGTTTGTTATGATGATGAACAGAATTATATGTAATAATTTCACAAGTCATACAAGTTGCTCTGGTACATGAAATAAAGACTGAATTTGGGGTAAAAATGACAAGCCCAGTAAACATATCTGGCTGCATGGACAGATATCAACGATCACACTAGAAATCTTGTCCACAAGTTATTTTCAGTCACAAAACATTTAATAATATATTTTTAAAGATGTTTGCAATCATCTAATAGGCAATTCTAGAACAATTTTATTAAAATCAAGATCATTTAAATTGTCATCAATCAAAAGGTTCCAACAAAATATGAATTTAAGGGTGTGCCTACTTATGCAACCACATTTTAAATGTTTTTCCCCCCTTTAAAAGACCTTTTCCCCCACTTAGTCATATCAACAAGTTAAAGTTCCCATTAAAAGAAGAAAAATATTTAATGACATTGATCTGCATTTCACAAAATGATGGGATTTCAAGTGCTTGAGGAATCAAGTGGACATAGACAATTATTCACACAAAAATCAACAGCATTTGTTCACCCCATAGCACTTTATCCTTTACTGATGTTCATAGTAGAGTACGCTACTCCTGTTACAACTTTTCCCATTGAAAATAAATTGAAGAATAAATCAATTAAACAAAATAAAGGAAGTGTTGTGTACTACATGTGCAATGTGTGGGCGTATTTGTAGACTGTCATTATTGCCGTTATCTTGCCTTTTATGAACAGTCCTATTCTCGAGAGATTCAAACTACAAAAATAGTGGCCTATTTAAACAGGCTAGTGGAAACGATCAAACGAATTTCTGCAGACTCAAAGTTTGCAGATGCAAGTAAAAACCACCTGATGATGAAAATCTACATATTTTTAGTTTATAAAGCAATTCTGAAAGGCTTTACTCTCCGTTCACCTGAAGCATACACCTCCCAAATAGTATGCTGTAGTTTTAAATCTTCTTTACAAAAATATGTAACTGTACACTGTCCTCACCAAAGAACAAGGGCACCAAAAAATAAGCCATTTCTGGAAACCTGTTCCTTTGTGGTTGATACTGTGGCTGTTGAGCGAATGCTCCACTCTATTTATGGTCGTATTGCGATTTGTCTGGTTTCCAACAAGTGGACATTCAGCAGTGCTATTAACCTCTGTTTAATGTTTGTGATATTTCTCCAGCTGAGCATCTGTCAACAGACAATGATGATGCCAATAAAAAAGTGGAGGAAGTGCCACATTTCAAGTTGCAACAACCCCCCATGGCAGCCATGGTAAGGTTTTAAATCTTGTGAAATTATTATATATACAACCCCACTGACCTCAGTGTAATGATTCAAGTGAATATCTTGCTCTAGCAAGTCTTTAAACCAAAAGTTAACAGAGGAGGTGTCTGAGCTGTCTGTCTAAATACTAGGAAGCTGCATTGATCGCAGGAGCAGGGAACATTCAGAAGCCAGTCCAATCATTGTGCCAATTAAGCCTTTTGAACCCATTAGCAACAATGAACATGCAGTTTCCTCATTAGTGAATAGTTATGCAGTTATTCAAACAAGATTATTACTACAGGAATGTACTAACTGTGTGAAAAATAGTACAAAAACACTTATGTAAGTGAGTAAAGAATCAGCAGCACACAAAGTCTGAAACAATGATGAATAAAATGTCACATTTTGCAGATGATAGTTTAATTGTTGAGGAATATTGGAGTGAAAGGTTCATTTCTACTGACAATTTTCTCAAAAAAGATGACCTTGTGTGACCTATGATCTTTATATAACTTATACTTCATAGAACAACCCTTCGCTTAAATTATAGCTGCAAGTCTTTGGGCTTTTTCTCTACCAGCTTTGCATATTTTACAGACTGAAACAGTTGCTTATTTTACCGTATTTTCCGGACTATAAGTCACACTTTTTTTCATACTTTGGCTGAAGGTGCAACTTATATTCCAGAGTGACTTACATGTGAAATTATTACATATAATTTTATTCATCATCATAACAAAGACATAATTTCTCATGTTTGTTATTTTTACACTCACAACCACAAGAGGGTATGCTAGGCTTGGGTACCAGTACCTGCTCATCCACCACTGAAGAAATGGCCCCAAAAAGAAAATCCTATTCTGCGGAGTACAAGCTGCAAGTTGTGAAATATGCAGCATACAATGGTAATTGAGCAGAAGAAATAAAGTTTGGAGTGAACGAGAAACTTGTGAGGGACTGAAGAAAAGCAGAGGTTATTATTACTGCAATGAAGAAAACAAACAAACAAAAAAGCTAAGTGCAGGCTAAACGTTAGATGACCACAGCTAGAGGAACGAGCTTGCATATGGGTGCTTGAGTAACGTGATGCAGGGAAAGGCTTGTCAACAGTGCAGTCTCCACATCCAGACAGTGAAATAATTACATATAATTCTATTCATAATAATAATAATGAACATAATTTATTTTTACACTCACAACCACAAGAAGGCAGCAAGAGGGCAAAAAGTCAGAGATTATTATTACTGCAATGAAGAAAACAAACAAACAAAAAAAAAAACAAATCAAGGGCTAAAAGCAAGATGGCCACTGCTAGAGGAACGAGTTAGTTCGCATACGGGGCCTTGCGCCTCAGTGAGAGACTTGTCAACAGTGCAGCTGCGTCTCCATGTCCAGGTAGTTGTCAAGGAGTTGAATAGAAATGACTTTGGTGACTTTCTTGGTGTTACTGCTTCATGCAACGCCTCTCTATCAGAATGGGGACCACAGCGTCACAAAAACTTCCAGCAGATTTCCAAGCCAAGGTAGACAGTTTCCATGAGTTTGCGACTTGTAGTACAGTGCAACTTGTGTTATTTTCTTCTTTATTATGTATTTTTTGGCAAATGCGACTAGTTCTCGGGAGCAACATATAGTCTGGAAAATACGGTCTTCTTCTTCTTCTTCTTCTTTTACTTTCAGCTGCTCCCTTCAGGGGTCGCCACAACAAATCATCCGCCTTCACCTCACCCTGTCCTCCGCATCTTCTTTTCTGACTCCAACGACCTTCATGTCTTCCTTCACCACATCCATAAATCTCTTCTTTGGTCTTCCTCGAGGCCTTCTGCCTGGTAGTTCCAACCTCAGCATCCTACTGCCCATATACTCACTATCCCTCCTCTGTACATGTCCAAACCATCTCAACTCTCTGACTTTGTCTCCAAAACATCTTACGTGGGCTGTCCCTCTGATATACTCATTTCTGATCCTATCCATCCTCGTTACTCCCAGAGAGAACCTCAACATTTTCATCTCCGCTACCTCCAGCTCTGCCTCCTGCCTTTTCCTCAGCGCCACTGTTTCTAATCCATACAACATCGCTGGCCTCACCACCGTCTTGTACACTTTTCCCTTCATTCTTGCTGACATTCTCCTATCGCACATCACACCGGACACTTTTCTCCAACCATTCCAGCCTGCCTGCACACGCTTCTTCACCTCTTTTCCACACTCTCCATTGCTCTGGATTGTTGAGCCTAAATACTTAAAATCCTCCAACTTCGTTATCTCTGCTCCCTGTAACATCACCGTTCCTCCTGGGTCCTTCTCATTCACACACATGTATTCTGATTTTCTGAGGCTATCCTTCATTCCTCTCCTTTCCAGGGCATACCTCCACCTCTCTAGATTTTCCTGCACTTGTTCTCTGCTCTCACTACAGATCACGATGTCATCTGCAAACATCATAGTCCATGGAGATTCTTGTCTCACCTCGTCTGTCAGCCTGTCCATCACCATAGCAAACAAGAAGGGGCTCAGAGCTGACCCTTGATGCAGTCCCACCTCCACCTTGAATTGCCGGTCACACCGACAGCACACCTCACCGCTGTCTTACATCTCTCATACATGTCCTGCACCACTCTAACATACTTCTCTGCCACTCCAGACTTCCTCATGCAATACCACAGTTCTTCTCTTGGCACCCTGTCATATGCTTTTTCCAGATCCACAAAGGCACAATGTAGCTCCCTCTGACCTTCTCTGTACTTCTCTATTAACATCCTCAAAGCAAACATTGCATCTGTGGTGCTCCCTCTTTACTATCCAACCTATCATACAAGTCATCATACGCCCTCTGTTTGGCCTTAGCCACTGCTACTTTCGCCTTACGCTGTGTCTCCCTGTACTCCTGTTTACTCTCTTCGGTCCTCTCAATGTCCCACTTCTTCTTAGCTAACCTCTTCCTTTGTACACACTCCTGCACTTCCTCATTCCACCACCAAGTCTCCTTATCTACTTTCCTTCCAGATGACACACCAAGTATTCTCCTACCTGTCTCCCTGATCACATTGGCTGTAGTTGTCCAGTCATCTAGAAGCACTGTGTGACCACCCAAAGCCTGTCCATATTTCTTTCATAGCCCTGGTATTCCACTGAAGTAGAGTGGGCGGGACCCAGAAAGTATATAGTGAAGGTATCCCGCATCAGTTCTTAGTGTGCTTAAATTCTATTCTGGATTTCTTCTCTTTTGGTAAAGTATGACATTGACTTTTATATAACTATCTACTTACTTCAGTTGGATTTGGTTCTTGTCATTAACATTTTCAAGTATGGCATTTGTAGCCGGTTCTGTAGTGCTTAATCAGACGTAGTTTCGGGGTTCCTTAAAATATGAATCTTGGGCAGGAGCCAGAAAGTATATAGTGAAGGTATAGGAACACAGACCATTTGTTAAAATAAATCTTTGTATAGCGTTAATTCAATAATCATCTTGGCTTCGGTGAAGTAGCACCATGAACTCTAAAGAGCAGTGGGCAGGCCTTTTGGACATCGTATGTGATTAGGCACCCCAGCCACCACGAGTCGCCACAAGACAGTTGGTAAGAGTAGGACCGGTCTACCTATGCATGCAAAGACTGGATCCGGCTGATTGTGCAGAAACTGCCAAATTAGTCCAACGGACAACAAAGGGGACCCAGTAAAGCATCGTGGAGCACAACCAGGGAACAGTGAGACACACAGTACACTGCTGCCCATCCACTGCACCCTGACCTATCTCCAGCTGTCTCCACTCAAGCGCAAGTCATGACTTGACTCACACCCTACAACCCTAAGTCCTGTGATGATGGGCAAGTGGCAAAGCAACAGATGTGAATTCACTGGAAACTGTAGTCATGGACCTACACACAGGCGGCCCAGGTCATAGGGTCGTTCTCTACTGGACCGAAGCAGCAGTAGAGTTTGGCAGCCCCCTGGGTGACAGAGCAGCCCTCTTTAGGATTCACTCTACTCACCTACATGGAGGAAGGGGATAGGAAAAGTGCCCTAAACATAGCCTGCTTCACTTCACCCTGTCCAGCAAACCACGGCTGGAGCGGATCCTTAAAAGCAGTCAAACATCAAGAAAGACAAAACAAGTGAAGGCACTCAACCTTGGCATGTGGAACATGTGAACTCTGCTGGATAACACCAAGGCAGACAGACCAGAAAGGACAACTGAACTAGTCTCCAAAGAACTAGCTCGCTACAATATGGACATATTAGTCCTCAGCGAAACACGCATTGTGGACAAGGGCCTGTTCACAGAGCATGGTGGCAAGTATACCTTTTTCTGGAATGGACGCAGTAGCACCAAACGGTGAAAGGCAGGTGTTGGATTCGCCATAAGATTCCACCTCGCTCGGAAACAAATGAAACTCCCAGAGTGTATCAACGATCCTCTGATGTCACTGCAGCTCCCAGTTGGAAACAAGAGAAGAGTGATGCTGATCAATGCATATGCTCCAACAATGACCAACTCAGAGGACATCAAGGAAAAATTCTATGAAGAACTAGATGCTCTCATTGCAACAGTACCACAGTCTAAGAAGCTCTTCGTTCTCGGGGACCTCAATGCCAGAGTGGGAACAGATCACCACACCTGGGAATGGATCATTGGAAAACACGGCAATGACAAATGCAACAGCAACAACCTCCTGCTCCTCAAGCTGTATGTCACCCATGACCTTATCCTCACCAACACACTGTTCTGCCTCCCCACCCGTAACAAGACATCTTGGATGCACCCACGTCATCACCAGGAAGAGGGACATACAGGACGCGAGAGTGACAAGGTCATTGTGTGGTGCTCACTGCTGGACTGATCATCAACTCATAGTGTCCAAGTGCAAATTTTGCATCCTGCCCATAAGACCACCCCAAGTGCAGAATAATGCAAAGAGACAAAGTTTTCAAGCTGAAGAACAGCAACATTGCACAAAAATTCACCAGGGACCTCGACGGCAGGCTGCAAGACACACCCCAGAATGATCTGGACAGCACAGAGAAACTATGGGCAGCATTTCGAGATGTGGTGTACTCCACAGCCTTTGAAAATCTCAGACCAGCAACTTGCAAACACCAGGATTGGTTTGATAATGACGAGGAGATACTGGCACTCCTGTCAGAGAAACACTAGCTGTTCAGAGCACACCAGAATGACCCCTCGCCACGAGTGAAGAAAGATGCCTTCGCCAATGCAAAAAGCAAGGTACAAAAAGAAGACTGAAGAAATACAGGGCTATGTGGACAGTCACGACACCAATCATTTCTATGACGCCTTGAAGACTGTGCACGGACCTCAGTCCACTGGCCCCTCCCTCTCCTCACTGCAGACAGGACGCACCTGCTGACCGAGAAGAAGCAGATTCTGGAAAGGTGGGCTAAACACTTCAACCAGGTTCTGAACCGCCTTGCCACGATCCAGGACCAGCCCATTGCCCACCTACCACAAATGGAGACCAACAGGGACCCCAACAATCTCTCATCAGAAGAAGTCAGAAAGGCCGTAAATCAACTTTCCTGTGGCAAAGCGCCAGGCTCAGACACAAGCCCTGCAGAGGTATACAAAGCATACAGACCAGCCTTGATGCAGAAACTGACAGAGCTCTTCCCATGTAGAGTGAAGGGAAAGTCCCACAACAGCTGAAAGATGCTACCATGGTCCACATCTACAAAAGGAAAGATAACCGCCAGCCCTGTGACAATCATTGAGGGATCTCTTCTGTCCATACCTGGGAAGATCCTGGCCCGTGTCCTGCTCAACTGTCTCCTCCAGCATGTTGAGCAGGGTCTCCTCTCAGAAAGTCAGTGTGGTTTTCATGCCAAACATGGAACAGTCAACATGATATTTGCTGCACACCAACTTCAGGAAACATGCAAAGAGTAGCACGGCGACCTCTTCGTGACCTTTTATTGTTTATTAATTTATACTATTTATGTATCTATTTATTTATTTACTTATATAATATATATGTATGTGTGTATGTTTGTATTTGTATCTATTTTTGCACCCCCTACTGATGGTACCTCAAGAGCCTGTAACAGTGAATTTCTCCATTGTGAGATTAATAAAGCTGTATCTTATCTTATCTTATCTTTGTCAATCTGACAAAGGCTTTCAACACAGCAGGGATGGCTTATGGAAAATAATGGAGAAGTTTGGCTACACAAGCAAGTTCATCACTTCCAAGTTCATCACATTGTTTGGCAGTTCCATGATGGCATGATGGTGAAAATATTGGATGACGGAAACGAGTCAGAGACTTTCCCAGTGACAAACGGGGTGAAACAAGGTTCTTGCCCCGACAGTATTCAGCATGGTCTTTCCAGCCATGCTGACAGACGCTTTCCATGATTGCCAGGATGGGATGCATGCCAGGTACAGGACTGCCGGTGGACTGTTCAATCTCAGGCGCCTGTAGGCTGTTCCCAAGGTGAAGGAGATGGTCATCAGAGACTTCGTGTTTGCTGATGATTGCGCCCTCAACAATGGCACAGAGTAGAAGATGCAGCACAAAATGGACTGCTTCTCAAGAGTCTGTGACAACTTTGGCCTCACCATAAGCACCAAAAAGAGTGAAGTAATGTACCACCAGCCTGCAGCAGGACAGCCCTACCAGGAATCACACATCGCATTGAAGGAACAGGAACTCCAGGCTGTTGACAGCTTTACCTGTAACACACTTTCAAGAGCGGTGAACATCGATGCAGAAGTCAACAGGATTGTCATGGCCAAGGAGTGGAGAGGACTCAGCCGTACCACCAAGCTGAAGGTCTACTGTACAGTGGTGCTCACCACCCTCCTCTATGCTTGTGTCCACAGCAGACACTCAAAACAGCTCAACCTTTGTGAAGGCAAGCATTCAGTTGGGTGACCAAAGAAACACTTCAAAAACAGCCTTAAAGTATCCCTCAATGACATGAACATCAAAGTCATCACTTGGGAGCAGCTTGCTACCAACCGCAGCAGGGAAGCAACAAACTACAGAGACGCAGCAGAAACACGCAGCGTGCAAATCTCGAGCTGGCTCCAATTCCATCGCAGCACCCACCCACACATGTCCTTTATGTGGGCGAGCATTTCAGGCTCGAATTGGCTTCATTAGCCATCTCTGGATCCACAGTCAAGGATCACAAATCTGATATGAAGTCATGGTCATCTTCGGACTCAAACGACGAATAACAACTAGGAGATCATTTCCCTTAACCCTACCCCCTGCACTGACATTACCCTGTGCATGTTCTTCCTCAGGAAATCATGTTCATGCAACCATTTTATGATATTTAAAGAAGGGGTGTTCTTGTAAAAACATACAAAATCCCATCAACTGATCTTGGCTTTGTTCTGCTAATTTAACTCTACAACAATTCAAAATACTAACATCTGCTGGGCACACAGCATGGCAGGTTCAAGCAGGCTACAGCTGAGATTCTGGAGAAAATACAATCTGAGAAAAGAAAAGATGCAGGCACTGTCTACAGGTAGTGCTCCCGATAAATATCTCTACTGACAAGTGTCCACGGTTGGTGTTATAAGAGAAGGTATAAGAGTGTGCTTCCAGAAGGTCTAGACTGAATGAAGGAAAGGATAACACTACATCTTTTGTTCACTACCTTTCACTCTCTGCTTTTTGCCTTTTCTACACTAAGCATTAAAGTGTGAATTCAGCTCAGTTCTTTGAGAACGTGGTGTTTTTGCAACAACTATGTATGGGAAACCTTGTGTGAACCTACATATTTATTTTGGCCCTTCCATCTACAGGTGTGTGTGACATTTCAGTTTTGTTGGTGTAGAAGCTAAATATAACAACAAATTGGCATCAAGTCTATGGCGGAGCAGGGAAACAGATAATCACTTAAGTCATGTTCCATGATTATGGAGCAGATATTATTGGACCTCTCAGTTATTTTAAATAGACTACCGTTCGTGCATGCGCGCACACACACACACACACACACACACACACACACACACACACACACACTCACCTGGTGGTGGGTAACACTGCAGTAGGCGGAGCAATTTGACTGACAGCCATGGTGCTGCTACAAAATAATAGGTGTAGTCCTGTAGATCTGTGGACGCTGAAGTGACGATCTGAAAAGAAAACAAAGAATAAACAGAGGGTAATACTCTTAATTGTTTGGTTATACAGAGTGGACAAGGAGAGAGTGGAGATCGGTGGTGGTGCAGCTGATAAGAATCGTGGTGGTGGTTTGAATGGTGAGAAGGGAGTGGATGGTGGTGGTGATGATGATGATGCAGAGAGAGTGGATGTTGTAGATGATGCAGAGGGTGAGGAGCATGATGATGATGGTTTGAATAGTGAGGAAGGAGTTGATGGTGCTGAAGCTGAGCAGAGAGTGTATGAAGAAACTCTCCAACCTTATAAATAATGTATAAATAATGCTCTCAGTTTTAAATTGACTTCATATGTCTTCAAAACGGCATTTAGTGCAACAGATGTGAAGGATTGATGGTCTTACCCTGCTGAGTCTGGTCACAGCCAGAGACACGGCTGTTTTAAAATCGTCTGGATTTTTCTGAGCCAGAGTGATGATTAAACTTGTTGCTGCTGTCACCACTCCCTAAGAAAAGAACATTCAAATCATTAGTAACATCTAATCTAAATGCTTTTCCCAAGAACAGTTCCTATTGGACAAAGAAAATAAAACTATCCAATTTTTTAAAAATGAAAAAGGAAGAGTCCAGGCTGCATTACTGATCGCTATCAATTGTGGGAGAGACAAATAATGAAGGCTACTTCAGGGTGTGGAGTTTTCACTTACAATGTACTACAGTTATAGAACAGCTTTCCAGTTAAGGTTTGGGAGTCAGTCTCTATATTTAAGACTAGACTAGACTGAAAACTTGCTTGTTTAGTGTAGCATTTTTTATTAGTTAAGGGAGCAGATCAGGGTGCACTCAGGCATAAAGAGTTCAGTTAAACTGTTATGACAATGTCGCCACTCCCTCACTCTGACATGCTCACATAGGCCCATCGATAATGGAGTGGCTGATTGCCTCATGACACAGGGTGTGCTCATGTCCTTCTGGTTCTCTTTTGTTATTCTGTCAAAGGCATTCATGTCAGAGTCCCGGTTCTCGTTTGTTATTCTGTCATAGTCAATCGTGTCAGAGTCCCTGCTTGCACTCAGCACTCATAAACTCTCTTCTTTAACTGTAACACTATTATGAGCACACGTAAGTCAGACCTTTTTTGTTGAGGTACACATGCTACTTCTGAGATCCCAGTGATCCTGATTCCTCTCCTCTCTGAATCTCTCAATTAGTCCTAATGTGCTACTACTGATTGGAGTTCTGATCTTAGAAGCCCCTCAATCCCCATGATGATGATCCATATGGACCTAAATCTACACTCAAACTGAGATGAGGACTTTTTACTGCTGGTGATATAAACTCTTTCACTCAAATGCTTTACACTTATAAAATAACCAACTAGACTTGGTGTGAAACAGTGATAATTTAGCGACTACAGTAGGCCTTTGTTATACGTGGAGGTTCGGTTCCGGCCCCTCCCGGAAATGAAGATAATCCATGAGTCATCTATATCTTCTACTCTTACTCCAACGACCTTAATGTCCTCCTTCACCACATCCATAAATCTTATCTTTGGTCTTCCTCTCAGCCTTCTGCCTGGTAGTTCCAACCTCAGCATCCTATTACCAATATACTCACTACTCCTCCTCTGTACATGTCCAAACCATCTCAATCTAGCCTCTCTGACTTTGTCTCCAAAACCTCTAACATGTGCTGTCCCTCTGATGTACTCATTCCTGATCCTATCCATCCTTGTTACTCCCAAAGAGAGCCTCAACATTTTCATCTCTGCTACCTCCAGTTCTGCCTCCTGTCTTTTTCCCAGGGCCACTGTTTCTAAACCATACAACATCGCTGGCCTCATCACTGTCTTGTACACTTTTCCTTTCATTCTTGCCGATACCTTCCTATCACACATCACACCTTTTCTCCAACCATTCCAATCTGCACACACTTCTTCACCTCTTATCCACACTCTCCACTACTCTGGACTGTTGAGCCTAAGTACTTAAAATCCTCCACCTTCTTTATCTCTGCTTCCTGTAACCTCACCGTTCCTCTTGGGTCCTTGTCGTACACACACACACATGTATTCTGACTTACTGAGGCTAATCTTCATTCCTCTCCTTTCCAGGGCATACCTCCACCTCTCTAGATTTTCCTGCACTTGTTCTCTGCGCTCACTACAGATCACAATGTCATCTGCAAACATCATAGTCCATGAAACATCTTGTCTAACCTCATCTGTCAGCCTGTCCATCACCATAGCAAACAAGAAGGGGCTCAGAGCTGACACTTGATACAGCCCCACCTCCACCTTGAACTCTTCTGTCACACCGGCAGCACACCTCACTACTGTCTTACATCTCTCATACATGTCCTGCACCACTCTAACATACTTCTCTGCTACTCCAGACCTCCTCATGCAATACTACAGTTCATCTCTCGACACCCTGTCATATGCTTTCTCCAGATGCACAAAGGCACAATGCAGCTCCTTCTGCCCTTCTCTGTACTCCTCTATTAACATCCTCAAAGCAAACACTGCATCTGTGGTGCTCTTTCTTGGCATGAAACCAAACTGTTGTTCACAAATGCTGACCTCTGCCCTTAGTCTAGCTTCCACTATTCTTTCCCAGAACTTCATCATATGGCTCATCAACTTTATCCCTCTGTAGTTGCCACAACTCTGCACATCTCCCTTGTTCTTCAAAATGGGAACAAGCACACTTCTCCTATATTCCTCCGGCATCTGCTCACTCTCTAAGACCTTGTTGAATGTTCTTGTCAGAAAATCTACTGCTACCTCTCCAAGACACTTCCATACCTCCACCAGTATGTCATCAGGACCAACTGCCTTTCCACTCTTCATCCTCTTCAATGCCCTCCTCACTACACCCTTACTAATCATTGCTACTGCCTGCTCCTCAACAGTCACCTCTTCTACTCTTTTTTCTCTCTCATTTTCCTCATTCATCAGCTCTTCAAAGTACTCTTTCCATCTTCCCAGCACACTTCTGTCATCAGTCAAAACGTTTCCTACTCTGTCCTTTATCAATCTAACTTGCTGCACGTCTTTCACATCTCTATTTCTCTGCTGTTCCAACCTGTATAAATCATTTTGTCCCTCCTTAGTGTCCAACCTAGCATACAAGTCATCATACACCCTCTGTTTGGCCTTTGACACTGCTATCTTCACCTTACGCTGTGACTCCCTGTAGTCCTGTTTACTCTCTTCGGTCCTCTCTATATCCTATTTCTTCTTAGCTAAGCTCTTCTTTTGTACACACTCCTGCACTTCCTCATTCCACTACCAAGTCTCCTTATCTACTGTCCTTCCAGAGGACATGCCAAGTACTCTCCTACCTGTCTCCCTGATCACATTAGCTGTAGTTGTCCAGTCATCTGGAAGCACTTCCTGACCACCCAAAACCTGGGTGCCTTCTTCACCTTTCTTACCATCAGCATCATCCTGCACACCACCATCCTATACTCTTCGGCAACACTCTCACCCACTACTACTTTGCAGTCACTGACTTCCTTCAAATTACATCGCCTACACAAGATGTAGTCTACCTGTGTGCTCCTACCTCCACTTTTATAAGTCACCCTATGCTCCTCTCTCTTCTGGAAGAAAGTATTTTTGCAAAATTTATCAACATCTGTCCTTCTGTGTTCCTGTCCTTGATACCAACCCTGCCCATCACTTCCTCATCCCCTCTGTTTCCTGCACCAACATGTCCATTGAAGTCTGCACCAATGACCACTGTTTCACCTCTGGGGGTACTCTGCATCACTTCATCTAAGTCACTCCAGAATCTCTCCTTCTGTTCTAGCTGACATCCTGCCTGTGGGGCATAAGCACTAACAACATTGAACATCACGCCTTCAATTTCTAACTTGAGACTCATCACTCTGTCTGACACTCTTTTCACTTCTAGAACATTCCTGACCAACCCCTCCTTAAAGATGACACCTACTCCATTTCTCTTCCCATCCACACCATGAAAAAACAGCTTAAACCCCGCTCCTAAGCTTCTAGCCTTGCTACCTTTCCACCTGGTCTCCTGAACACAGTATGTCCACCTTCCTCCTTTGCATCATGTCAGCCAGTTCTCCACCTTTTCCTGTCATAGTTCCAATAAACATAGTTCCTCTTCTCTCTCTGCCTACAGACACGTCTCCTGCCTCTCCTTCTTCGACCTCTCTTAACCAACAGTAGTCCAATTTCCACCAGCACCCTGTTGGTTAATAGCACTGATGGCGATCGTTGTTAACCCGGGCCTCGACCGAGCGGTTTGCATTTTGTATTCTGGCAAAAGTTTTACGCCGGCTGCCCTTCCTGTCGCAACCCTCTGCATTTATCCAGGCTTGGGACTGGCGTGAGGGCGGGCACTTGTTTGTGCCCCCCCCTCATGGCTGCATTCATTAATGTAGTAAAATGTAGTAATGATTAAGAAAAACTTTATTTTTATTTATTTCATGAATGTGATATTTATTGATAAAAGAACAACATTATACAGCTTATATGTCAGGCGTGCCACCGAATTTAGGCGTTTGTTGCAAGTGACATATGGTGCTTGTGAGACAAAGTGCGGCTTATCTGGACTTCCCATCTTTCAAGTGAGCAAGTGCGTGTTGAATACTTGTTTAGGACTCCACCTTCACTTGCTCACATGAAAGATCGGAAGTCCGGATAAGCCGCATTTTGTCTCACAAGCACCATCAGCTAACTGGGTTATCAAAGACCGGCCATGTCTTTTACTGGCTATGGTGTAAGGCATGTAAAAGAACCATTACTGACTTTCAACAAGAGTCGGCTGCAAAGCCATCAGTGTCCTTCTAATCGGGAGTCGGAGTCCCCTAACGCAGTTCGTTCACAGTAATGTTCTGCTAACTCCTGCATCGGTACTGGAACCTAGTCGTATCGGCACTTGCCCTTCCATTGGATCCTTCCGGTGGCGCTGAGAGGGGGCACTTGCTACTTGGGTAACAGCTTGTCCTCCATTACTCCCTACCCCGGCTCTGGGCACTGGAGAGTATCACCAGCTAGGATACCAGCCAGAGCGCAGCCATAGTCCTTCAAGACGGACGGAGGCCTACTATACACATATACATGTACATATACGTCAGTCGGAGGTGGGGGGTGGGTGATCCTTCTCGGATTTCGATGGTCGCGCAGTGATAATTTTACAATTCATACTCTGCAAGTCCATGGGACTCCCTTGTCAAAAAAGTGTGAGTCCCATGATGCATGCAATATGTCGTGAAACATAATCTGAAAAAATTCTTTATCAAAACTGAAAGTGCATATGACAACAATAACCATAATTTACATTTAACGCCTTTATTTCACAATTGACAAAGTGTACTCCATGCATGTTGACAGTTGTATGTATTAAATTGAAAAAAAAAAAATATATGAAAAGTTCATAGATACACATATAAAATGTAAAGGTAAGTTAATCTTTGAGTTCATACAGTCTCCTCTGTTTGGTTTCCTTCCAAACATTCAGTGCTTTTTCAAAATCTACACTTGCTGCCAACTGCACAGTCATAAGTTTGTGTTGTGTTTGGACTTGCAGCCTGTTTCTTTTTTTTGTGAGGATTTTGTTTTGTGTTGAGAATCCCCTCTCACATCCTGCTGTGTGCACTGCTGATGTCAAGGCAAGTTGTGCTAATCTGATCAGATTTGGGAACTCTGCCTTATGATACTGGTTGATCAGGCCCCATAGATGGCTCAGCTTGTCTCTTGGGATACCACCTTCTTCAATAGTCTCCACTCTTTCTTTGTTGCTGCTGGTGAGATGATTGCTTCAGATGTCTTTGACTTACTGCTGTCATCATCCTCCACCCATGATGAAGTCTTTGAAGAGCCAAAATGTGTGCACAGCATTTCAATTTCATCTTTGCCATACTCTTCAACATCTTTGGTTTGGAAGAAAGACAGTGGTCTCATCCCCAGAACAGAGAAGGCATGGAGGATACTATCTTGAGGGAAGCGCTTTTTAATGTTTCCAATCACTTCGTCAATAAAGTCATTGATGGTTTTGTTCAGGGTGAATGGTGATTTGGAGAGATTGTGATATTCTTTGAACACACCATCCACCATATCTTCTTTCAGCTTCATTAGGTGTGGACTTTCCATCTCCTTGATTTGTTCCAGGGCACTGATGCACTGTTCCAGTTTCACCCCAACTAGCGCTACATCTATGTTCTCTGTCTGGAAAAACTGAGAAAGAGCAGTAATGGGTGCCATAGCATCCATCATAACATAAGTCAGTGCAACAAATTTCTCTGTTGCAATTTTTCTTCTAAGTCCTTCAGCCTTTGGATCCTTTGTGTAGTCAATATCCCTGAAATAAATCAGCAAACTCTCAAGAGTCCTATAGACTGATGTGAGAGCATTAAAGTAGCTCAACCATCTAACAGAATGTACTTCCTTGATCTTGAGCACAGGATCATCAATGATCATTTGGATGACCTGCAAGGATGATTGTCTTTTACTGCTTCCTTTGAAATAGTAGAAGAGATCTGTCAGTGTTTCTTGGTGTTTTTTTAATGCCGGGATATTTTCAGCAGCTTGAGAGGTGCAGAGAGCAATTTTATGCGCGATGCAGTGTACGTTGATCATGTGGGGGCTATCTCTCTTCAGGATTGCAGCAACGCCATTTTTGTGGCCAGTCATGACTGATGCACCATCGCTCCCAAAGCTCATAACCTTATCCATTGGAACATTTCTTGCCTCAAGTTCTTTCTTTATGGATGTGGCAATTCCTTTTCCAGTTGAATCTGTACATCCCACATTTGAGATGTAGTGAGTGGAAGGTTGCATGGCATCGTCGAGGATTTGTGCATACAGAACGAGACGTTTGGTATTTGATGAGTCTGTAGATTCATCTGCTAGAATAGTCATCACAGGGAATTTTGTAATATCATTTGTTTTTCATCCTCGATTACTTTAGCTATGCTATCCAACAAATCATGGGCAGTGAAATAAGAGTCGTAGTTCAGTTTGTATTTCTTCAAAATATCCAGGTCAGAAACACCAAGTTCATGCATTAAGTGAATCATGCTGCTGAATTTACTGAATGGCAAATCCTCCACAGACATCCAGTGAATAATTTTTAACAACGCAGTAACGACTTTATCTTTCCTTTCCGCCGCCTTGAACTCCAATTTTCTCTTGTTATTGCGTAATGTAGGAATTTCCAGCGAGTTTATGTCCTGGGATCTGCACGTGTCTATCCAGGGTGCTTTTTTGGAAATTTGTGCATTTTGCTGCTTGAATCATACCATTAACTTGTTTGTTGTCCGTGCATACCGAACAATACATAAAATCTCCTTCCTCGTCGTATCGCAACCACGCGAACAATCCCAGCCAATGCTTCTGAAATGTCCGAACTTTACTACGTTTCACTTCAGGTTCGTCCGTTTTATCCGAAGCCTTTCGCTTGTTATTTACACTGCTTTTGACAGAGAAAAAACTATCCCGGTTTTGTTGCTTTTTCTGAGACATAACTTTGGAATATTCGGCCTTATTATACTTATTAAATTTAATACTTTTTTTATACTTATTTAATTAATACTTATTAAATCGTCTGCTTACCACAAGGTGAAGGTCGCTCTCGTCTCACGAGAAAAATTTCGTCTGCTATCAGCCGGTCTCGTCACGCGAGGTTTAGTCGCGAGATCAAAACAAAGATGGCGACGATTGTCAAGCGCAGCGAACGGCGATGTTTATGTTATTAATAATTTGTCTGCCGTGTATTTTTTTTTGCCATCGGGAGAAAATTGCTTGTGTCCCAAAAACGCACATTGTCTGAAACTGTGCGTCTGGAGGAAAAATCGTGCGTCTCGGACGCCGGACGCAAAGGTCACGAGATGACTCGTCACGTGGAGATCTCGGTCCCTATCACCCACGGGCAGTGAGGGATCCCTGTACATATTACAGTACAAAATTCAAGTTTTACTTAATCAATACCACACACACACACACACACACACACACACACACACACATATATATATATATACACACACACACACACACACACACAGTATGCCCTTGACTATTCGCGGTTTTGCAACCACGGTTTGAGTATTCGCTGAATGCCGAGCAACAGACACGTGATTCAAATTCAGCCAATGGCTGTCCTCCTTTCTCCTGATTGGTTGAGCTCATGTCCTGCCCCTTTTTTCTCATTCACGCACAAGATTTCAATGAGCCTCTTTTTTGTGTGTTTTAATTACCAGTTAAGCTCTACGATACCATTCAAACGCTATGCGTCTTCTCTGGCTAAGCAATAGAAAACGCTGATACTTCGCTGATACGGCTTATACTTCTCTGGTGTAGGATATTTCTGTATTAATATGCGTACCTATGTGGATGTACGTACCTCTATGATCAGATATTGTACAATCAAACTCATTTATTGCACTATCAAGTACATCCACATCATCACTAACAATTACTGGGTCAAGTAGTGTACGGGTTTTAGAAATGACTCCTGTGGGCTGTGTTATGACGTTTCTGAGATGTTTTCTGTTTAACAGCTCTGAAATATGATTTCGGTTATGAGAAAGTAAATTTTCGTTTAAATCTCCAACAAGGGTTACTTTGCTTGATATATCCAAAGCAGATTCCATACTATCATCTAGACCAGGGGTCGGCAACCCGCGGCTCCGGAGCCGCGTGCGGCTCTTTCACCTTTCTGGTGCGGCTCCATGGCTTTTCAAAATAAAGTTGTGCTTTACGGTGGCTGACTGGTGCACCACAAAGTGCTTAGTTACTCACACAGCAAAGGGCCGGTGTGGGTGCAGGTTTTCACTTCAACCAAACAATAGCCACACCTTCCACCTGTTCCCACCAATCACTGATAATCAAAAGAAAAGAAAAAAAACCTAGAGTGGACATTACTATTTCAATTCTGAATTGGAGCCATCTTCGTGAGCCACCTTGCTTTAAGTCTTAAACAGTCATGTGATCCCACCAAGATGGCCCCACTTCAGAATTGAAACAGTGATGTCCAATCTAGGTTTTTTTCACCTGAATGATCTGGGTACCCTTCCAATGCTCTTTTCGGGTTGAAAATTACATAGATGAAAATTAAGAGTCACAGATGTGGGCGGATATTTATTTGGTGTGGGAGGGGGGACTTTGTGTGTGTCCACAAGAACACAAGGACACACACAAAAACACCCCCCCCACACCAAATAAATATAAAAGAGCCCTAAAAAAGCTCATCGCAAGCACCAGTGCCCTGAGAGAGAGATCTTTTTCTGCCACCGCGGTTTGTAATTCAGGAACGGAAATCACAGCTGAAGGAAGAGATGTGGATGAGATTTGTTTATACACAGCAATCTCCAGATTAAATAACTGTCCTCACTGTGGTTCAGTATCCACTCTGAGAATGGGTCGGTCAGTGCAGCATTAAGCATTAATATTTATTTAAAAGAATGTTGAGCAGACTCCTTCTTAAAATAAGTCTTCAAATACTTTTCTGTGTTGGTGTCATTTTTGTAAATTAAAACTATGACAAAACAACATTAATATAACGAATAAAGAAAAGAAGATCCCACGAAGGGCGTGATTGGTGAGGTTGGCAACCCAACCCGTTACACATCTGGCTGCAGCCCGTCCCGCCGTGGGATGGATATTCTTTTTCTTTATAAAAACACAAGAAGCATTCGAACACATTCATTCATTTTCTGAACCGCTTAATTCTAATTCGGTCATGGGAGGCTGGCAATTTTTTTAATCTAAATGTTTTTGTTGCAAACAGAATTGTAATGTAATGGTCTCTGCAGTCGTTTACATCAATGTAACATATTGTTATTTTATATTAACATGAAGGAAAAAGGGGAAAAACATTATATGCAGTGTGATTTGATTTAAAACGTCAAAAAAGGATTTGTGGCTCCCAGTGTTTTCTTTAATGTGGAAAACGGGTCCAAATGGCTCTTTGAATGGCAAAGGTTGCCGACCCCTGATCTAGACGATTCCAAAATTGTACAGAATTGTATTCAGGTCTATAAGCAGCACAAACTAGTAAAGGTTTCTGAGGTTGAAATATTTTGATCCACATAGTTTCATCATACACATTTTCAAGCTCATTAACTCTTTTGAAAGTTAATCTATTGGTCACATAAATCATGACTCCACCTCCGAAGCTATTCCTGTCTTTACAGATTGGTACATGAAAATTATCCCAGTGTTTTCTTTACTGTGGAAAACGGGTCCGAATGGCTCATTGAATGGCAAAGGTTGCAGACCCCTGATCTGCACTGAAATAACCTTTTAGTCCTACATTATTTAAGCTGTTTTGTTGAGTGTTTACGCATGTAAACATTTCCTTTTAAATAAGTAGCCTCCACCTTTAGTCTCTTGTATATTGTTACATTTTGTACCACTGTTTTTATCTGTTGCGTTATCTAATTTAAAAACTCAGTTTTATGTCTTAAGTCGTTACATGTCCGTTTAACATACAGTATTCTTTAAAGTATTTTTAAATTTTATTTTTGAAATTTTAGTGCTAGTTTCTTACATTGCACCTTAAGATATTTAATATTTAATATTTAATGTTATATATGTATTATGTCTTCATGTTGTAATATGTTATGTATGTATGTTTATGGAGCCTGTGTACGTGCAAGACAAATTCCCTCCTCGGGCAATAAAGTATTGCCATTGTCATTGTCATTGTCATGTTAGAAAACAATGATTAATTTGTTTGCATGATTTTTTTACATGAAATGCTCTGCCCCTGTACACCGCAAGGGTCCATGCGGCCCCATTGACCCCCAGCTGAAATATTTAATTTCCTCTATTTTTAAACCAGTTTCCTCTCTCCTTTCTAAATCTCACTGGGATCCCTACTCTACTGCTACACTTCAGCTCTTAGCTATAAAAACAACAAGGGCTCTGAGTGTGTGACTATTAATCTGCAAGTTCGAATCCGGGCTAATCCCACAGCCATTCATGACCGAGAGCTAAGCAGTGGAATTGTCACCTTTGGGAGAGGTAGCATACTCTCACTTCCCTGACACTCACGGAGATCGCCAGCCAATCACGGCTGTCTGTGAGCTGATTCGTACATGGAGTTGAATAGTGCTTTCCCCCAGAGTGTGTTAGACTGCCCTCAATTACGTATTCACAACAGTTTGAAAAGAGGTGGATAGCTAGCACTGCATGTCACAGAGAGGGTGCATGCATGCTTTCGCCGCTCCCTGATTGGTGGTGTTTGTGTAATCGGGAAAGCAATACTTGATAAATGGAAATTGGATGCAACGGAAAAAAAAGGAAGAAAATATAGGGGGCAAATCCATAAAGAGCAAGTTATGAATCCGGGTGGACAGATGAGCACCACGGAAATGATTAGGTTAGGTTCATTATCTCAGGATCATTGAAAGATAACTAATTCACTCTGAAAGTAGTGAAATGGTTTAATATTCCCTCTATTAAGTGCAATATTTCATGTTTTCATCATATTTTGGGTAGGTACATACAGACGCTACCCAACTTACGTTTTTGTTCGGTTCCGGACGGCCAAACGTAAGTTGAAAAAAAAAACAAAAAAAAACGTAAGTTACTGTATGTTCCAGTGACGTATGACGCTCATACTGCACTATACACCCATAAATACCATTACTGTTTCTCATAAACACCCCTAAATCAATTATTGTAAACATAACATTGTAAAATAATATCAAATATATCAAATAATATCAACATTAATTTCAAATAAATTAAATTCAAGCAAAATATTTTGGGTAGGTACATACAGACGCTACCCAACTTACGTTTTTGTTCGGTTCCGGACGGCCAAACGCAAGTTGGAAAAAAAAAAAAAAAAAAAAAAAAAAAAAACAACATAAGTTACTGTATGTTCCAGTGACGTATGACGCTCATACTGCACTATACACCCATAAATACCATTACTGTATCTCATAAACACCCCTAAATCAATTATTGTAAACATAACATTGTAAAATAATATCAAATATTAAAATAATATCAAATATAACACTGGGAGCCACAAATCCTTTTTTGACATTTAAAATCAAATAACACTGCATATAATGTTTTTGCCCTCTTCCCTTCATATTAATATAAAAAAAACAATGTGTCGTATTGATTTAAACGACTGCAGAGACAATTAAATTACAATTCTGCGTGCAACAAAAACATTTAGATTAAAAATTAAAAACCAGCCTCCCTGCAACCTTAATTAGAATTAAGCATCAGAAAATGAATAAATGTATTTGAGTCCTTCTTATATTTTTATAAAGAAAAAGAATATCTATCCCACTAAGCAAGGGACGGGGTGCAGCCAGATGTGTTAACAGGTTGGGAAGCCGACCTCACAATCACTCCCTTTGTGGAATCTTTTTCCTTTATTAGTTATATTAATGTTATTTTGTCATAGTTTTAATTTGCAAAAGAGACAGAAAAGTATATGAAGACTTATTTTAAGAAGGAGCCTGCTCAACATTCTTTTAAATAATATTAATGCTTAATACTGCACTGACGAACCATTCTCAGAGTGAAGACTGAACCACACCCAGTCTTTTATTTTGTCCCTGGGAGGAGAGTTATTTAATTCGGAGATTGCTGTGCATAAACCAAATCTTATCCACCGTCTCTTACTTCAGCTGTGATTTCCATTTCTGGATTACAAACCCCGGTGGCAGAAAAATCACTCTTCACAGGGTTCGGAATACCGTCACATGCTCCCTCCACCAACACAGCAGATCAAAAGCACTGACTCTCAATGTAGCTGATTAATATAATGATAGCCATGTCCACAAAAACTCTTCTTCTTCTTTTCCTTTCGGCTGTTCCCTTCAGGGGTCGCCACAGCGAATCATCTGCCTCCATCTCACCCTGTCCTCTGCATCTTCTTCTCTTGCACCAACTACCTTCATGTCCTCCTTCACCACATCCATGAATCATCTCTTTGGTCTTCCTCTAGGCCTTCTGCCTGGTAGTTCCAACTTCAGCATCATACTACCAATATACTCACTATCCCTCCTCTGTACATGTCCAAACCATCTCAATTTAGCTTCTCTGACTTTGTCTCCAAAACGTCTTACATGTGCTGTCCCTCTGATGTGCTCATTCCTGATTCTATCCATCCTCGTTACTCCCAAAGAGGACCTCACACACACAAAATCACCCCGCCCACACTAAATAAATATCCTCCCGCACCCGTTATTGTTAATTTTCATCGATGTAATCTTTAACCCTAAAAAAGCGCTTTCTTCAAGGTTACCCGCTGGGTACCCAACTGTTGCAGGACTCTGCCTTAGGTAGATTCTCCCGTCATTCAGGTCAAAGCTGGTTTAACTCTACCCCTGGGAGCCCGAAGTGCTTCTGATGTGAGTAAATAAGCAGTATTTTCTTTTTGGAGTTGTTTTTGGTGATGCAGTGGTTTTTGTGTATGAAGCACGTTTGTAAAGTACACATTCATTATTTTTAAAAGTTACAGAGCCGCATCAGAGAGGTGAAAGAGCCGCATGCGTCCCCCGGAGCCGCGGGTTTCTGACCCCTGATGGAGATGATCATCTTTTCCTTTTGGCTTTTCCCTTCAGGGGTCGCCACAGCAGACCATCCGCCCCCATCTCACCCTATCCTCTGCATCTTCTACTCTTACTCCAACTACCTTCATGTCCTCCTTCAACACATCCATAAACACACATAATTCAAGAAGCACAGCCTGATGGCTCGTCATTCATGTGGAACATAATTATGAACTATTTTATAGAATGATCACATAACACATGGCATATATTATCATAAATATTTGTGTTCAACTAGTGCGCATACCTGCTACAAGTTAGTATGTTAATAGTATAACACTATAATTCAAAATGTCACAAGATTTACTCTGCACTAGTAAACAAACAGTCTTACACTGTACTTATTGTATAAATTGATAAAAATAATGGACTTCCGATAAATAGGCGAGTAAAAACAGCGGAATTCCGCTGACCGTGGAGATCTGAGATCCCTGGTCGAGTCATGCACCATGATTTGAATTATTTTGAGATAAAACAAATTAATGGGCAGTTTAAAAATATTTTCTTTATCTGAGCTGTTCATCCTCTAAATTTTTTCTTTATTTGCTATATTGATTCAGATTTGCTTATGGCGGACACGCACGGACACCCAGTCGGAAGCTGCACAACCATCCAAGCCATGTTCCATAGAATACAATCAAGAGTACATTAAAAATGATAAAAAGTCACTACCAAAAAATAAAATAAAATACTAATGTCATTATACAAATACCTAATAAAACACATCACATCACATAGCTGCTGAGTGGAAATCATTCCAATGCAGAATTACGGCAAGTACCAATACAAATAAACACAGAGTGCAGAGTTACATGTTCAGGAACCCATTGTGATATGAAATGATCTGTATTTATAAAAATGTAAACATACGAGATGTTGATCATTAAGAAGGTGCACCACACGGGATGTCCACTCGCCCATGGGGATCAGATCAGGGGACGTCCTGTTGAGGCGTAATAAACACAAAGCTGCACTTTGCTTTACACTGTCCATGGTGTCCCTGCAACACACCATGACATATTTTTTAAAAATCTAAACATGAAAGGATTCTTTACTCTCAAACAATCCTTTAGCACCAAAATGATTTATTCTTGCTAATGGATTAGGTTATCGTTCAATTCTACTTTAATGAAATGGAACATCCACTGGATTCTTAAGCAGAGGATAATCTCTAGCTTGTATTATGAGCCTTCATTTTGGTTCTTCCTCCTGCATTCTGTACAAACCAAACATTACGGTGACATTGATCTCTCACCCTGCCACCAGGACGCGTGGCACCTCTGAAGTAAACGCATCAGCCATCTCTTTGCTGCCCACGTTGGCGATGCAGTGCAGTGCCAGGTTCATGAAGGTGGGGTTCCTGCTGCTCAGGTCATTCTTTATGGCGTTATTAATGAGGCGGATCAGGTCACTGTTGCTGTTCACCAGCACCGAGATAAACAGGTAGCCCTAAAAAAAACCCGCAAGACAGAAAACATACAAAACAACATCAAAACACAATGTCAATTAGCTGCAATCTCAAACTAGAGAATTCATACAAAACAACATTAGAACATTTAAACTTTTTTAAAGATGCCATTGAGATAGTTATTGCGGCAGAACCAAAAATTCAGGGGGTACAGCTGGAGCTGATTCGGTTCCTCCTCTAAGCCTGATGGAGCACTACTATACCATAAAAATACCAATTTAAACAGAACATTCAAGAAATGTGGAGATATGCTTCTGTGACATTTCTTTTCAGTGTTTCAATTCTGAAGCCCAAGAAGAGCCAACCTGGGAAAAGCACCTTGCGGTGAGTCCGTAGACTGCGGAGAGTACTGACTAGTAGTCTAGTTGGAAATCAATACAACTTCAAAACACCCAGAACATTTCACTGCTAAAGATCAGCAGAGCCTCATTGGTAAGGAAAATAAGTTCACTGGTTGTGCCATGTCCGTACTCTTTCGCTGACTTGGTATTGCTTGCTTGTTACATACACACCACTGCTCAAACTTGCACAAAGCACACACGCTACCACAAAAAGGGGTGATCACACTACAGGTTCGATAGAAAAGCCTCTTAGGTGAATTTATTTATTTTTCTGCAACTCCACATGCAAGAAAATATTTTGAAGAAAATATTTTGCGGTTTAAATACATACATCATGCAAAAGTCGCAAGAAGGTTGCGTGACAATTTTTCGTTTGATTTGCAGATAACTTATTGTTTTGCGAATGCTTGGCAAAAAAAGGCGAATCACTTGTCAGAAATCAGTTGTGTTTTGGTCAATTTTTGTCCTAAAAAGTTTGCTCTTTATTTTCATGTTATTATCATTAAAAAAAAAAAAACATGAATAGTGACTACTAGTATATATATACGAAATGTGGCGGATGTCAGCATGTCTCAAACTTTCCGTGTGGAAGGCTTCAACCTGTCAATTTTCCTTGAGAATAAAAAAAATGAATAGTTTGCAGGCAAAATGATAACTTTTACACCCTTCTCGCAACATTGAGACTATTTGTCAGAGTTTCATTTTGCAACATTCAAAGAAATGTTAGATATTTGAAATGTTTTGCAATGAGTTCACAAACCAGGCAACCAAACGTGCTGCCATGAATGTCACAAAACAAATCTGAGAACATTTTAAGGATGAAAAACAACAGCCCGTCACTTCTCTATCTCACCTCTGTGATCAACCATTAACTCGTGTACACAGACCAATTTTCATCCAGCAAAACACCAGCAAATAGTAACATCATGGAACACCAATTCATTAAACAGATCATGAAAGTAATAAGGCAGGTGATAAAAATGAAGGCAAACATTAATAAGTGAACGGTGGGGAAAAGAAAGCTCAGTGTGAATCTTTCCTGCTTTCACTACAGACTGTGGCTAAAAATGCTGGGAGGACTTTAGTTATTACAGGGACAACTGACTGCTTGAAGTAATCTACCTAAAAGAAACAATAATAAAAAATAAATGAAGTGTGAACTTTTCATCTCCGATGTAATTATTTCCAGTTCATCTTTTCATTCCATTCTATGCCAAAATCTTTACACCGCTGTGAAGCCTTTCGTGGTCTCACCAAGATGGTGCTGATCTTCAAGTTTTACAAAGACTAGTCTGGGTGTTGCATTCCCATCCTCTTGTAAGACTTACAATCTGTTTCTCAGTGTATTTGTTGGAGCTGAGAAGGTTCACCGCCTCCATGTGGCCGAAGTCAATGTCATGGCCCAACAAGAAAATAAACAGCAGCTTACACACATACTTCTTCTTACTATAGCCATCCAAAGCCTTATCTCCTGAACACACACACACACACACACACACACACACACACACACACACACACACACAAAACATCTTAGCATTAACATTAGTGCGAACTTCATGTTATCCAATTATTCAAGCACACCGACAGTATAAAACAGACCTTTAAACTTGGAACGAATGTTCGCCAATTCCTTGTTTATTCTCTTGATCTCTGCCTCTTTACTTTTACCTGTAAATATAAAAAGGAGAGGAACATGACCAGTAATATCAGCTCTTGTTTTTTAAAGTGTCACCGTTGAACATTTCATGATATTATAGTGCAGTGTTAGACATATAATTAGATTTTAAACTACAGTACATGTACCTATACACAATAATTGCATTTCATAAGACATTTTTTTCTTTTATATAATATCTTACATAAAAAACAATTAATCAGAAAGAACAGGAAAACCCAAAGAAAATTATCCTCATGTATTAAGATCCCGTTATTGGTTAAAAAGTTACAGTATTTTAAAATCTTCAGGATGAAAATATTTTATGGTCCATTTTACACTAAAACAGCCAAAATTGCATCTTTACACATCAGTTAAATATTTAAAAAATGTCAAAATGCTTATTTCTCTACATTTCCTAATTCAATTACATACTGTATATAGTTTGTCTCTGATTTTTTTAAATTTATTATCTACATGATAAAACATTTCACTCCATAAAATGGAAAAAGAACATTTTTCCGCTTCTCAATATGGTGACTCGGCAAATCCATCGACTTTTGAAAGTAAATCAGCCACAATTTCCTAAATATTGATGCCATTAACATCAGGTCTGAATTTACAGCTTAAAGCATTTACTTTATCAATTAAGTTTACAATTAACGATACATTTATTACATGCCTTTTGCTAATCAAAAAGAAAAGTTTTGACAACCAAATGGATAAATAAAGCGCGTGAAAGCTTTTAACTCGACTATTTAAATAAAATATACTAGTCCTTCTAAAAAAATTAGCATATTAGCAGTTTTACTTTTATTGTTTTAATACTGATGATTTTTGGCATATAGCTCATGAAAACCAACAATTCCTATCTCAAAAAATTAGCATATTTCATCCAACTAATAATAAAAAAGTGTTTTAAATACAAAAAAGTCAACCTTCAAATAATTATGTTCAGTTATGCACTCAATACTTGGTGTGGAATCCTTTTGCAGAAATGACTGCTTCAATGCGGCGTGGCATGGAGGCAATCAGCCTGTGGCACTGCTGAGGTGTTACGGAGGCCCAGGATGCTTCGATAGCGGCCTTAAGCTCATCCACAGTGTTGGGTCTGGTGTCTCTCAACTTTCTCTTCACAATATCCCACAGATTCTCTATGGGCTTCAGGTCAGGAGAGTCGGCAGGCCAATTGAGCACAGTAATAGCATGGTCAGTAAACCATTTAGCAGTGGTTTTGGCACTGTGAGCAGGTGCCAGGTCGTGCTGAAAAATGAAATCTTTCTCTGAAGCATGAAGTGCTCCAAAATCTCCTGATAGCTAGCTGCATTGACCCTGCCCTTGATAAAACACACTGGACCAACACCAGCAGCTGACATGGTACCCCAGACCATCACTGACTGTGGATACTTGACACTGGACTTCAGGCATTTTGGCATTTCCTTCTCCTCAGTCTTCCTCCAGACTCTGGCACCTTGATTTCCGAATGATATGCAAAATTTGCCAAAATCATCAGTATTAAAACAAGAAAAGACCTGAAATATTTCAGTTGGTGTGCAATCAATCTAAAATATATGAAAGTTTAATTTTTATCAGTACATTACAGAAAATAATGAACTTTATCACAATATGCTAATTTTTTGAGAAGGACTAGTATATAAGTTTGAAATTTAACTGCTTCTTCTTTTCCTTTTGGCTTTTCCCTTCAGGGGTCGCCACAGCGAATCATCTGCCTCCATCTCACCCTGTCCTCTGCATCTTCTTCTCTTACACCAACTAGCTTCATGTCCTCCTTCACTACATCCATGAATCGTCTCTTTGGTCTTCCTCTAGACCTTCTGCCTGGTAGTTCCAACCTCA